>OX123193.2:71263908-71681492 GCA_944739405.2 Euclidia mi | reverse complement strand
TTATAGGCTGATCTGATACCGTTCCTCCTCAGTATACGCGCCATACGGTCAGTTATGCTTCCAAAATAGGTAAGAACAGCGGTATTATTGATAGGTTCTTTTATAGAGGGATATAAAAGTGACTTGGCCATTCTAAGTTGTTTTCCTCTAATCATCTAATCAATTATCGGATTGATTAAAGAGAAGACGTCATGTCTACCTAGAAACACAAAACTCGTGTCTTTGGATGTAAAAAGCTTATTTACAAATGTCCCGTAAAAAGAATGTTTAGTTATAATTAAAAATCTGCTGGGAAGAAATAGAATACACCCAGAACAGATTCAGAATATTTTGAAATTAACCGAGTTATGCAGTAAACAAAATTATTTTCAATTCAACAACGAGTACTACTTACAGAAGGAGGGTTTGGCCATGGGTTCACCGCTTAGTCCGTTGTTAGCAGATATCTTTATGAATAACTACGAACACGAGCATTTGGTAAAAGAACCGAACATCTTATATTATTATAGATTCGTGGACGATATTTTGCTGGCTTGGAAGGGCACAGAACGTCAGCTTCACTGTTTTCTTACAAGAATTAATAGTATACACCCCAAAATTAAATTCGAATTGGAGATAGAACAAAACATTTTAATAAACTTCTTAGATTTGACTATCAAAAGGGAGGGTACCTCACACTCATTTGAAATTTATCGTAAACCGACGTATACAGATAGTACAATACCAGCATCGTCCTGTCATCCATCGCAACACAAAATGGCAGCATTTCACAGTATGATTCATAGATTATTAAATGTACCACTGAATATAGAATCATATAACAGAGAATTAAATATTATTTATCATATAGCTCAATCCAAAGGGTATAGTAAACGCCTAATTGATAAGATGATTAGAGGAAAACAACTTAGAATGGCCAAGTCACTTTTATATCCCTCTATAAAAGAACCTATAAATAATACCGCTGTTCTTACCTATTTTGGAAGCATAACTGACCGTATGGCGCGTATACTGAGGAAGAACGGTAACGGAGGAGGAACGGTATCAGATCAGTCTATAAACCACACAAAACGTTAAAATTTCTTTGCAATGGTAAAGATAAAGTATGCAAGAACAAAAAGTCCGGTATTTACTGCTTAACATGCGACCAATGCCAAAATAAGTACATAGGACAGACGGGTCGAAGTTTTGAGCTGAGATATAAAGAACATTTAGCGGCGTTTAGAAACAACCAGCCGGAAAAGTCTCATTTTGCCGAACATTTACTTGAATCGGGTCATACCTTAAATAGCGGACATTCATTTGACGTCATACACACTTGTCAAAAGGGTATTAGAATGTGCGTATTGGAACAATTAGAGATTTTAAAGCGGGACAAGCATACATTACTGAACGATCAAACCAACTTTAACGGGTCCCCATTGCTGAATATATTCGCACACCGTCATAATGACTCACATCAGTCGAGCAACGGAGGGAGGGGATTAGAAAGTACAATCGTTTATAAGACATGCCCACGGTTGGAAAGCGCTCAGTCGTTGCCCATCGTTCCTGAGGATGCCTCGTGCAGAGGCGAAACACGTGTCGAAGAATAGTCGGCGCATTCAGCGGGATACTGCAAGTCAGGTATCTTCCTGGAACCCATACCATTCCTATATCCCTTATCCTTTTAGAGGAGTTCGATATTGTCAACCTTTTTCTATTGCAATAGTTGGGGTGGTCAATTCGAGGGTGCGTGGTGGGTTCCTCTTTCCTTCCATTAGGTTTTTCAAGTGTTGTTAAAAATATTATCGATATGTCTATCCACCGTATATTTTTACCTCGTTAGTTTTTAGATTCTATGTGCACGTGATAAAGATTTATAAAATAAGTGGATTGCTGCAGTATGTCGTGGAGAAAATTGGGTGCCTAGAAAGCACCATAGAATTTGTTCCAAGCATTTTACTGCGGAATGTTTTTATGGTAATGACAGATGGCTCCTCCCTTCTAAACATATCAGTGTGAGTGTTTAAATAATTACTTGCTAATAATTAAACTTTCAGCAAAAGTAGTGAATTCCGAAGCTTGTTAGAATCCATCATATTACAAAAAAAATTAATGCACCTATAGAAAAATCTGATCTTTCTTTACGAAAACAGTAATATTTAAAGGAAAGTAATTTGAAGGTTTGATAAGAACTGTCTGCTTTCATAGTCACGACTACTGAGTGGTTATGCATCAAAATAAGGGAATCTTCATTTGAAAGAAATTTTGTTAAATGTCATCTACCCAGACACCAAAACTTGGTTGTTCTTGTTCGACTAGTGGACTAATAATGTGCCGATCCCAAGATAAAATCGAAGGGCTAGTCTAGTCACAATTTTTCCTATAAATATTCTGTGTGTCACATGTATGGTCGAAAAGTGTCCGATCCCGCACATACACTTTTTACACATAGATTTGTATTACCTACACTGTGTAATGAGAAAATGTCAATAAAAAGTGATTATTATTAATAACAAACTTTTCGGGACTATTGAAGATTTTCACTAAATTATTTATTTTAACTTTAATTTTATGTGTTTTGATACAATAATCCATGTCGACCATGCCTTTTCTTATAAGTGTGTCGAGTTGGATAATATATGACATTTACAGTTATCATAATGCCTGAGCATGCGTTTTGCCTTGTTCTTAATTGTTTACTTTCTCTAGCAAAAATGTGTAATTTGGCCAAATTACACATTTTCTAAATTTTCTGTGTGTCACATGTATGATCGAAAAGTGTCCGATCCCGCACATACATTTTGTACACATAGATTTGTATTACCTATACTTACTATGTAATGAAAAAATTTCAATAAAGTGATTATTGTTAATAACAAACATACTTACATAGACTCACGCCTGTTTCCCCGAATAACAAACCTTTGGGCACTATTCAAGGTTTTGTCTGATTTATCTATTTTTAGTTAATTTTTATGTTTTTTGCTTGATAAAATCCATGTAGACTATGTCCTATCCTTGTAAAGAATTAATTTGGATATGCCATTCTCAGTTATCATAATGCTTAAGCTATGAGTTTTGCTTTTTTTTTAATTATTTGCTTTCTCTAATAAAAATATGTTATTTGGGGGTGATGATTTATTTATTTAATATTTATTTATCCCACTTACAGCTATCATTACAGCTGAAAAACTAACTATAAATAAGTATAAATGAACATTTATGCCGAGGGTGTCGTATGAGGCGACTAAGAGAAACACAAGAGAAGGAAATCTCGAAATAAAACCCTATACCAATACGTCTGGCTAGTGTAGTATAATAGTAGGCCAAACCTCCACCACGGAAGGTTTAAGACCAGCAGTGGACTGGGAAAGGCTGTTGATGCGTAAAGAAAAATACCATGAAAATTAGAAAATAATGCCTCGAAAGATTATGTGCTACTGAGTACCCATTTGAAACAAAAATATATAAGTTCAGTTTAAAAATGCAAGTTTGTGTAATAATTATTTAAAGACTGTCCATCAACTAGCGTTCTGACTGCTGTGGACACAAAGCTACGGAATTTAAAATGTATAACATATAAATAATATACTTTACAAGTCCGTTTGATTTTGAACCTATATTGAAACTTTAATCGATATCGATAGTGGATTTGCTCAGTCACTATTAAATAAAAGAGTTACGATATTTGTGTTCAAATTGTCTTTAGCCCTAACTGACAAACATAGTGTCATCTTCTTCTGGCAACTCTAATTTATCATATGAGTGAAGAGTGTAGCTATATTCAATTTGTTCTTAAAATATCGTTCCTTCCATGCTTCAGTTATTCTTCTGTGGTCTAAACCTAGTCCAACCTCTCTGACGTAGTCATACTGACGTCTATACAGCACATCCTAGACACAGCAAACCAGCCTGGCGCAAGTTCCTAAGAAAAAACCGAATGTATGAAACGTGCTATCTTTTTAATGGCTACTATTATATGTATAAAACGTGAAGATAGCATCCTTCACTATGTACCCTTGGAACAGTATTCTTTCAAAGTTAGACGGGTTATACGTACATCACCGCCTTGGCTGTCAATAGTGTCAAATGTCACAACTGTCACATTATTATCCAGATTGAACTTTGCCGCGTTATGTAGTTTGTTTATAAAACGTAAAAAACATACTGTAAAAGTGCTTTGTGTATACCAAATACATGTGATTTTACACTTCTAGTGTTAGTGTTACTATAATTATTTGATTAGCATTGAAAGGAGCGCAATGAAAACAAGCAAAATAACGTGCGAAATATGGCATACAACAACATGCCGGTCAGGCAATGAAAAAAGGGTAGGTATTTATGGCAAAATGTCCCTAGATAAAGATCAATGAATATTTATAATGTTATATAATGTGATATATTTCAATGAAACATAAAAATAAGGAAATATTCTAAAGTTTCATATCCTAGTACTTTGTAGGTAAACAATAGTGCTGCCTGTCAGTTATCGATCATCCGTTATTAGAAATTGGCGCAATTTTCTTTTTAGATGTAAAAATGGGTAGCTGCAACTGGAAACCAAGACTTGCTTTATGTACCTATTGAAAAATTACATCAGTTGAACTATGTGTGTGGCAAGTATTTTAAGCCGAAAGACTTAAAAAAAAGGGAACTCAAGTCAGAAAAACAGCTGTGCCTTGTATCTATAGACATTTCTTTAAATCCTATTACAGAAGAAATGTTGAAAACCTTTCCATTACATGTACATACATATATCTTTTAGTTCTGCGTATTTTTCTTCGCTAATCTAGAATAGATTTATAGAATAGGCTAATTTGTTTGAATAAACACATAAATATTAAATACATCTTTTATTTGTGTTGGAAAAGTATAATTCTAGTCGAAACACAATTATAATTATTTCTTACCGAATATTATCGATATCGATATTTCGTTAATCACTAGAGGGTACATCCCTATATTGACAAATATGACAATGCTGACAACATAAAAACGATGTCAATTAGTATCTTTATGTTGGTACGAGTTCTCCCTGCACGTTTCATACAAAGCTGAAAGTCTCGCATGATCTATGGCACATCCGCCTCTTCTTACGTAGTATTTGTATACTCTTTGCAGCAAACTAGCCAGCCGTCAAACACAATAATTAGCAAAGAGGTTTGAAGACTATTTTATTATTTGGAAATGAGTTTTTAGTTCGATGACGTATACACTCTGTCAAGTGTTCGCTAAATTCACCAGTCATTGACAACAAGGCGATGGCCGTGCGGATAACACATTCCGCTCACGTTCTAAGGGCGTGGGTTCAAATCCGAGTCATAACAGTTAATAAATAGAAAATTCTAGAAACTTCAGGAAGGAATGGAAAGGTTGAAAAAGACAGAAGATGGAAAAATAATTGAATAATGAAATGACAATCGAAATTAGTGGATCTAGAACATTCCTAGGGGTATATAAGGCGTTGTAGACGCGCTGAGCGCCAGTTTAAGTTGAAAAGTGGTAAAGTGAAGAAGAAAAGGAAGAAGTAAAAGGAAGAAAGAAGTAGTAGGGAAATAAAGTGAAGTGAAAATATAGTGCAGTGAAGTGCAGTGCAAAAGACGCTAGTCTTGGTGCTGTCCGCGTCGAAATTGAACCACGCGTCGTGTGTGTGAAGTCGAATAAAGTGTCATCAGTGGTACTTGGTGTTTCCTTCCAATCCCGTTACCCCGTCCGTAACAGTATAAAACAAAGTCTGTCTTCTGTCTGTCTATCCATATGTATGTCCATATAAACTACTCAACCGATTTTAATGCGTTTTTTTTTAATAGCTAGAATGATTCAAGAGGAAGGTTTATTTGTATAACTGACGCGGGCAAAGCCGCTGGCGATGTCTAGTAGTTTATAAAGAAAAAAAGGCTCTCTGAGTGTCCGTGACCGATTAAGAATAGAAAGTGTCACTACTTGAAAAATTCGACATCTAAGCCTTTACCAAGTCGTCCGGCCAGCGTGAGTAGGCCAAAGCTTATTGATACACATTTACAAGATGTTTTTGTGATGCAAATTGAATAATAATTATACCACTTTACTTCAGACTCGGTGTCCATGTCCTATACCAAAAAAATATAAAAGAATAATAAATAATGTAAAAATCTTAATATATAAAATCCTTGCGTTACTGACTGACTGACAGACACGCTACAAGCGAAACTATTGGGCGCAGGAAGCTGAAATTTGGCATGTATGTTCCTTTGGAACCGTAGGGGTGCACTATGAAGGGATTTTCCGAAATACCCACGGGATCGGTCAAAATAGATAAATTTAAAAAAAATGTGCAGGCGTAGCTGCTGGCGTCCTCTAGTTAAAAATAAAGACAGGTCTATGATCAGCAGTGGACAGTAAAAGTCTTAGTAAGTTAATATAAGAAAACCTTGTAAGATACTAAAACATTTCATTTAAGTTCAAGGCTTTAACATTTGACTAACATATTTTCCCAGGCCTTTATTCTAGAGTCAGTCAAGTGTGGCGTTATGTTACTTAACAAATTACCATACGTACAATTGTGGCACATTCAATTATTCATAAGAAAATTAGGTAGATGGTACTGTCTTGAATAAAACAGCTTATTGATTTTTTAACCTTCAGGGTTGTAGTTAAATGTATGAAAGAGGCAACTGACATAATATAAAGTGGTAAATACGGTAAGAATATGTTTAAATATTTAAAAGCAATTGGTATTATCAGCACACATACATCACAATACTCACGTATTGTCGATTTCTCTACATCTCTAAAGCAGGTTGGTAATGGCTAGATAATGTCTACTAAGCACTAAATACATTCTTAGCATTTACTCCAAATCACAGAACATGCAAATATAATTTATCAAACTCAGAGCATTTATCGGATAATATTTGTTTCTATCGAATCATCGTATTTGTTTCTATCGATACAAGAACACAGGTTTTTTTGCGCCACCAGTACACACAGCAACAAGTGAAGCGTAATAGTAGCATTACGATTTTAATCCTTATTTCCTTCTCCATAAGAACGATACAAAGGTCAAAGTGTCTAGGTTGTCGACTTGTCGAATAGCTGTGTATACAAGCTGCACAGTCGCCGTTATAGAGCAGTCTCTGATAATGCCTGTAATTGTCCGTAAATCAAAAAGCAGATAAATTCATACTTACGTGGACGGTAGATGCTTCTCAATATCATGTCTTCTAGCGGCGTGTCGGCGATACAACGCTGTGATGACTCCACATACTCCCGTACACAGCAGAGCTGCGATTGATAACAGCGATACTAGCATCGGAGACAGCGGTATTGAGGTGCTTACACCTGTTGAAGGGACACAAGATTAAATAAAATTTAAGTTATTTATTTTCTGACTAAGGATAGCTACATTATCATCAGCCTTGTTTATAAACTCTCCCTTTGCTTAGCACTAGATTTTTCTCGCTAGGTAAAGGGCCAAGCTATTGCCCTTCACACTGACCAAGTACGGGACGAGCAGACTTAGCATGTCTTCGGAAAAGAGCACATAAAATACTGCATAACTGAGAGCAGTTTTGCAATTTTCCTCACGATGTCATTCTCATCATTCAGCACTTGCTAATTATTAACTACTAAATTTACATCGAAAAGTTATTGGTGCATGCTGTATATTCGAATCCAAAAACCTCTGGCACAGATAAGACAATACCAGTACAGATGCCGCAAGTCGTCCATAAAAATTGGCCACGTTAGATCCTTAATATTAGACCTTTATTTTTACAAGTACTTGTTAATACCGTAAATAATACAACAGATGGCGCTAGCGACGAAAAAAATGAGAGTCGATGGTAGCGACATCTTACGTCTCTTTTTGTAAGCAATGTTATTTTAAATTAGAAAGAAGAGATGGCGCTATATTAAAAAAGCATTCTGTCTAAAATGTTTATTAACAATATTATGATATTTCACCTTGTCACCCAAGTGTGCCTCATTTCAAGATTATAACACGATCTACCGATCTAGTAGGTACCTATTTTACGTATGTACCGGTAGCGTTAAAATATCTAAAAAAGCATTCTGTCTAAAATGTTTATTAACAATATTATGATATTTCACCTTGTCACCCAAGCGTGCCTCATTTCAAGATTATAACACGATCTACCGATCTAGTAGGTACCTATTTTACGTATGTACCGGTGGCGTTAAAATATCTAGCGATATTTTTATGACTTCGTGTCTTTCCGTTCAAAATTTGGAATGCACATTGTACACTGTTCCATAAAGCTGATATTTGACATACTTACGTAAGTTTGGTGGCTATGTTACGGTAACATTGAAATGCTGCAGTCATGAATGACCTTGTGAATGTACCTTGGTCTGATGATGAAGCCGAGAAGGTGATGACAGGAACTTCTAAACTACATATGATAAACTACTCGTGTTTGGGCTCGTTTAAATTGACTTGACAAAACCTATGACCTTGTGAGGTTGCCTTGGTCTGATGATGAAGCCGGAAGATGGTCACAGGAACTCCTAAACTACACGTGATAAACTACTAGTGTTTGGGCTCGTTTGAATAGACTTGACAAAACCTATGACCTTGTGAGGTTGCCTTGGTCTGATGATGAAGCCGGAAGGTAGTCACAGGAACTCCTAAACTACACATGATAAACTAGTAGTGTTTGGGCTCGTTTGAATAGACTTGACAAAACCTATGACCTTGTGAGGTTGCCTTGGTCTGATGATGAAACCGGAAGGTAGTCACAGGAACTCCTAAACTACACATGATAAAGTAGTAGTGTTTGGGCTCGTTTGAATAGACTTGACAAAACCTATGACCTTGTGAGGTTGCCTTGGTCTGATGATGAAGCCGGAAGGTGGTCACAGGAACTCCTAAACTACACATGATAAACTAGTCGTGTTTGGGCTCGTTTGACAAGACTTGACAAAACCTATGACCTTGTGAGGATGCCTTGGTCTGATGATGAAGCCGGAAGGTGGTCACAGGAACTCCTAAACTACACATGATAAACTAGTAGTGTTTGGGCTCGTTTGAATATATTTGACAAAACCTATGACCTTTTGAGGTTGCCTTGGTCTGATGATGAAGCCGGAAGATGGTCACAGGAACTCCTAAACTACACATGATAAACTAGTCGTGTTTGGGGTCGTTTGACAAGACTTGACAAAACCTATGAGCTTGTGAGGTTGCCTTGGTCTGATGATGAAGCCGGAAGGTGGTCACACGAACTCCTAGACTACACATGATAAACTATTAGTGTTTGGGCTCGTTTGAATAGATTTGACAAAACCTATGACCTTGTGAGGTTGCCTTGGTCTGATGATGAAGCCGGCAGGTGGTCACAAGAATTCCTAAACTACACATGAGAAACTAGTAGTGTTTGGGCTCGTTTGAATAGACTTGACAAAACCTATGACCTTGTGAGGTTGCCTTGGTCTGATGGTCTGTGGTCCCCTGGGACCTGGAGCATGCACCACAGACCCTGGTCTGTGGTGCATGCTACAGATAATGTAATAGGTACTTACTATACTAGGTGGTGCTTTCCTTTGAGTTCTGCTTCGTGAAAATTGTTATTCTTAATTTATATTATTATATTCTTAATTAAATTTGTATTTAGGCGAAATTAATGCAACCAAAATGGCGAACCCCTGGCGAAGCGAACGTCGAGATTGCAAAAGGGGAATAGGTAACTATTAAAATGTAGCAATGAAACAACAGTTGATACCTCGTCAACTAACAAAAAATCTTGCAAATAGGTTGGATTTTTAGTTGAAGAGAA
This sequence comes from Euclidia mi, assembly GCA_944739405.2. Lineage (NCBI taxonomy): Eukaryota > Metazoa > Arthropoda > Insecta > Lepidoptera > Erebidae > Euclidia > Euclidia mi. The sequence continues at coordinate 71,671,731 of OX123193.2, read as the reverse complement.
CTTCAACTTTCACGGGAACGAAGTCGCGCGCAAAAGCTAGTCATTACAATTGGTTTATTAATTCGGCCTTACAAGCAAGTTATGCAAACGTGCAAGTTAGTTTTAACTCAAACCCAGATGTTGGCAAATTAATATTTTTAAATAGATATATTAGGTAGTTTTTTATTCCTCCATCAAAGTGGATAAATAGAATTAGTAGATAAAAAACTAAATTTAACTATTATAAAATCATTTGTTTTGTAGGATTCGTAATTTTGAAGCTGATTGTAACGATTTTTTTTAGGGTTCCGTACCTAAAAGGTAAAAAACGGAACCCTATTACTAAGCCTCCGCTGTCTGTCTGTCTGTCCGTCTGTCCGTCTGTCTGTCTGTCACCAGGCTGTATCTCATAAACCATGATAACTAGAAAGCTGAAATTTCCACAAATTATGTATTTTGGTTGCCGCTATAACAACAAATACTAATAATAAAAAATTAAAATATTAAGGGGGGTGTCCCATACAAAAAACGATTTTTTTATGTATTTTTTGCTCAAAATTACTAACTGTAACAGGTAGACGCTTTAAATTTTCACAGAATAGGTATGTAGTTGTAAATTACCTTTCAAAATAAATAATTAAATTTAAAAAAAGTAAATAATAAAGGGGAGTAAATAATAAACAAACGTAATTTTTAAGCAATTTGGTACTTGATCTTAATAAACAGGTAGAAACTTACAAAGTATTTAAGTAGATATACATACAACGAACGTGATTTTCTTTTATATATGATGATACGGAACCCATCGTGCGCGAGTCCGACTCGCACTTGCCCAATTTTTTTTTAAATACTTGCAACACTTTCAAAGTATTTCTTACTTGAATTGAACGTACGCGATCGCGTCTCGCGTTTTGCCGATCCCCGATCGTAACGGAGTACTTTTACTTTCATGGGATATTATTCCTTACCGCTATACATTTACGGAACTTTGTCGCGCAAAACACTAAAATATTTGCAACACTTTCAAAGTATTTTTTACTTGAACTTACCGACTCCCGACCGTAACGTAGTAGGGTAAATACGCTAAATGTCGGCATCCTTACGGTTTTTCTGTTTTGAATCGGTTTGGCACCATCAATTTTCAACGAAAGGATAGCTTCCGATGCGGTTTTGGATAGTTTGATAAATCTATTTCATGTTTATGGGCTGTTTATTATAAGGTTGTCATTTCTACTACAAGGAAAAAGTACTAAGGTTTATATGCGTCGAGAACGAAAAAACCCTAAAGTCGGATATTCACGGCCCATGGTCGGTCGCGTTTTTCCCAAATATCGGCCGGGTATAGGATGTTTTAAATTAAGACGGATAAATATTATTAATATGATTTATTTTGGCAGGAGTCTCACTAAGTATACGTTATTAATCGTATTTGTTTAATAGTAGGTAAAGTATTTTTTTTTATTTGCACGTATAACGTTACGCAAGTATTACAATTTATAACAAAGTAATTAGTAAACATCAAAATAATTATAATTAGTTCTGGATATCTTTTCAAAAATAATTCAAACGATTTTTGGTCAAGAGAATCATTATTGAATATATTCCCCCTTCCATCCGAACTTTGATCGAAAGCAGACGTGTTACAAGTTTCTCAAATATTAAAAATACTTAATTTTAATTTCAACAAATAAATTAATAAATTATAGAAAATCAGACTGTCCTTTTCCATCTTGCGAAGTTTCTAACTTAAGACAGCGGCCATATTGTAAAGTGAAAGAGAAGCAAACAGAAGATCCCTAAGGAATAAAGAGTCCCGGAGGAGCCAAAATACCTGCGACAAAAAACAGCGGTACCAGAGTTGCATTAGCCCGCAGAAGCTTTACACTAACTACGCAACACATACAAGAGCGAGGTGATACACACTCACATAGAAGTACGTGAGCATTATTTTATAGATCTACGTATAATATACAATTACGAGTACCAGGCGCTCAGAAGCTATTGTTGGTTTTCACACAAAAGCGGACCTCTTTTTAAACCAATTTGTTGCAAGCTGCGTAGCCGAGTGGCTTATAGAGTCTGCCTGCGATTGAGAGCACGTCGGTTCTATTCCAAGTGATACTTCAGGGTTACTTTTTGTGATTTATTTCTATCGTGACCAAAGGATTCTAAGCTCACAAGTTAGTGGCTTCATATTCCCGAAAGTTTTTATTAATAAATATTTTTATTTTTGTATTTTATATTGATAAATACAAATCATGTCAAAAAGGGCATTAAAAAGGACATCTCCTCAAACACGATCATCATCTCCAAATATTTGTATGGAACCCAATATTTCCAAGCTTACCGATGAAGGGACGATGGCTATACAAAAATCTAATAAGAAAAATGAGCAAAGCGATTCCAATCCGACGGAATTGAAAGCCATGTTTTCAACTTTTGAACAGCAGCAAGACAAGAAATATAATAAAATATTAGAAACAGTTAAAGAGATAAAGGAACAGAACTTGAGCATCTCGTCCTCTATAACATTTTTCTCTGAAATGTACGACGACTTGAAGAAAAGGTTCGATAATTTGGAAAAGGAGCGTAAGGACAGTCAGGTTTATATTCGGCAATTGGAAGAAAAACTTGAATTACTGGAAAGGAAAAGTATATCGTCATGTATGGAATGCAGAAATATTCCCTGTAAAAATAATGAAACAAAGGAAGATCTTTGCGAACTGGTAATAAACATAGGGAAAACCTTAGACGTACCCGTGGAAAAGTCGGAGATCCGGGACGTACACCGTACCACTACAAAAACCTCAGGCGAAAAACCAGTAATCGTGGATTTCGTTACAACGATTAAAAAAGATAAGTTTTTAAAGTCTTTAAAAAAGTACAACAAGGAGAATAGTAGTGCTAAACTATCAACGACCACTCTTGCCCTTGGAGGCCCTGGAAAACCAGTTTTTATGTCGGAAAATCTTACGTATAGAACTAGGCGCCTCTTCTATATTGCACGAAATTATGCTAAAGATAATCAATATACATACTGTTGGACTACGAACGGTAAAATTTACTTGCGTAAAAAAGAAGGTATGCCTGCTATACGCATCTCTGTAGAGTCCGACCTCACTAATTTAAGCCCGCAAGCATGACTAGTTCTTTCTTGTAATGTTATTATTAATTCACTATTTGATTTATGTTGTCATTATTTATATATACTGTTTTATGCTTACTTTTTTAAAAGCAGTATTGTATTTTTAAATGAATTGCTAAATAATTGTTTAAATGAAGTTAATTGCATGCCTTCTTTATTGTATTCAGTTTTCTTACATAATAATACTACAAACACTATACACAAACAAAACACATCCAAAAGAACAAAATATCTAGAACAAATACCACTTTACAATGTCATCATGTCAACAACAACAAATATCGTTGTACAAATGAATTGTTATGTCTCTCTCACAAATCCAATCACGAGTTCATCGCTACTGTCCTATATCCATAGTGGATAACTTGAATAAATTGTCAGATGATCTCGAATCAGTTAGCGTGTCGGAATCTTTACTATGCTCCCCCAGTCAGTGCTCACAGTACACCTTCCAAAAACCAAAAGATCTAAACGTACTTCACATGAACATACGCAGTTTAAGTCGGAATTTCGACGAGTTAACAATCCTTCTAAGCTCGTTGAACACTACGTGTGACATCATAGTATTATCTGAATGCTGGCTTGGCAAGGTCGCAAAGATACCAACAGTGAGTGGTTATTTAAACTATCAATCCTCGTCATCTAACCAAAATGACGGAGTGTGTGTTTGTGTTAGAAGCAATCTAAAGCACTCAGTCTACGAGCCCTCACTACCGGACGCGAACTGTCTAATCTGTACAAGTGGTGATGTTGCAATTGTTGGCATATATCGTAGTCCCTCGCGCCCTAACCTTGATTGCTTTCTGGGTGGCCTTAACGATATTCTCGGGTCTCTATGTATGTATAAAGACACGGCTATTATCGGGGACATGAACATAAATATTGCTTCGGGCCAGATAAATGCCCAGTCAGAAGAATACCTGAACTTGTGTTCATCAGACGAACTCCGCCCCGCACATCTCATCCCCACGCGTGGTACTGCCTGTCTGGACCACATTATGTTGAAGACTCGTAGGCGAGCTATGTCATTGGTTTTGGATACCTATATCACTGACCATCTCCCTACACTATTAAGTCTGGACTCAAAGAGTATGAGAAAACACCTAAGTCAAGATGTTCAACGCACAGACCTACCAGCTGTGATCACCGACTTAAAAGCTTTTGATTTCTCACTCATATTTAAAATACGCGATGCAAACTTGGCGGCCGAATATTTTATTTCTAAACTATCCGATATTGTTCAGTCGCACACCAAACTTATTAAGCTTCCATGTAGGAAAGTAATTCTTAAGCCGTGGATAACTCCAGGCCTCATGAAGTGTATAAAAAACCGTGATAACCTGCATATTAAACTAAAAAAATTCGGGCAAGTGCGAGTCTGACTCGCGCACCGAGGGTTCCGTACGCATTTTACCATATTTGAGGTTGAATTACGCTAGTTCTCTAAATCTGTATGAGCGCCCATACAACTTAGAGGACTATCTTAAATGGAATCTACTATGTATGTATGGGGATACCCTTAAATTTTCCACTTTTTTTTATTTTTTGTAATTTTTCCCATATTTGTGCTGTAAGACCCTGCTTTTGGCCAAATTTCGTGATTCTAGTTCAACGGAAACTACCATATAGGTTTTCGACCCAAAACCTATAGGGTACTTACGGCTGACCTAGAATTGTCAATTTTGGTCAAAACCAAGGTCTTACAGCACAAGTAAAGGAAAAAATCCGAAAATTAAAAAAAGTTGAAAATTAAGGTTAATTTTGGTACTTACAAGTTTTCGCTAAAATCTAATTTTGACCATATCTTTTTATTGGATCGACCCAGGACCCTGATTTTCATACACCTAATAGCAACCATAGACCTCAATATCTGGTATAAATTTCAATTTGCTAGGTCCACCCATTCCTGAGAAAATCGGTGGTGACACACGGACAGACAGACAGACAGACAGACAGACAGACAGACGGACAAGAAAGTGATCTTATAAGGGTTCTTTTTTTTACCTTGAGGTACGGAACCCTAAAAAAGCCCGGAAAATATTATTCTCCAAACAACATATAAGCGATATCGCAATTTTTGCAATAACTTATTAAATACATTAAAAACTAATTACGAACGCAACCAGCTCCTCAAGGCCAAAGGTAACTCGGGGGCTACCTGGAAAGTAATCAAGAATATTACTAACATTTGCCAGCAAAATGCTCCTCCATATGAACTGTTAAATTTACATAGGGATCCAGGGTCATCTGTAAATCAAGTCAACAACTACTTTGCTAGCGTTGGTAGGTCATTAGCCGAGACAATACAAGCAAATACGCGTGGTACCACTGACTCGTCTAAAACAACACAGGACGGCAATAGAACTGGTAAGTCTATGGTTCTATTGGATATTACTGATAGTGAACTAGATGTTATCATTGGAGGTTTGAGAGAAAAGTGTGCGGTGGGCTTGGATGGAATAACTACATCTCTACTTAAATCAGCACGCGAGTACCTGATTCCACCCCTGAAACACATTTTTAACCTTAGCCTACACTCTGGTATATTTCCAATGGTATTAAAAAAAAGCAAAAATTCATCCGGTCTATAAGGGTGGGGACAGAGGCCATATCGCTAATTATCGCCCCATTTCCATCTTGACCGTGGTGTCGAAAGTCTTTGAGAAGTGTATTAACAATAGACTAATGAAATACCTTGACGACTTTGGTATTATTTCCCAAAATCAATATGGCTTTGTTAAGGGAAAATCAACAGAGGACGCCGTTATTGACCTCACGGAAACTATTATTAGTTCCCTTGACAAGAGGCTAAAGACCGTTGCTATATTCCTGGACCTCTCAAAGGCGTTCGATACCGTCTCTGTTCCCATGCTTATTGACAAGATGGAATCTATAGGCATAAGAGGTACAGTCCTGGATTTGTTTCGGAGCTATCTTAGTGACAGAACTCAGTGTTTGAAGATTGGTAGGCACACCAGTGAAGAGCAGGCTCTCTCTTACGGCGTCCCACAGGGGAGTGTTCTTGGTCCGACTCTTTTTCTAGTATACATCAATGATCTGTGTCTACTCTCCATTCCTAACTGCAAGATTTTTACTTACGCAGATGACACGGCATTGGTTGTGTATGCGAAAAACTGGAGTCTTGCCTATGATTACGCCGATAAAGCTTTTTCCACCGTCAGATCATGGCTTGCTGCCAACCTTCTCACACTGAACGTAGACAAAACTCAGTACATGACTTTCTGTACTTCTCACATCTCACAGCCACCGAGTGGACTAGAACTTAAAGCTCATACTTGTGACCAACTAAATGTTAACTGTAGCTGCCCTCCACTGTCACGTACACGACTCATAAAATACCTAGGAGTCACAATAGATGACAACCTCCGCTGGGATGAGCATATAGAGGCTTTGTCTTCCCGGACTAGAAAACTTATTTACATAATTAAAAAGCTCAGAAATTCGGCAGACTTTGATACGCTCAAGTTAGTGTACTTTTCGTTAGTACAGTCAGTACTCTCCTACTGTATTCCTGTTTGGGGCGGTGCTTGCTCTACAACTATGCATAAAGTAGAGAGAGCGCAAAGAGCGGTTCTAAAGGTACTATCCCGAAAACCTCGACGCTATCCAACTACAGATTTATATAGGGAATGTGGTGTGCTCACTGTCAGGCAACTCTTTGTGCAACAAACCGTAGTTCGAAAGCATGCATCCATTCCATACAAAAGGATTGGAAATCGCCGCAAGGACCGGATTTGCGAAATCGTACCACACAGAACCTGCATTGCTGGTAGAAGTTTCTATGTGCTAAGCGCTCGTCTCTACAACCGAGTAAACAAAAATATCTACGTCTATCCACAAACTGTAAAGGAATGTAAATCGACGCTAATGAACTGGCTGCAAAACCTAAATTACAAGGAGACAGAAAATCTCCTAAATTCAATCGGCAGTTGATGTCAGGAACCGTACAACGACACATGCACACAACATACACCCACACACACAGCCACACACACCCTCGCATACCACACACGCCATACTCACACACACACACATACACTCACTCACAAAAACACATTAGCATGCATATATCTTTCATTAAAAGAAAAGAAAAAAAAAATTGCTATTTTACTTTTTATTTTATTTTTTATAACGATTGTGTATGTCGCTATAATTATAATTTAAATAAAGAACACTGCTACAAAAACCGTCACCGTCCGTTCGTCACCGCGGCACGATCGCGGCTGCTGGGTACTATAGTGGGTACTGTGCTCGAGGCGCGTAGGTATAACTCGAGTTTTGTGCTTTTGTATGGAGTTAGAATACTGTTAGATATTATTACCGTGACTATACCTATCGGTAACCAAGCGAATGAGTTCTAGAATTCTGGAGAAGTCGGCTATCAAAGTTTAAAAATGCGTTTTGATTTTTTCATTAGCTTGATTTACAACATACTCAACATCAACTGTTTATTAGTTGCTATTGTCTGTTCAAGATACGAAAAAAATAAAACGTAAACAAAGAAACCAATGATTTTCAAACTTAATAGCACGATAACTGATCGGGATAACCCGACCTAATTAAAAATGGCCCCCTGTGATGCGAAATAGTTACTTTGGGTGTAGGTAATGCATAAGTTGACAGGATATCAAATACATTGACATTTTAGAATCATTGACTTTTTAGGTTCTTTATTGTGTAAAATAGTTTATTAGCATAAATAATACATAAAAAAAAATATTCGTTATTATAATTATGAACAATACAGGAAAAATATAAAATATGCTGTATTATTTATGAATCGAAGGGACAGGCGTATTTTTGTAAAACTAACTGAATCTTTCGCTTGGAGTATTTAACTTAAATCTACTTTTGTTGCGAAGGCGACATTAAAAGAACCATTTTATGGTTTGTTTACATTTTATTTTTTCGTATAAATGTAAGACGCATATTGATTAACATAATTTATGAACATTTATTATATAATAATACTACAAACACAGAAGTTTTTATTATTTATAAAATTTAAATTACACTACTTTTACGAACTTAAATGTAAAAACAAGACGCAATCGCTCGACTAGGTACCTATATACTTTTTAAAATAAATGCTCATGGCCGTTCATTGGTTAACATAATATCTTACTTTTTCAAATATTTGATGTTTATTTAATAAATATTTATTTATTTTACCATCTACAGATTAATACCAAATTAAATAAAAATAAATATATACATACGTAAAAGCGCCATCTATGAATGCCGAGTAAAAGTTAACTCATTGTAACGTTTTACTACAAGCTAGTACGTATTTTGGCCACCAGAGCAACGAAGTGCACGTCATATTTTTCAAAAATATTCATATTCAATTTAATGTTTCATTTTTTTATTTAATCGTTATAAAGGGATTTTTTAATTCATAAATATCATATTTTAGAACTTTATTTTCTTATTTATCACTTATGCATGAAAGTCATCAATAAAATCGATACTAGTAAAGCCATCTGTTGAGAGAGTTAAGAATGACGGAAAACGTTCTAAGGAATGAGACCCCATGTCTCTGGGTAGCTGTTGGTATCAGAACTTGGGTATAATATTTGGAAGATTAGATTAGATTAGATAAATCTTTATTGTACACCACATAATAAAAACATACATCGAAGGAGCACAAACAAGAAATGCACAATTGGCGAATTGGCGGCCTTATCGCATACAGCAATTTCTTCCAGGCAACTATTAGGAATGGACTCATGACTGTATAAGGAGCCAAAAGTATTTGATAGTGTAGTTTTGTATACATAAAATAAATACCTACTAAATAGGTACGTTGACATACATATATAATACACTACATATAGGCAATACATACAATACATACATACATATATATATATATATATATATATATATATGTATATATGTATTATATATATTTATATATATATATATATATAAATATATATAAATAGGAAGATTGAGGGTACTCAATCTTAAAACTTTAGCACTTTAATATAGGATTTTAAACTTTCGTGGTCATTTAAACTTAACGCATAACAATATACTTATCTGTAAATTTGTTTAAAAGATACTCCCCGAGGGCACTTTAATGTAATTTATAAGCTCATTATGTACTCTCTGATATGGTGGTTTTGTAACATCCGTTTCCATTCTATCTCTTGTAGTTGAATGTGTCATAAATATGTATATTTTATCTTTCTCTCATTAATAGATCCTTATTTCAGATTTCTTTTTATTTATTTTTTTCATTTCACTCGATTTTTAATCTAAGTACTATGCATATTCTGCAGGGATTTATTCGGATAATTATGTGTACGATTAAAGAATTTTTTATAATTTATAATGCAGAAATATATAATTATATACTTACTGCTACCAGTTGATAAATAGATTACGTAATTCAGGCCTAACTATAAATTCTGGGCTCTACATACCGCGGAATTCGATATTCGTCTGTCCATTTTTGAGATTTTAGATTAGTTTTTGACATTATCTTAATATACAAAATCCTTGCGTTACTGACTGACTGACAGACACGCTACAGCCGAAACTATTGGGCGCAGGAAGCTGAAATTTGGCATGTATGTTCCTTGGGGACCGTAGGGGTGCACTAAGAAGGGATTTCCCGAAATTCCCACGGGATCGGCCAAAACGGGTAAATAAAATAAAAATGCAGGCGTAGCTGCTGGCGTCCTCTAGTGCTTCATACAAACACGAATCTTGAATCTCAAAATCCATGGATGGTAATAATAATGTCCTCCCGACCGATTCCGGCCACGGCGGCTTGTCTATATACGATACTTGCCAAGTGCGCAGGACATATTATAGTGCACGAGTGTGTGCCTATACACAAGTGCACTCTCTATTCCCTCACTCTCACAGTCCGATGGGACGCTACAAGCGACACGACCGGCGGCGAGAGACTGGGCGCAGGACCAACGGCTTAACGTGCTTTCCGAGGCACGGGGGTGTGACACCGCCAACCCCCTGACTCCGAACTTGTATTCAATAACTCCTAACAGAAAAAAAACAATATTACTATTTGTTCGACCCGGGCATCGAACCCGAGACCTCATGATCCGCAGTCGCTAACACTATCGCAGGACCACAGAGGCAGTCCATAGGATAGATCGAATATTAAAACCGACCGTTATACAATAAAGTGACTTGTACATAATATTACAGCGCCAGCAGCCTCTGCAGTTTTTTTATTGTGTTATATTTTTTATTTACTTATTTATAAGTCATGGCAAAATGTTTCACAAAACATAACAATATCTCGCTGACAGTGAGACCTCAGAAAAACTTTTATCTGTTCAATTTTGCATATGTAGCATTTCTTCGTTTCAAACTACTTCTCTCCATCTCAAAATCAATTGAGCAAATATGTACGAGAATATTCCATAGCATCGTGAGGGATGACAGAAAGGGATCATTATCTTTACGAAGTGAACTGGAAGAATCTTATGTTTGAATCTTGAGTTTGTGCAGCAATTTGAGAGATGTTTCCTTAATTATCATGCTTAGTGGATAACACGATGTTATTAGCGTATAGATATTATTAGTGTATAGAGGTTGAGCATAATCGGTAAACATTTGTGGCTTTTTCATGTGTACTGATGATCGGGTTAGAATTTGAATATGATACTGTTTGCATTATTTGTGTATCTAATAAACTTAAACGAGCAATTCTTGTATAATATTTGAATCTCAGAAACAGCCCCAACAAATTTTATTATGTATGGGGTTTTAAATTGGTAATCCAGTAGTATATTAAGGTTGTTCTTCAATCATGTAACAGCTGAATTAAGTTACGCTGTTTTTATACAAAAGAAGTCCGTGTAAGCTGTTCCTATTTGTAAGTGCATATTCTAAATATTACCAAATGGATATGGAGAAAAATCAAGAATATTTCGCTAGTATGGTTTGGAATTGGAAACTAATCTAATACTGAATGAGCTATTTTCTTGTTTCGTTCTTTTTAGACCCCCTTTTTTACGAAGTCGGGTTATAGTTTTTAAACTTATTTTTTGTACTTTGTTTTAATGTAAGTCCTGGACTTCTAGTTAGCTAATATCCAGCTGTGGAATACAACGTACATACTGCTTCCGGCATGGAGAATTAGCTAATATTTAAAAAAATACATAAAACTTTTATAACAATTAAAACTCATAATATTTATGAAATTTTATGTAAGAAGACGATGCAATACACATTGTTTTCATACTAAATCAGTAACATCATAGAAACAACGATTCTCAATTGTACATATTATAATTATTTAAAGAGTACATTTCTAAGCATCTCTGGCTATATGGATAACCGTGCAGAAGTGAGTCTGTATAAAAAACATCGGTAAGTACTGTAATGCAACGAACACAAAGATAAAGTGGCCTATCCTGTACAAAGATACCCGGCAGAAAAACACTTGAATTTATTTTTATCTCACGTGTATGTATTGTTTTTATTTACTTGTGCTGGCTTCGAGTGTCTTTATTTCTTTTTTGTACCAGCTTGTTTAATTTATTTATATATATATTATTTATATATTTATTCCAAATAAGTTTCTTCATTTACTCCACCGCAGTACTTATTTAGTTATCACTTGCCCCGTGCCACAGAGAGCGTCGCCGCGTCAGTTCCGCTGTCATGAAGATCTTTGACAGTCGTTGTGGTGAGTCCGTATCCTTGAATCAATAAATCCGTCAATAAACTGAACTGGTGTCATGGAATAAAGCTATACATTTGGTTTGCGGAGGTCAGACGCCAATTGCTCTGTTAAAAAGCACCTAATATCATTATCTATCAAATCTGGATGGCTGGAAAGTGGAGCCCGGCTCCCGGCTCTCAAAGATGACTACTGCGCCGTATTATATTATTTAGGATCGTATACAAAAACACTCTCTGCAAACTAGATTCAATTCCAACCATTTTTTGCGCTTCTAGAGATATGTGTCACGAAAATTGAACTAGTAGTTTTATCTTATAAGCTTACTTAAGCGAAGCACCTCGTAATTCTGAGTGGGTCTCATATAAAATGAGCAAGTGCTTTAGTGAAGCTGGTGTTTTGCTGAGTGCCGCTGTCATTAGATGGTGATAACTTGAATGCTAGTAATAATAATAATCATAATCAATAATCATCATTTTATTTGCTGAACAAAGGTAGATACATTGGTCTTACAATTATGCAAATATTAGCGCTCTTTGCTCTGTCATATAGACGTACAAATATATTTTGCAACATTTCATAAATAATAAAACTAATTTGAGCTATTTAAAGATATAAAATTTCTAACTATTGCATACACATGCACTCAATTGAATAATAATAAAACAATTAGCAATTATACATATTAATAAAAAAAAAAACAATGTCGCATAATAAATTCGATAGTCATCATCAACAATTCATAATAATATAGTTATAATTTATGATTAGGATTAGTTTATGTCAATAAAATTTATATAATCAGATAAAGTCAAGAAATAATATTATAATTTTATTTAAAGTCACAATAGCATTGGTCAAAAAAAAGTTACAATTGTCATATTATGTCATTTTCTGTTAAAAAATCATTAACTGAGTAGTAACATTTGTTTACCAAATAGTTGTTTAGATGTCTTTTGAACATGTTTGAGCTCATATTTGTGATTGAGGTTGGGATCTTATTAAATACAACTGGGGCCATACAAAATATACTTTTGCTAGCTAGCGTGTTTTTGTAGTAAAGTTTTAGAAAGTCTCGGTTGCTCTGTGGATGACTTACGGCTGCATTTCACTGAATGGTTAAAGCTTTGGTTTCCTAGGAAAGCGGTGCCGTCATATAGCGGCCGTAATACAAAGGTGAATGACGTCACTAGAACGTTGTCTATGTAAACAAAATACCACGGTTTCCTAGAGAGCGGTAACTGACACCGTAACGTCAAAAAGCGGTGCCGCCATTTGCATGACGGCCGTCTTGTCGGTGTCAAATGGTTTCGTGAACATTTCATAGATAGCGGTGAAGCTATTTTTAATACCTTTTTGTGTTTTTTTTTTACCGGAACAACGTACATAATATAATACAAATTTGTATTCGTTGCTCAGTAAATGGCGACGTACTAAAATCTCAAATGCACCTTCAGTACCACGAGATTTGAATAAATCGTCTTTCGCCATGCGACTATTTTCCTCTTCTGATGATAGTTCATCCTCCAAGTAAATTACTAAAGCTAAATCAAGGTCGTCGATTTTCTATCTTGGATACTTTTCGTTTGACGTTTGTTTTAAAAAATGACTGACGGTGTGTTAAAACGACCGTGGAACTTTCCACATGTCGTCACCGTAAAGGCGGCCGCCTTTTTGCGTCCGTAATATTACGGCCGCTATATGATGGCACCGCTTTCCTAGGAAACCAAAGCTTAAGTATACGTGTATTGGCTACACATTTCTGTCCTATATCATAGAAGGTATGATTAATTTTGAGTATAACTGGCCATTATTATTCAGACTCCTTTTGATCTATAGGCCTTTTGAAACTTGTTATGTATTTACGGGTGAAGCCTTTCTTATTTATGTATTATTCAGTTTACATATACCTACATCCTGTCCTGCAAATCAAAATTGGTGACATATTAGCTGCAGCGGGTCAACAACCAAGGGTCCAGTGGTCAAGCGGTTGCGTTGGAGCTAGGAGGCGAAATCAGGTAAAGATTTAATTTAATTATGATATTAATATTATACTTTTCATGGCCATTTTGGTAAAAAGATTTACAACATTATATTAAAAGCAATGGATAAAATAAAGCAAAGGGTAATAAACCGGGACTGCATTAGAGTAAATTTATAGCAGCTCGCAATTCTTGGATATTGAAAGCTAAGCGACCAATTATTCCTTAAATAAATAAAGTGCAGTATTACTGTAATTTCCTTGGCGTATTATTTAGGATCGTACTGTTGGAACTTCACAGCACAAAGGACTATTACAAAGCTTGAATTACCAAGAAATCTACTGGGGTAATGTTAAAATTTATCATCGCAACTATAATATTTTTTTTCGTTGTAGGGAAATACATAGATTAAAAAATTTAAAGTTTGGTCTATTTTACGTAAAGTGTTCAGCTTGCTGAGTAAGTATTACAATCTCATAGAAAATCAACGTTAAATAATTCTGGTACTGTTGCTTTTTGTCTGAGAGCACCAGATTTCGAAGGTCATCCATTTATTTTTCTTCTATTAGCCCAGAGTCTTGGTTTATTTTCCCATCCAGTACAAATATTGTTTCACAAAGTATGGTGATTCATTTTATGGCTCAGTGAAATTTATCTTTTACATGCATGCTTTCAAAATTACATAAATTATTATGTTTAAGAGTTATCTAACTATCAACGCAGACTGACCGACAGACCTGATTTCTGATCACATGATTGTATGTTAGGATATCACAGACATTTTTATTTTGACAGTAACTATATAATTTAAGACAAGTCTAAATATTAAAATCTTTTATTGAAATATATCAGAGCACAGCCAAACACAGTATTTTCAAACAAAATTGCGACTGCGCTTCATATTATGTTTTACAAACAAAGGTCTGTTTTTACTAGATATTTATGATAATATTAGATACAAGGCAATTACAAGACCTTAAATATAGTGTATCTCGTATTATGCCACTATAAAGTGCAATCATAGTACCTAATTTCTGTTTCTTGCAAACTCCACTGAATAATTTCTCGTTGCACCACCAATGAATATTGCATTTGCAAATTTACTACTGCTTATTTAACTTGCCATTGTAGCACAATATTTATTGTATTTAACTACATATTGTACTGCTTTGAATATACCAAATAAATTATACGAGGCTTTTATACAGTGGACCTTGTGGTTTTGCAAGTAACAGAATGATATTCAAATGCTTAGTGCGAGAAACAGGCAGATTCTGAAATTGAGAAGTCTAATATTTTCTTTAAAAATCTAATTAAAATTCTTCTGATAAGATAAGATAACGTTTATTTGTCAAAACATGTGTGTTTACAAAAATGGATGGTATATCAGTCTTAAAAGTATCCGCGGGGCTTCGCTGCATCGAGGCAGTGAGGCCCGTACTCGACGAGTGGCTGGAGAGACGACATGGCGCCCTCACCTTCCGGTTGACACAGGTGATAACCGGCCATGGTTGTTTCGGCCGGTTCCTGCACCGCATTGGCCGGGAGGAGACGCCCGGATGTCACCACTGCGGAGATCGCCGTGACGCAGTAGAGGACACGGCGCTGCACACCTTGGCGGAATGCCCTGCTTGGGTATCGCAGCGCTGGGACCTAGTCGCGGCGATAGGAGTGGTCGAACTCTCGCTTCGGACCTTGATTCGTTCCATGGTCCGGAGCGAGATGTGTTGGGACGCCGCCGCCTCCTTTTGTGAGACGGTGATGTCGATCAAGGAGGCGGCGGAGCGGGATAGGGAGCCCACGCGACCTGTCTCCACCCGCAGAACCGGGCGTCGTCGCCGGAGGGCGCTCAACGATCTCCGGCCACCGTGAGTACACGCCAGCGGGTGTCGGGCCTGTTTTTGACTGCCCGCCGTCCGCTAGGCCCGAGAGGCGGCGCACGTGTTCCGCGTGCGCCTCTCGTAGCGTTAGTAGACTACGTCGTTCTTTTCCGCTCGTAGTATGAAAGAGGATGTATGAGGACAAATTATGATGTATGCAGATGGATGCATGCGAGGGACGGGGCCTGCTTCGGCGGGCCAGCTCAGGTGGGGTCGCGGCAGTTATACAAACGTAGTTCCCGTGACCCTGCCATTCAATGGGATCGGATAGAGGAACACCATGGTGGTTTTAGTGGGTAGTCCCGGCGCTTCTCGTCGGGGAGTCACCACACTCTCCCTGGACTGAGCCCCTTTAGGGGCCCAGCCTAGGGGGGTAAGCCCGTAAATTGTTTGGTTTCCACCATGAGTCAAAAAAAAAAAAAAAAAAAGTCTTAAAAGTATCAACATGTTCTGCCGTAACCGGCGTACAAATTACATGCTTAATTTAATAAATTCTTATACAATGTCAAAAATAATTAGTCAAAATATTCAGGATTATTCCAAATATATATAAATTATGTAATAAAATAGAAAACAGTTGTTAAATATTCATGTCATTTATACAAGATTAGCATCATTAAAAAATTCATATATATTATAATAAGCCTTTTCTAATAGCATCTTTTTAATTTTAGATTTAAATATACCTATATTGTAGTCCTTGTAATGATTGGGAACTTTATAAAAAATTTTCGGCGCCATACAGAAAAAACTATTTCCCATTAGAGCAGTTCTAGCCTTATACATGCAAAGTCTATAATTAACACGTCTGTTGCGTGTAGCTACATCAGATAGACGTGGAAACAATGTTGGGTTCGATTTGACGAACATTAATACTTCCAAAATATACAAACATGTAAACGTTAAAATTTTATGCTTAATGAAAAGTGGCTTGCAACTTTCTACAATTTTTAGACCAAACATAGCACGAATACAACGTTTTTGTAACTTAATAATTATATCTTTGTCGGTGGAATTGCCCCAAAAGATTATTCCATATCTTATGATCGGTGTCACCAAACCATGGTACGCTATGAGCAGTGTCTCAACATTCACTGTAGGGGAGAGTTTATATAATGCATAAGATGAGGAACTAATTCTTGTACTAATATACTCAATGTGAGCCTTCCAGTTTATCTTTTTGTCCATTACAATTCCAAGAAATTTCGCACTGTCTACTTCTTTTATGCATTGATCATTATAACTAACTTTAATTTGCGATGGTGAGTCAAGACGTTGGTTAAAATGCATAATGTTTGTCTTTACTAAATTGATTTTCAAATTATTATTTATAAGCCATGCTATAGATGAAGAGATACAATTATTAATGTCATTTTGATAAGTGTCAGGGTTTTTACATGATATAGTCAGCGTACTGTCGTCAGCAAAAAGGGTCATTGGCTGTGTTATTGAAAAGGGAAGGTCGTTTATATAAAGGATAAATAATAATGGGCCCAGTACGCTTCCTTGTGGGACTCCAAACCTAACTTGACGTTCACTAGATATATATGTTTCTTCATTTTTTGTCTTAATATTCAATCTTGTGACAGCTGTAACCTGTTTTCTGTTTGACAAGTAAGATTCAAAGAGGTTTAGTACATTGCCCCTTATTCCGTAGCATTCTAATTTCATTTTTAATATAGTCAAGTCAACGTAGTCAAAAGCTTGGGTCATGTCACAATAAACTGCACAGACTGGTGTCCTTTTGTCAATATTTATCATTATATTCCGAAGAAAGTCATAGATAGCCATATTAATAGTCATATTTTGCCTAAATCCTTTCTGTTCTTGACAAAGTATATTATTTTTTTCTAAATATGAGTTAACCTGTCTATAAATGTATTTCTCGAAAATTTTCGATACTATGGATGTCAAGGCTATCGGTCGATAATTTTGTATTTCTTCTTTACTGTCTCTTTTATGCAGAGGTTTTATGATTGAAATTTTTAAGCTCTCTGGAAATATACCATGCACTATACATAAATTTAAGAGGTATGACAAGTGTTGACATATTAAATGACCAACAGATTTAATTATTTTTGTAGCTATTCAATCTTGACCTACACTGTTGGAATTTTTAAGACCGTTTATTATATTATAGATGTCATTCGGTAAACACGGAGACATAAACATCGAGTGTGTATTTCTTTTTATTAGCGATGTGACATTATTATTATAATTTTGAATTGGCACAATTTTGTATATAAAATAATCATTAAAAGCATTTGCTATTGTCAAGGGTCTGGTAATGATTTTATTGTCAATTTGTATTTTTTGTATGTCGTTTTTGGGAATATTGGGCTTATTGCTATTAATTATCTGCCATGTAGCTTTACTTTTATTATCTGATGTTTTGATTCTGAAGCAGTTTTGTGAGCGTTTTGTCAAATTTATTATTTTTTTAAATAGTTTTGCATAATTAGTGTAATCAGAGAGATTGACCTGCGTGCTTTTACGTCTATACATCCATAATAACTTTCTTTTCTTTATGCTACAGATCCTGATACCTCGAGAAATCCACTTTGGCCTTTTAGTGCTGTTAATAGTAATGATTCTAAAGGGAAAGCAAAGATCATAGAAAAGTTTAAATTGATTAATGAAAAGATCATTTTAAATATAAATAAATGTAACATTATAACGTTCACAAGAAAAAAATCTCCAATATTATACCAATATAGAATGAACAATGAATATGTGACTAGAGTATCCACTATACGTGACCTTGGGATTCAGCTTGACGAGAAGCTTTTATTTGATGCTCATATTGAAAAGATAACAAGTAAAGCATTTCGTATGTTAGGCTTTGTATAAAGGGTCGGCAAGGACTTCAACCAGATATCAACACTACTGCTTTTATTTAAAACATTGGTTAGACCTTTAGTAGAATATGCTTCAGTTGTTTGGAATCCGCAGTATGATATATATAAAAGTCAAATAGAGAAATTACAGAACAGATTTATTAAATATATTCACTGGCGTTTTAATTTAAGTCCCGAACTATCACCAAGCCTCCAGCTTCTGGAGGGACGGCGAGCTGAACGTGACTTACAATTTTTATACAAGATTATACGAGGGCACACGGACTCATCTTATCTTCTCAAACAGATAAGTTTTGGATGTCCGCGTCCAAATACCCGAAAAAGATCTCTCTTCCATATTCATTACTCAAGAACTAATTATGTTAAAAATGTCTTTATTAAAAGAGCTTGTAACACTTATAATGAATTAATTTGCTCCTCACCTAGCTGTAATATAGATATATTTCACCTATCTTCAGCCAAATTTAAAACTAATGTCAAGAATTATTTTATGTCTTTAAGTAACTGTATTTAACTCTCAAATACGTTGACTTATCTGAATATCTATGAATTATTGTAATGTACCAAATATATATATGTATAACAACCTAAGGAAACTATTTAGGATAATTTATTAGTTTTATGTTATATTATTATTTGTTATTAAGATCCCCTGATCTTAGCCCCCTGGCTAATCGTGCTATTTTCAAACGTTCAAACGTTGACAACGTAACGTATTTGGTGAACGTTTGGTTTTAGTTTGGCTGATGTCAAACATGGTATCGTGCTAATTGTATTGAGCGTTCGAACCATGGAAGAATAACTAAAGCATGGAATGAACGATATTTTTATGAACAAATTGAATATAGCTACACTCTTCACTCATATGACAAATTAGAGTTGCCAGAAGAAGATGGCACTATGTTTGTCAGTTAGGGCTAAAGACAATTTGAACACAAATTTCGTAACTTTTTAATTTTTTAGTGATTGAGCAAATCCGCTATCGATATCGATCAAAGTTTCAATAATATAGGTTCAAAATCAAACAGACTTGTAAAAGTAAGTATGTACATGTTATACATTCCGTAAGTTTGTGTCCACAGCAGTCAGAACGCTAGTTACATACATACATACATACATAACGTCACGCCTTTTATCCCCGAAGGGGTAGGCAGAGGTGTATTTCAACACCCACTTTTCGCCAGATATACTTTAGTCCCACGTAATAAGGGGCGAGCCTATTGCCGTACCGGGCACATTTCCAGACTCCGTGCTGCTACTGAGATTTTCGTGACAGAAAAACCCAATAACACTGCCCGACCCAGGAATCGAACCCGGGATCTCCCGATCCCACGCGCACATTTATGCCGCGAGACCAACGAGGCAGTCGTATAGGGTTTGATGTCGAGTTTTCCGTCTATACGCAAAGATGGTATTTGCATCGTGTTATCCCTTAGTCGCCTCTTACGACACCCACGGGAAGATAGGGTGTGGTGACACTTGTATTCTATGCCGTCAACCACACGGCGAGTTACAGAACGCTAGTTAATGGATAGTATTTATATAATTATTACACAAACTTGCATTTTTAAACGGAATCTATATTTTTTCGTTTCAAATGGGTACTCAGTAGCACATGATAATGAAGCGTCACAGCATTTTTTTAACTTCAAGCTAATCTCACGTGTTTTGTCACCAGCCGCGCGTGAAAGGTATTTTTTAATAACACCGTTATTTTTCACGTGATCTAAAATTATCAAATCCTTCTTCACGATATTTTCGTTTTGCAAACTATCAAGTATATATGGGCGCAAATTAATATATAATGATTATATTGTTACGAAAATGTTAATAATATTTAAGATTGATATTTAAATAACTATTTGTGTACACAGAACTGAGAACTTCACTACTTTAGAATATTAGACACTGTATTGACTGCTTCACTGTTTTATAAATATTGGGTATTTAATTTATCGCTTAATAACTAAGATAATTCCAGAAACTTTCAAAGTAAAATCAATTAGTATTAAATAACATTATTCTGATACTTTTATGTTAACGGTAATAAATAACCTGCGCTTATATTTACATCCTGTTGATAGCGCCATCTGTTGCGAATGTTGTAAAGCAGCGTTTGATTATTACAATAGATTTGTTATTCGTATAAAATAAATCATATGGTGTTGTGCAATATTCATAACAATATTAATGTTGATTTTTGATAATTAATTGTACAGTAATTTCAATTATATGTTGAAAAGGAAGTGGCAGTTGTTAACATTAAGTGTAATGACGGTTAGTTTATAAAAAGGACTGTAGGTCACATTTTAATTCAATTCTGTGTTAGAAATCGTCTGAAAATAAACCAAGTAATATTACGTGAGTCTTTTTATTATAATGGAGTCTGGACTGGACACGATAACCCTGGCGTATCGCCGACATATACGTGAATTCATGGCAATGTTCTTTTTCATCAGACGTTTAGAACGTTGTCTTAAATAGGTAATTAATTTTTAACAAACGTCTTTTAACAAGCTGCTCAACGTGAAAAACTTCTTTTTGTAGTTTTTCTATTGTACGTAAGTGTTTAGCGCACACGATTTTCATCGCTTCTGTACCTACTGGCGGAGAAATTGTAACTAACGTAGGCGCTTTAGTGCTGGTTGTCGGAGAAACAGAAGATATTTCTTTTATGGAAGAAAGAAAAAAGCCACGTTTTAATGCAAAGCAGTATATTAAAATAAATAAGCATACCCTTTGTGTTTGCCACCCTAGCAATCACTGATGATACCTGAAGCTTGATTTATAGGCCAAAGCCGATTGATAAAAAGTACCTTAAACCTTTTTCTGTACTCCCAGCAACGTGCATTGAACTTTTTATGATCGATTGAGTAGTCAAAATGTGAAAGCTTAACAAATAAACAAATTCACTTACATTTATAATAGGTATTAGTAAGGATATAGTGAAACTATGAAATGAGTGGATGTCGTCTAACAGCCTGGCCACGAACGGCCGCGACACGCTGAGCGACAAGCGATTTCAATGTTCATGCCGCTCTCTATTCTGCCGCCGGCGCTGTCACCTCAGTGCAGAACTAAACTGCACGAATAAACATCGAAATAGCTTGTCGCTTAGCGTGTCGTGGCTTTTCGTGGCAACAGTGTAACTGCAGGTAGCTGGCTGAATATTGTTTATAACATACATACATAGGCTCACGCCTGTTTCCCCGAAGGGGTAGACAGAGGCATATTAAACGCCCACTTTTTGCCAGACTTTTGATCCCACGTAATAGGTGGCGAGCCTAATGTTTTGTTTGCCAGAGCCTCATCCGTTGATAAGCAGGTACACCACTTGCAGGTGAGGTTGGCTTGGGACCCTACGTTCTCGGTGGGAACCCTATGCACTGATAATAAAATTGTAGAAAATATTAAAATTAAATAATTCCTTTGGTCGAGACATCGAATGGAGCCCAAGATCCGACTCCTGTTTGGCGCTGCTACCCTAATAAAAGTAAAAGCAAGTAATTATTTAAACACTCACACTGATACGTTTAGAATGGAGGAGTAATGTTGGCACAGAATTTTCTTTTAGTCTGCGCCATCTGTCATTACTATAAAAACATTCCGCAGTAAAATGCTTGGAACAAATTCAATGGTGCTTTCTAGGCACCCAATTTTCTCCACGACATACTGCAGCAATCCACTTATTTTATAAATCTTTATCACGTGCACAAAGAATCTAAAAAATAACGAGATAAAAATATACGGTGGATAGACATATCGATAAGATTTCTTACAACACTTGAAAAGTCGATATAAATATTATACGGCTAAATTCAAAATCATGATAGAACTGTCATAAAAGATGAATCACTAAAGTTATATAATTTGATGGCATTAAATTGTCTAAATTGTATCTTACACGTCAGTTGACTGTGTTCAATTTTTCAGTACTAGGGCTACCTCTATGTATTATATATCCAATCTCTTTGGTTCGAACCGTAGACGAAACCCTTACGTTGGGCTTACGTCAAACGTTTAGTGCTTGACACCGGCTTTTGAAAATAGTAACTACTATTCTTATACTAAAGAGGCTGTAGCGACATCATGCCATGTGCAATCACTATTTTAAAAAGACAAATGTCA
The DNA here is from genome assembly GCA_944739405.2 of Euclidia mi. Classification (NCBI taxonomy): domain Eukaryota; kingdom Metazoa; phylum Arthropoda; class Insecta; order Lepidoptera; family Erebidae; genus Euclidia; species Euclidia mi. Next base: position 71,649,073 of record OX123193.2, on the reverse strand, counting down.
TTATGTGAATGTCATTGAATGTCAACAAATATTATATATATGAAATCATGAAATAATTTTATTCAAATTATACGGTAAGTACCGAAATATTGTTTACTGTAATAAGTGATTTATGCAAACAATTAATGGTCACACTTGGTCATGTAGAAGAGGTTTTTATTTCACTAGAGTAACGAAGGTGAATTTAAATGATGATGCACCACAACATTACCTACTGCAATTGCAGCTTCTTCAGCTATTTGTCGAGCCCAATACGAATTTTATATGATCGTTACAATAAACAACACCTATTTTTCAGATTTGGAATAATATATAGAGCAGAGAAAGATGTTAAACAAAGGCCGAATTGTCAGCGTTCGGCATAATAGCCATCCTTTCTATATAAGAAGAGATAGACGAAAAGCTGGAGAATTTGAATTTGGCTGACTTTCTAACTTTTCAGGTACGCATTTCAATTATCATTACGTAAGATCCTACAGTATTTACTCTCATTCTGAACTTGTCTTATAATATGCATAAACCCCCAACCAAATATTGTAAGTATATACTCAAACACAAGATATAGCGCACGTATGAGAACAATATCAATCTTAAGTTAAATGTCAGTGGGTTTAGTTATTTTGGTAGGACTTATACTTGAGTAAATATTTACTAAATAATTTATGTTTTAATTTTGTTCACAGTAGCCGAGGAGTAAGCAGAATAATAAACCGCTCCTTAGCACAACCACATGGACAGTACATAATTGCAAGTTAACAAAAATGAGGAATTTGCTACGAGCCAAATGGAGACCATCGTCGCTTCTTGGACATTAAACAACAATATACTATTAATTAGGTCTCTGCCCGTGGGTGTCGTAAGAGGCGACTAAGGGATAACACGATGCAAATACCATATTTGCGTAGAGACGGAAAACTCGTCATCAAACCCTATACGATTGCCTCGTTGGTCTCGCGGCATAAGTATGCGCGTGGGATCGGGAGGTCCCGAGTTGGATTCCTGGGTCTGGCAGTATTATTGGGTTTTTCTGTCACGAAATTCTCAGTAGCAGCACGGAGTCTGGAAATGTGCCCGGTACGGCAATAGGCTCGCCCCTTATTACGTGGGACTAAAGTATAACTGGCGAAAAGTGGGTGTAGAAATACACCTCTGCCTACCTCTTCGGGGTTATAGGCGTGAGACTATGTATGTATATATGTAGTTTACTAAAATAATGAAAACCAAACCAAATACATTATTATTACTGTGAAGTTCACGTTGTAATTGTAACAATCAAATGGCCTAACAGATGTTGATTGTTTCAACTCTACTTAAAATAATATTTTGTATCAGATTTCATCATCTCAATACACTAAATAAATAAAATCGAAATGTGAAATTGGAGCTTGCCTTTTAATAAACATACCTACTCTATTCCTTTAAATATCTATTGAAGTGGTCCAGCGGCAGTCTGGGTAACACTGGATCATCAGATGTTGGACTCGGTACCCGATTAGAAACGCGCTATGCTTATGTTAGCACACACAATTGTATCACATCCTGCTGAGTTAGTGGTTAGTCTTCCTTGTAGAACGACCTATTGGTCTAGTGGTACCTAAACCTGAGTGCTAAGGCGAAAGTCATGGGTTCGATTGCCACCCAGGAGAACTCTTTGTGCGATGAGCAAATTACCATAACTATAATACTCGTATGTGTATCAAAACAATATTTATATATATTAATCAATTGTCTGACTACCATGCCACTAGGTTGTGCCTAGTTTGGGATCACATCACCAGGTGTGGGTTGTCACAGAGAATTAATTTATTCTTGTTTCTCTTCTTCACGGATATTTTCTTACAATCCACTTAGAAATTCAGCCGCTCTAAATGGTCACTAAGGACGAAAGGCGGCACCTTCCCTAACCACTCTCATACTAGGCAGGTGGTACTTGATGGGCGACCTTATTAGATAGATATTCTCTTAACAGGCTCCAAGGCCTATAACTTTTACTATATATGCAAAGTGGGCAACAGTGATGTTTTATCATGGCGGGTCTCGTGGCAACAAAGACCCGGGGCAGGTTTTCCCGTGATTATGCCTTTGAAAACTACACCAAGCGAATAGCTCCTGTGGCCTTCCCTTCGCTGATCGGCCAAAGCAAGCCAAATTTAAGAGCCCTGAACCAACTAGTCAAAGTAGGCTGGCCAGAGTCTAGGCCATGCCTAGGCTCTGGCCGACTCGTTGAACTATTCGGCACCCTTTTTTCACGTCGGGAAACTATTTTGCGAGTGCCTCTCCGCGGGGCGGGCAGAGAGGGTATGTCGGACTCCCCGGGACAGAACCCGGGTTTACCGACTAAATCTACGTACCACGATAGCCGCCTCAGCGCTCAAAAGAATGGGACACAGGGAACGCGGGTGTACTGCTCCTGGGTCCCGTAGTAGAGCTCAGTCTCTGAAAGGGCTAGGTTGGTAGTGCCGTCCCTTCGCTACCTCGTACTGTGCGAGTACATTGGTCCCTCGAATATCCGAAACCGCTGTCTTCTCGGGGTCGTTCGTGGTCGGCCAGTCAGATTGCCATCTCTGATTGCCCACGGCCCCAAGGAAGAGTCAGGCTAGCGGCCATTGCCACCGCCACGACGCCGCCTGCGTCTGCGAGCGAAATCGGCTCTCTCGCGATCCCGCTCGGCAGCCTCCTTCTGGAGCATGACCGCTTCACAGAAGGAGACCACATCAGCGTCCCACCGGACGTCTTCCGTCAACATGGCCTGAACTACGGCCGGTGGAGAAAGAACTCCTCGGCACCCACAGAATACATGAAATTTACAATTCTGTGTCGGCACCGCATTGCGCTTCCCATGCACGCACATTCAACTCGCTGCCACCCAGCCCTAATCTAAGACTTAGGTCTGTTACCCGAGGTAGTGGGTTGGATTCCTAACACGACAAATCTTTGTATAATGAGGTAGGCTTTTGTCTGTGTCTTGGTTAAATGAAATAATTACAATACCTATCTAGGTACTTAGGAAAAATAATAGGCTAGTTGACAAAAACAATTTTATAAGTCCGTCCTTTAGATTATTCAAAAATAAGCGATACCTACATATTTTTTTATTTGTAAATTAAACCAAAAATGACCAAGATATAGCTCATTAAAGTTACGTATAACGTCACGCCGTGCTGCATTTTTTCGCACTAGATGACGTCACATATCTTTGTTACTTTTTATTTAATCGAAAAAAGAAAAAATACGTGTCCAATATTTTTTTATAATCTAAATTACGGACTAAATAAAATGTAATTATTTTGACCCTGGAAACTACCCTATTATAAATGAACGTTTATCAGTCGTCTACTTGCTGTATACAGGCGCTTGAGCGCGCACTGACCGAGTAGGCAGTCTTTTAGCTTAAGCCACCCAAAGAACCCATGACTGTGACAGTATTATGTGTATGGTATACGTACATCCCCATAATATTGTTTCAGCCTTTCAAAAGCGAATGTCTAGGAAGGTATCGCGTCGACATGTAGCCTTTTTGATGAGATGCCTTCCTAGACATTGTCATAAATATAGGGCCAAGCAAGGTTGACGCCAATCTTACAATAATGAAATCTACCGCAACAATAAGCTATATCAAAGCGATACCTATAAAAATTGCCTTATGAAAGAATGTTGTTCACTCATTTAAGTTGCAATCAAACGTATTAAAAGCATATGCCACTAAATTGATAAATAATACAAAATTATCTTAATAATTTTCTCAAATTTAAAATATTATATAATTGCAAAGTTCGTCGATAGGAACTTTTGGTTTGACAACGTATGAGACGTCCGCGAACGTAACGGTTTTGGTTTAAAACGTTGTCAAATAATAGCGCGATACCATGCAACAACGAGAGTTCGCTCGCACGCTGTCACCTAGCTGTCACTGAACGTATCTGCCCTACAAAAACCAAATCGTTTACGTTCAAATAATTAGCACGATACGAAATGTGCATAACGTGACGTTTTCGGTTGAAGTTTGGTTTTGGTAAATACGTTGACGTTTAGCACGATTGCCCCCCTGTTTGTTTCCCAAAATTATAAAATAAATAAAATAAAATAAAATCATAAGCTATATTTGGGTCTTCTATGTCATACATCTCAGAAAAAGTTAAATTCGCTATGCAATCCTTGAATTTTATGATATTTTCTTTAGAATAATCCCTTACTTTTTTACGCCAATATTTAACTATACACTTGTTCCTCACCGGTAATTCTAGCAACTGTGCAGTGTGATCTGAGATGGCGAATTCTATTATTTCAGTTCTACAAGGCCTGATAAAATTATGAGCTATGTTATCAATACACGTTTGATTTTTTATTCGTGTTGGTTTATCTACAGCTAGTTTTAAATTAAAGTGTGAAAGCAAGCATTTAAATTCTAGAGACGTATGACCATTTTTCATTATATTAATATTAAAATCACCAGCCATAAGTATGTTTGTATATTTTTTCTTATGGACTATGGATAGCACCTGTTCTAATCTTTGGAAAAATATATCTAACTTGTCCGCTTTTGGGGTTCTATACACACATATAATTGCTATTTTATATCTGGGAAGTTCTATTGCACAACACTCAAAAATTCCCATGTAAGAAAGAGCAGCAACCTCTGTTATTTCTCTACATTCGATACCAGTTTTAATTAAAATACAGGCTCCCCCTCTTTTACTGTTTGTCCTGCTGTAGCATGCACCTAGATAATAATTAGGTATATTGAGCTGGGACTCGTAACCTGACATAATAAAGTGCTCAGTTACACATATCACGTCAACAGCTTTATTTTTAGAAAATAGTTCAGCAAGACAAACTGAAAGAGTATCGGATTTAGATAATAAGCCCGCAATATTCTGATGTAGTATATATAGAACCTTATTAACGAAAAAGATCATCACAACTTCCATAATTATCATTATTGCTATATGTTATTGTACCATTATTTGTGTGAATGTCATTGATAATTGTATAATTATAATTTTGTATGTAAATAATTATGTCATATATGTCATTAAAAATCATTTGCATTCCATAATTATTTAACGCGCCATTGCGTTTGTTAAACATAGTATAGTCATAACATAGATTTCTATTGCTATCCACCACATAAGCATGTTTATGAGTTAATAAATCCAAGTAAAGCAAATTATTAAATGTTTCCACTCTGGAGTTGTATAAATTGGTATAGCTTGCACACTTATATGTTGGTATAATTATATTCGTATGTTTAATTTTTAGTAATACCTCTCTCATATGTACAATAATGTCTAAGTAAATGTTTGTCACTTTAAAATCTTCTTCGCCCAGTAATATTATGCAATAGTCCTCCATTGAAAACCCCTGCAGTTTTTCTTGAAGTCCTTGTAGTAGCAGCTGCGTATTGCCGCGAGATACAATGTAGTGACATATATCCGCCCCCATCAGTGTATTTCTTGCAATACTAAGAAATTCGTTCTTGTTATTTGTGCTCAAAATACATATTTTGCTTTTTCTAATGGAGTTTTTTGGCATTCCTCCCTACTTGTATTCTGTTCATATGGTGTCTCGGAAACTGATGACTCTGTACACAAAATATCTGTTTGAGTTTGCTTATTGCATGATTGTTGCGCTCTTTTGTGCTGTTTGTTATTCGAACGTTTAAATTTCACTGGACTAGTAGATACTTTCTCTAGAAGTTCATTTTTCTTTGATAACTCGTCATTTAATTTCTTGAGTTTGGTGTTATCTAAAGTTAAGTTTTCTATCTCCACATGAGCGCTCTGTAGTTGCATCGTAAGGTTCTTTACTTGCTCCTTTACCTGAACGAGCTCATTATCCTCATCATCAGACACTCCTGGAAAGCTAGAAGCAGTGTCATGTATTTCTTGAACGGATGCGGTATCATCTTCACTGAGACTTTGTTGTCTTTGTTCGACGAAAAGTAATATTTTCAAAGAAACTTATTTTGTAATACTTTATTGTTTAAATAATATACATAAAAAAATAATATGTACAACAAGGGGAGGGTAAAATACAAAGTACATATTTACTAGACAGGTTTAGGCGTCGTAGAATTCCTCCGCATCGCTGTCTATTGGTAACGTGCCCAGAAGGCTGGCAGCATTGCCACGCTGGATGGCAATGCTGATACGCTGGCCGAAATACAGCCCAGCCTTCTGGTCACGTGAAGCGTCGATTAGTCGTTTGGCGATTTCTCTGTACAACGTACGAGCGCTCGGACCCCATGGACCAAGCGTCTCCACCCCAAACGGCTCAAATACGTAATTACCTATTAAATTACCGTATTTTCGCCGCTTGAGGGATTCTGCGCTTGCAGCAGCAGCGCCGGCACAGCTGGCTGTACTTGGAAGATGTGATGGCGCTAGGGTATCTACGCACGTTGCGTCCCATACCAAAGGCCTACCCAACTTCCAAGGCAACAATGACATACCGTCGGGCCTCTTCCCATCGTCGCGTACCAAACCATTGGGTTCAAGTACGGCTGGTACTCCGGCGGTGACAAGAGTGCGACGGATGATGTCATTAAGATAGGCGTGACGAGGCATTCGGCCCGCGCTTCTGCCGCAAGATAGTCCATGGTGTCCGAGGCTATCGACGGCTTCTCCACAATGACAACGATGCGGAGAAACACACGGAGCACCTAAACGGAGGCTAGTGGCAAGGCGAAATGTCGTGTCGTCCAACATTGTGCCCACATTGGACGACGGGAGCGCTTGAAGCCAAAGACCAGACTCCCACTCTCCCACAGCCAGCAAGCGAGCTCGCTCAGCAACACTTGTAGATGATAAAATAAGATTTTCTCTCACAGTGTTGCAAAGCGGCACGTCCCACTGCCTTTGGGAGAATGGGTTGGTAGGCAAAGCAGAGCTTGGACAAGCCATTTTCCAGGCGTTCACGGCATCGGTTTTACACAGCACTTCCGAATTAACTGGTTAAGTCTGCCGTGCTGTGCACCGAGGACAGAAACGCCGGTAAACTAACATCAGAAATTTTGCGAACGCCGAGCCCACCCAGACGTACAGGAAGAGACGCTTGCAGCCAGGCTCGGTCGTTCAAATCCACATTTAATATTTCTTTAAGTGTATTTTTAATAATTTGGTCCATTTTTTCTAAACATTTCATATTTTTCCAAAGCGGTGAAGATCTCAAGGCATGCGTAAATTTGGGAACGAAAAGGCAATATCGAATAATTGTAAAGGCCGAATGAATATTAATTTTTAGCAGGCGATCTGAAATTTCACTAAAATTTTGAATAATTGATTTGAATTTTTATATTGCTATTAATGACTGCTATTGTTCTTACTCGATTGATCTTACACCAATTTCAAGGTATAACATGTTCTTCAATTCAAAAAGCGGAAACTCATATGGGTAGGATTCGATACCCAGACGCGCCGTTCAACGCCAGTACCTGCATACACCGCTACGCCACATTAGCATTCACTTAGATGTATCAAATGGTCAACCTTATTAATAGTGTTGTATATATTTGTAATTTGAGCGAGAATGTCATCCACAGGAAAATTAAAAATTTATGTCACAGTGAGTCGATTATGGTGCGAATATCTTATCAATTTAAATCTTCATGTCAGTAATTCGTTGAGAATGTCATTCAAGTATATTATAGTATTTCAGATTTCAATTGTCAACTGTCAAGTAGCAACAGTCTGTTACATTCATTCAGCGTCAAGGAGTCTCATTCGATCTGTCAAAATCAGTTGTTTATGTTCTTGTCCGTTGTGTCTATGTGTGTTTACGAATAATATTCAAAAAACAGCTGATAAACAGCTGATTACCGATGTGTGAGTGCTTTTTTGAAAGTGGTTAACGTGTAGCAAAGAATCTTAGATGTAAATAACTCACATTTCCAATAAGGTATTGTTCCACACTTTTCTCCACTTTGTTTGTAGGTTATGTTATCAATGTTTTCAAACTTTTTAGTAATTATTTCACGTGTTTTATATTTTTGCAAGATAAATAACTGACACTAATCTCTCTTAACTTGTTTACTTCTGACGTACGCTCTTTGAATAGTCACGGAGTTGCTGGAGAAATGCCAGGTGAAAAATTCCTCAGACCAACAAGTTTTCTTAAAGAATGTGACGAGGATATGTAGTAAGTAGAGTTGTAAACTCTCTATCTCTGTTTAGATTTTGAGTCTTTGAAGCAGTTTCAGCTGAAATTATTTATAATTACAAATTAAAATATGTGACTTTCGGAGCTGTAGTATATACATCGCATGTATTTATACAATTTTGTTTGTTTATTGTTTTTGTTGTTTTCAAATTACAAACCCTATACCAACCCGTTTGGCCAGCGTGGTAATAGTAGGCCAATTCCTCCTTTCAAAGGAGAGTGGACTGTTAAAGACTGATGATGATGATTGATTGCAAGAATAACATTTAATCAATTTTAACTGACAAGGTTTCTGGCAGCAACAAAAACGATTTCATAAAGATGGACGGATGTAGTCTTACGCAGTATCAGTTCCCAAAAAACGTACCAAGTTTAAGCTTGTTATGAGAACTTACACCGTTCGAGCGATGACAACTGGCTTACTGTTATGCATCTGCAACCTGAAAGCAACGTATTTTTTTTTACTGTGTTTAATTATTATTCTTTCTTATGAATAAAATTACTTGTCCTGACTGAAATATTATCATCGTAGAGTCCAAATAGGGTTTTTTAGACAGACTACTACACTACGCGGCATGTCTCTCTTAAGAGTGTTGTCTAGAGGTTCACCTTATGTTCTCAAAAGACATGTAAAGTCTGCCAACTCGCACTTGGTCAGCGTGTTGGACTATCAATAGCCTAATCCTTGTCATAGTGAATAGGCTCGTGACCGTGATGCGGCATTTTATATCCAGCGCTGATTATAATGATAATGAAGTGGTAAGAGAGGGATAAAATATTGTTTTTAAATTCGCTGCATTTGAAGCTTTTAAACTCTCTTTAAAAATACGGACAACAGCAGCTAGTATTCTGATCAACGTTTATTAAATTTATTGTTTGTTATACATATTGGTAAAATCGCTTTCATTCCTATTAATTTTCACAGGTTTTTAATCAATCAGCATTCGAACAGGTGGTTGACTTGATGGTTGGTTCATTTAATATGAACGTATACCATCTGTGACAACAGAATGCCTGTCAAACTCAAGGGCTTGGTTTACAAATCAATAATTAGACCAGTTCTTACGTACGGTAGTGAAACATGGGCCGTTACCAAAAAGAACGTGCATACCATTCAAGTTGCCGAAATGAAGATGCTGAGATGGATGTGCGGCGTAACCAAGCTCGACAAAATCCGCAACGAGTTCGTGCGAGGAAGCTTGGTAGTACGCGACATGGCAGACAAAATGCAGGAGAGTAGGCTGCGATGGTATGGCCACGTAAAAAGGAGGCCACCGGAATACGTAGGAAACTTGGCATTACAACTCTCGATCCCCGGTCAAAGATCCAGAGGCCGACCTAAAACGAGATGGAGAGATGTAGTGTCAAGAGATATGAAGGAGTGCCAGATATCCGAGGAACATGTCGAGGACCGAGCGAAGTGGAGGAGATTGACAGGGAAGGCTGACCCCACCACCACATGGGATTAATAGCCAGGAAGAGAGAGAGTATACTCTGTTTACAGTTGCCAAAGTTTCGTTAAATTTTAGTATTTAGATATATTTGTAAATATTTTATTTAAACATCGAGGGGCAGCGATAGCCTAGTGAAGATACCAACAGACTGCCATGCAGAGGGTATCGGGTTCGAATCCGCGGCGCGCACCAATGACTTTTCGGAGTTATGTGCGTATTGAATTGTTAATTATCGCTCGTCCCGTGCCTCGGAGAGCACGTTAAGCCGTCGGTCCCGGTTGTCATGAAGATCTTTGACAGTCGTTATAGGGCGTCAGTACCTTCTCAGTAAACGGACACTAATCTTAAACATGGAATATCGCTATCCCTTTGGGTTGCGGAGGTCAGACAGGCAGTCGCTCTGTGAAAAAGATAATATTCAGCCAAATGCGGTTAGACTAGAAAGCGGACCCCAGGTTTAAACTGGGATAACGCTAAGAGAATGATGATTTTATTTAAACATCATAAAATTTAACAATGTCAGTCACATGTGATTCGGGTTTTGTCACTTTCTAATCTAATAGTTATCTTTTACTAATATATAAAGCTGAAGAGTTTGTTTGTTTGGTTGAACGCGCTAACCTCAGGAACTACTGGACCAGTTTCAAAAAATATTTCAGTGTTAGATAGCCCATTTATCGAAGAAGGCTATAGGCTATACAATATCACGCTATCAGCCACGGAAGCGGAGCAGCAGCCTTAAATAACGCGGGCTCTTCTAGTAATATATAAAGCTGAAGAGTTTGTTTGTTTGTTTGTTTGGTTGAACGCGCTAATCTCAGGAACTACCGGTCTGATTAAAAAAAGTCTTTCAGTTTTAGATCGGGCATTTATTGGCAGTCAGGCTATAGGCTATATAACATCACGCTATGAGCCACGAGAGTGGAGCAGTAGCCTTAAATAACGCTGGTGTAACCGCGGGCATCATCTAGTTTATAATAAATAACCAGTTTTAACAGACATGGTCAACTGTCCTAAACTAAACAGAATCTGCACGGTGCTAACCAGATAACCATGTTTATAAAAAATAATTTAATCCATCACACAAAGAATAGATCCTGTATAGGGTTCAAATCCACAATACTCACCTTAAAAGGCGTTAGAAAACACTAGACCAAGTGATCGAAAGTACAAGACATTGTATGGAAATAAACTAGTTGACAATCTCCTCCAGCTATCTATATCAAAGACTTAGGTAATCAAGTAGTTTTGCTAACGACAAACCCACTGCAGTAGTGTCCGTTCTCTGAGAAGTCGTTTGATTGTAGCGGCTTGTCCAATTTGCATTTCATTCGCCAGCTGCCTTATGTACTGCCTGATAATATAGTCCGGTGAGAGTAGCGGGGCTACAAAGAGATTCATGAAGTACAGTGATATAATATATGTTGGTACTACAACTTTAACAAATTGGCATCTTGATTTACGGCCGTTCCTTACGTTAAATATATCTGTAGTACCCAAATCCATCTATAGATAAAATATTGGAAACGGCCATAAGAAGAACGAAACCGTGTCTGTTGGCAAACAAAACATTGGCAATCAGTTTAAATAAGTATACTGCTTTGGAATACGGTATATCTGCAATAATTGATGTAATTTCAAAATAAAACCTATAAGCTGCTACAAGCGTCTTCGTATGCTGTGACACCTCTGTCCACTCCCGCCTCTATTTACGCTACTTTTCTTCCAAATCTCATCCATAGACCTATCCTTACAGTTACCTACGAAGCAAATACTCATTTTCGTCTAATTAGTTGAAAACCTAATTTTCATACAACCTAGGCGACGTCCTGTCACCAGCTAAACGTCAGGACAGTGTAAATACAAAATATCATTATAAATAATTTGTAAGTTTTAAGTTATAGCAGTGCGAATAAATCTGCCACATCGTCGCAGAATAACCTGGTACGCTGCCCAGCATGTTCTCAAGCTCGTTTTTTCAAAGGTGAGCTGGGCTTGAAAGTACATTTTGGCTAAGTTCATAAAAACCAAAATGTGCTTCCTGGCCCCAGTACCATTTCACATCCTGATCTTACTCAAATTCTCTTTTGGCAATACTTAGGTAGATTAAAAAAATCAATTCCGGTTTTAAAGAGAGTTCCACGCGGTGCGAGACCATTAGTAGCTCACAATTTAGCTCAATGCAATGGTCTCGTTGTGCGTGAGAACTCTAAAACGGCTTGGGAACAGTTACTCACCTTTCCTTATAGGATTCTACACATCCAAAATAACCGTACAACATCAAAATCTTTGACACCCCAAATTAAAGAACATTGTAATCATTCTGCTCACAGTTTTGACCCTAAATTTAGTTTCCATAGATATTGTTACGCCATCTATCGGTGAATGGGTTTTGGAGGGGGGGAATGGGGAAATTGAATACTAGAAGAAATTGAATGTATCGGTGGTTTAAAGGTAATTCAGCTACTCTGTACTAGATGGCGTTGCTGTATCGAGTAATCGACTGTTCGAGATTATTTCGACAGTTTTGTAGAAGCATCTAGAATGCACTAGTAATGTTATCCGGCCAGTATAAATTGAGCGCGAGCGAACGGAACGGACACAGTTACAATTGAATATCGGAGCGATTAACAAGAAGCGAAGAGAAATAAGTCTGAAGTGTTTAGTGTTGTTCTAGTGGTGTGAATAGTGTATTTTATTAGTGGAGTGAAAATTAAGTGTGTGTATCTAGCGTTATTGTGTTAGTGAATAAAGTTCAGTTTAAGTGGCATAGTGAGTTATAATTTATCGTTGAACCCCAGCTCGTAACAATATAAAAAACAATTTACCAATGTGTAGAATCAAAATTGAGGAAAGGTGACATTCAAGGGGCGTCTAGGTTATTGTTTAGTAGCGATGTGGTGGCGCCTTACTCTGCAGACACACTCGCAGGTCTGCAGAGCAAGCACCCAGCGCCAGCTTATGACCTCTCCTTTCCCGACACACCGGACGAAGATATAGACTGTCTGATTGTTTCAGCCAAGGATGTTTTTGAAGCCGTCTGTTCCTTTTGAAGTGGATCCGCTGGCGGTCTCGACGGCTTAACACCTCAGCATCTGAAGGATCTTCTAGGTGCAAGTGCTGGAGAGGCTGGAGATGCACTTTTGAAGACACTGACGGCTTTAACTAACCTTATGCTCTCCGGCAATGTGGCCACAGATGTCACCGATTTATTATACGGGGCTAACTTGTGTGCTTTGCGCAAAAAAGATGGTGACATTCGGTCCATTGCCGTAGGGTGTACCTACAGACGTATGGCAGCCAAACTATGTTGTAAACATTACAGTGCTATCTTGACGGAAAAATTTCAGCCAATCCAGCTTGGCTTTGGTTCCAAGGGAGGCTGTGAGGCTGCCGTACATGCGCTGTCTACGTACCTTGGCTGCGGTAAAGGTGAGGTCATTCTAAAGATTGATTTGAAAAATGCCTTCAACTCAGTGAACAGGGACACCTTGTTGACAGAAGCTAAATTAGAAACTCCCAAAATTTTTAAATTCCTTTGGCAATGCTATAGAAATCCATCAAAATTAATTTATAAAGACAATGTGTTGGAATCTGCTGTTGGTTGTCAACAAGGTGACCCTCTCGGGCCAGTCATTTTTAGTTTAGCCATTCACCCAATAATAAAACAAATAAATTCAAAATTTAACGTCTGGTTTTTGGACGACGGGGCCCTGGGAGGGGACGTCAACACCGTCTTACAAGACTTAGAACTAATAAAAAATAAATTTAAAGCAATTGGTTTGGAATTAAATTCGGACAAATGTGAAATTTTTATTACTGACAATTTGAATAACGTTTCGATCTTAACAAAATATAATTCTTTGGCGCCAAATATTAAAATCATCAATAAATGTTCCTTCCGCCTCCTTGGGTCCCCTATTTTCAACGACGCTTTTGGATCTTTTATAGATGAAAAACTACAAAATTTCTGTGAAACTTCAGAACGGCCTTACAAAATTAATATTCATTCGGCTTTCACGATTATTCGGCACTGCCTTTTTGTTCCAAAATTTACATATTACTTGCAGTCCTCTCTCTTTTGGAAACATTTTTCCCTATTGGAAAACATTGATAATATTATTCGGCACACCTTGAGCAAAATTCTAAATCTTGACATGAACGACCGAGTGTGGCTTCAATCAACTTTACCAGTTTGTTTAGGCGGCCTCGGCGTTCGCAAAATTACCGATGTAAGTCTACCAGCGTTTTTGGCCTCGGTCCACGGCAGTGAGGAATTGACGAGGAAAATTTTAGAACCCACACTGGTTAATTCTGAAGTGCCGTGCAAGACTGATGCCATTAACGCTTGGAAAATGGCTTGCCCGAGCTCTGACTTACCCCGATTTCTATCCTCTCAGAGGCAATGGGACGGGTCGCTCTGTAGCAAGATGCGAGAATATCTTTTAAATACTGCATCCAGTGTTTCAGAGCGTGCCCGTTTGTTGACTGTGGGAGAGTGGGAATCGGGGCTATGGCTTCAAGCACTTCCATCGTCCAACATAGGAACTATGTTGGACGATACGAACTTTCTCTTCTTGCTTACGCTTGGGAGCTGTTTGCGTTTCTTCGCATCGCTGTCACTGTGGTGAAGCCGTCGACAGTCTTGGCCACCATGGCTTATCGTGCAGCAGGAGTGCTGGGCGTATTTCCCGACATGCCCACATTAACGACATACTCCGTCGAGCTCTTGTCACCGCCGGAGTACCAGCTCATCTTGAACCGAATGGCTTGGTGCGCGACGATGCGAAGAGACCAGACGGTATGTCCTTATTACCTTGGAAGATGGGCAGGCCTCTGGTATGGGACGCGACATGCGTCGATACCCTTGCGCCATCACATCTTCCAAGTACAGCTGGATCGGCTGGCGCTGCTGCTGCATCAGCGGAGACCCTCAAACGGCGCAAATACGGAAACCTATCTGGTAATTACGTTTTTGAGCCGTTTGGGGTCGAAACGCTGGGGCCATGGGGCCCTAGTGCACGCGCTCTTTACAAAGAAATCGCCAAAAGACTGATCGACGCTTCCCGTGACCAGAAGGCTGGTTTATATTTCGCAGAAAGATTAAGCATTACTATTCAACGTGGCAATGCTGCCAGCCTTCTGCGCACGCTACCAGATGACAGCGTTGCGGAGGAATTTCTTGACGCGTCGTAGTCAATTTCCTTTTATTTTATCCTTTTGTTATCTTTAATTATTTACTTTTTATAGTTTAGCTTAGGATAGTTTAGTTATATAAGTAGATTTATTTTGTTTGTATATATGATAAATAGTTCATAATTTAGTTATAGCATAATATTTTCATACAAACTTAAATCCCTTTTTCAGCCTATTAAATAGACTATTTTTACCCCGGTCCTAACTTGCTAAAATCGATTTTACAATGAAGGCGTAACAGATAGTCAGAAATATTAGTATAATTAATTTATAGTGGTATAATATATGTATAATAAAAGTATTAAGGAGTACCATCATAGTTCGCCCTTATTGCCGAAACTGTAACGCTTCTACGGAGTCATATAAGCAACTAACGTAACGTTTGTATTTTGCACGCTTGAGAATATCAAAAGTTAACTTCTCATAATTATAGTTACTAAACCGCGAAACGAAACCGTATCGCTATTCATAAAAAGTTCACAACACCAACGTAAAATAAGATTTAATATTGAATTTCATACTTCGTTCTAAATTGACGAAGTTCGCATATTAACTTTCAACCATTAGTTCACCTACTCAGAGATGACAGTTTTGAGAATGATCGATATGTGTACATCTAGGTGGTAAATGAGTTCCCGTGGAGTTAACTTCGATAATTACGAACTATTAAGTACCGTTCTCTCCATATTCTGTGAGAGGCGAAGATGCAATAAATCCTGGACAAAAGGTCTTTCGTAAGAAAACTGATTTCCGTATTTATTTACGTCAATGATCGAAGTCAGTGCCTTTTAGACGCATCCAACTCCTCCTGCCATCTCCTTCTGGGTCTTTCTATTGGTATTTTTAATGATTTGGCATCGTCTGTGTTTATTACCGCCCTTTTTCGACATGCTTGCTTGTCATAAACAATTCCGCTAGGACTATATTGGGTGATAATATGACCAATATGTAATACTTCTAAACGAACAATTCTTGTATACCTATTTATAATATAAATGTCGGCAACACCTCCTACGATTTTCATGAAATTTTATAAGTATGCAGAGGGTTTTTTGAATGATGAGATGACGTCTGATAGGAGAGAATGGAAGAGGAAAACATTCTGCGCCGACCCCAAGTAATACGGGAATAGGGCAGGCAGAAGAAGAAGAAGAAGCAGAGGGTTTTGAGGGCGATAAATTGATCTAGCTAGAATCTATTTAGAAAACTCTATTTACAAAAAAACAAGAGCTAAGCTCCAGTCACCGAGGTGCTTAAATTAGTACAACAGATGAAAATAATATGACTAAATAGATAAAAATATAGCTAATACACACCATATTATGTTTAACTTCTTGCATTACATCACATTTGGATATAGGAGAAAAATGTGTGGGAGTGTTTCTGGACCTACAGAAGGCTTTCGGTACCGTATCAATCCCAATTTTAATCTCACGCCTTCAGAATGTAGGAATAAGAGGTATTCCGCTTCTGTGGTTCCAGAACTACCTTTCCGCAAGAAAACAAAGCGTTAGGATCGGAGAGGATGTTAGCAATACTAGTGATATCCCATACGGCGTCCCCCAAGGGAGTACACTCGGACCAAGCCTATTTTTGATCTACCTTAACGATCTATGCAACATTAAAATTGATAATGCTGAATTAATTATGTTCGCAGATGATACGGTAATTCTATTTCATGATGCAACATGGGACATAATTAGGACCACTGTTGAAAAAGGGCTACTTACTGTAACGCGGTGGCTAGAAAACAGTCTCTTAAACCTTAATGCTGAGAAAACAAAATATCTATGCTTCAGTATTACAAAATCTGGTACCCCAAAGGTTACATTCAAAATAAAGAGTCAAACATACCCATGTAACAGAAATCCTTATCTTGTTAACGGTCGAAGCTGTACGTGCCCCACATTATCTAAAGTAACTACTATTAAGTATTTAGGAATCGTAATAGATGATAAAGTGAACTGGGAACCACATTTGAATTCATTAGCAGCCAGGACAAGAAAGTTAATAGTCGTGTTTAAAAACTTGCGAGATATGGCCAGCAAACAACTCTTGGAACAGACATATCTTGCCCTCTGTCAAAGTATAATCAACTACGGCATCTGTGCCTGGGGTGGAGCTAGTAAATCACATATGCTGGTACTTGAGCGCGCACAGAGATCATTGCTGAAAGTCGCATTTAAATTTCCCTATCGATATCCCACTAAAGATCTCTATAACTCGGCAAATGTTTTGAGCGTTCGTAAACTTTATGTATATGAAGTTTTACGCAGGTACCACAGACTGGTTGTTCCGACCTTACCTAAATCAAGTAAGAGAAAAGTGCGCTGTCCAGTGCCAAGAGTTAACACAAACTTTGCTAACCGAAATTACAATTCAGGCACCGCGTCTGTACAATAAAATAATCGACACTTTACAAAACATCAAATCATTGAATAATAATGAAGTCAAATGTAAAATTATGGCGTGGTTAAATCACATGGACTATGAAAGCACTGAAGCTCTATTTGTACACACACACACACACACACACACACACACACACACACACACACACACACACACACACACACACACACACACACACACACACACACACACACACACACACACAAACACACATAAGTTATTTTAGATGTGACTTAATTTTTTAAAAAATTATGGGCATATTATACTTTAATACCTTTATTATTGTGAAGGGAAGGAACTGACCTTCAAGATACAGTTATTTACTAGTTTGGAGGTCAGGGTCTCACCTGTAAGATGTTGATGTTATATGTTCGTAATAAAGATTATTATTATTATTATTAAAAAAAAAGTTATAATATTATGTGTTCAACTTACCTGTATACTTATCAGGCGGTCGTATTGCCACTGTATACAGGGTAACCTCTTCGCTGCGACCCTTAGCGTTGGCCGCGTACAAGACTAACGCGTAGCTGGACCGGCTGTCCCAGTCCTGGACCTCGAATGTCGGCGTGTGGTTGGATGTGACGTTACCTCGGATCTGGAAAGGAATATTGAGTTTTAATGTTATGGTTATTCAAAATGTTATGTATCTCCCGATCACATTTTATAAAGATTCTAAGTATCTTAATATATTTTTAAACATTCTACTACATACACACATTACCATCTAGTCCTAAACTAAGCATATTAAACATAGAAACACCCACAAAGTTCACGCACACAAATATTAGACTTGAGTGGGAATCGAACACGCGTCCTACGGTGTAGCAGTCACTTACACTCCTGCCACACGCCGGGTCGTCAAATTCTAGCTAAGAACAAACTTGATCAAGCCAGCTTTAACAATAAACCTATCATAATCGGTCTATTTATTTATGAGCTACGACGCCCAAGACATATACATAGATACACAGAATTATCAAACTTATAACAAACTTTTTTTTGTGGCGGTTGATGAAAACAAGCGCAAAGAAGTCAATTACTTCTGCTTAATAAATAAATATGATCGGAACTTCCACACGTACTGCGACTTAATAGGTCAGCCAGCCTTTGTAGGCGACCATTTAAATGACATAGCTTTATTTAGTCAAAATTTCATATATCTAGAAAATAGCTTATGATAATAATTATTTAACGCAATAACACTAATATTAGATCAAAAATTGTTTGTAAAATATTCACAAAAATATAGGTCTAAGAATTTCAAAAATAGCAACATACCTACATAGTTTTCTTTTACAAGAGTGATTTTATGTTATCAACGTAGCTGTAGTATCCCAAAGTAAGGTCAACTGCGACACACTTCGCTTTTTATACAATATCTTGTTTGCACAGACCTCTCTTCTTAGAAGTTCAAGGAAAACGACCCACAAAGGAGATGTAGCAATACTTCGCGTCGTAAGTAAAATGGATGCGGTTAAACAGTTCCGCGAATACCGCTTATATAATATGTAATATTGTGGGGATCTTAACCGCACGTAGGTGATTAAAATACGTGTGTAAAATCGAGAACCGTCTAAAGCAATTTGGGATTTGGTTACTCTATAGAAATAATTATGTAGTCTCTTTGTAACAAAATATTTGCTAAGCTAAATGTTGTTTTGCGATTTTCTTGTAAGAATAGATCTTGTGCCGCGGGGAACATTACAAACATTGAATTAACAACAAATAAAATTGCCTCGTGAGGGGGTCGACCCTATAACACTCGGTGCAGTTGTAAACGACGAGGCAGCCGCTTAAACCATTACGCCATAGTCTCGTATAGTTTTTATAATTATAATCGTATGTATAGCTATTTGCTTATATTTTATAACGTTTTGTGAATAAATAAATGGCGGTCATGGAGTGAACATAGCGCTAGCAACAGTTGCAAAATATCGGTTACACTCTTTTTTATCTTGAAAGTCATTTTAAAATTGTTTATAACCACGAAAGTTTAAATTTCCAATATAATTTGTGAGCCAGATTCGTTGTCCTATTTATAACAATATACACTCACCATCAAAGAAGGTAGTTCCAGCACTTCCATATAGAACACCTGCGGGAGGCCTCCGTCGAAGCCTTCCAAACACTCCACCAGCAGAGTGTAGCTCTGATTCACTACAGAGCAGTTCTGCAGAGGCGTGGGGTTACCTGCTGAAACGGAGTACATCTGAAGAAGTGGTTCGCGCAGAAACGATTTTGAAATTCAAATTAAATTCTTTCAATATGTTCTGAATTGTACATGTAACACGTCTCGGTTGAGAAATAAACCTGTAATTAAATCTGTTCCGAGGTTTCAGCATACTACATAGCTATGCTGAAACCTCGGAACAGATTTAGCTTGTCAGCCGTGGTCATAGAATGACCGACTCTGGAGACCAGTTATAAAAAATATTAGCATTACTTTTGTATGGCGCTATCCATCTGCGCGCATTGATCATAAATACTTATTTAAATACATGTGGCATTCAATTGGCAGGTAACCTTTGTAGAGTAAACCGAGGCATATGACAAGAAAAATAAATGATACTTAAAATATATGGTTTTAATGTTTGAATAAACATCGACATACAGATGAATTTCAAAAATATATAGATTATTTGTGATAACTTCAAAAAATATTAAATATTTTGACCCTTCATTAGAAGTTCATTGCCAATATTTTGTCAATAGGGAACATTACGCAAAGCTCGACGCAGATGGCAGCACGACCAACTACAGTAAACAAACTGTCGTAGCGCGCTTTTCAAATGTTGTCATCAACAAGACAACAATATACCTATACTTATTTATATAGACAAAACAGTTCTCATATAATTATGTAATTATCAATAACAATAAAAATGGATGAGATAATGACAAGGAGCAAGTATACATGGAGTGATAGCTTTAAGCATAAACAAGAAACCTATCGTTATTTCTTTTTACTTTTATAAAATTTCATGTGTGTAACCGAGACAGATGTATTGTATTTATTACCTCTTGAAATACTCATGTCGCATTTTTTTCAAAAGAAGAAATGACTGTCAATAGTGATGTACTCATGCATTAAACTTTTATTGGTATTGGTATATAATTCGGTATGTAGAGACAAGATAAGCATTTGATTAAGTAATATACCAGTAGTATATTATTTTACGAGCTTTTATTTAGAGTATAGTACTTAGGTGCCTACAAAGAAACAAGTACTGTAAAAAGAGAGGTAAAAATAAAGTAAAAGGAAAGTAATTGAAAAAAAAAGTCTAAATAGTCAAAATCATTTATTTATACCACAAAGTAATGCACACGATAACTGCCCAGCAGGTCTGATACTATATGTATTACCAAAATGGGATGTACATGGGCGGAAACAGCTAACATTTACGAACAATATTCTCATCCTGAGTTCCAGAAGTGCAAGCCATGTTCACTCTTGAAGCTTTATTATCGCTTCTAAAAATAAGGTTTCGTTATTTCGGACATTTCTGAAAATTACAACACAAATCTGTTTATGATACATACATACATACATACATACATACATACATACATACATACATAGACTCACGCCTGTTTCCCCGCAGGGGTAGGCAGAGGCATATTAAACGCCCACTTTTCGGCAGTGTTTTGATCCCACGTAATAGGTAGCGAGCCTATTGCCGCTTATCGGGATATTTTGTTTGCCAGAGCCTCGTCCGTTGATCGGCAGATGCACCACTTGCAGGTGAGGTTGGCTTGGGACCCTAAGTTTATGATATACCTACATATATGTATATATGATTACTATAGCATATTTTAACAGTTGCAATGTTGGTATATATTAATTGATAAAAATATAAGTTAATAATAATAAAGTAGAAGTACAAACCTCAGTATTAGATATCTGGTTAGTAAAAATAGTAGGCACAGCATAAGAATGCAAAAGTTTTCTTTGAAATCCTTCTTGATAACAAGCATACACAAAATCAAGCGAACAAAGTTTTGAAGAATTAGACTGTTGCCATTCTCCCTTTCTCATATTTCGGCCCCAATTTAGTTTCAAACCTTCATTCTTTGGAAATCTAAAAAAAATCACAATTAATAACCAATTATTCAAATTATAATCTTTCAGAAACTGGTTTTCTAACTGACAATTGTATTACAACACTATCCTCATATTTTTTATCGAAATATTTCTATTATATTTATTTCATTGTGACTATTGGAATAAAAATATGTGTCAACGGTGGTCATTATCTTTAACTTTAAGTATAAGCTTTACAAATATCATTGTAGAATTATTACGGCAGATATCTACAATTTTACTTATTATGACTTACCGGTGGTAAGATATTTTTTGACCATTTTCGGTCAATAGTCCCATTTAGCTTTAACATCCGACGGCATTACAAACGATGGTCATTTTTTTATGTTTAGAACTGGTCGTATCTAAAATTGTAATATTTTGTAGCAATTAAAATTGCAATTTATTTCGACACGGCTTTCACTCCAGATGGACGAACATCGACATAACATAACATTTTTCTTGGCATATGTCATTCAAGGCTGTATAAAAGCTCTATGGCTATCATACTCGAACATATGCAGTTTTGTAATTAAGGAGAAAAGAGATGAATATACGTTTTCTACTCATTTTGAAATGCTCCCTCCATGTATACTTGCTCCTTGGATAATGAGATCGCGCATCCAAAGTTTGAAGTCTAAACGAGTTGTCAAGTTGTCACTCAAATGTCATACTTGCCAAAATTCATTGTTTACTGTAGTCGGTGATACCGCCGTCTGGTGGTTTAACTTGGTAGTAATCTTCCCTATTCTGTAACGTCCAAACATATATATATATACTAAAGTACTAGATGTAGCATTCAGAACATTTACTTTGTTCAAATGCTTTGCATGAATATACCGGCAAAGCAATCTAGTGTCACTTTGACTTTCCTGTGGTGTGGGTCCGCTTCGTTTATTGACTGTGTGGCGACGATATATCGATTAATTTGAATCAGAACTTGTATCTATAGTAGCATTAGCCAATATTTTTTATTATTTATGTAAATAAAAAGTTAAATGTATCATAAAACCACATTAAAATGTATTTCTTTATTTTGATGTGACGTCATTAACGATCATAGAGTAACTACTATGCAGATAAATACATATATATTGCAAGTGATTGTAGGTAAAAATATATGACTAAGACTAGACTTCGTGAAGGTATAGGTTTTAAGAGTTTTTTAGTTTGATCAATGTTTTAAAACCAATTTGATATTGTAAAACACTAATTTTGTGTTCTTTTTACTTTTTGGTTTATTGGTCGTAATAACTATATTAACGAATATTTCAACACTTCATCATAATACACATTTGCAGTTATAGAAAAATACGCAAAAATAATATGAGGCCTTGAGGCCAAAACAGATCCTGATTTCCATTATTCGACCAATAGACAAAAAACCACAAAATAAATTGTGTTTGGTGGCAATTGAATAGTTATTAAAATATATTTTGGAGTATTTCTTGCTAGAGTAAATTTAATTGCAATTTATATAGAGCTATAAAAATACTTTTTGAGGCAGGACTTCAACCCGCGACCACGACGAACCGTGTCGATAGTGTACCAACTAAGCTACTCAGGCCACTTCGTCATAGAATGATTTTTCTAATAGTTGGTTTCCTTATGATAGCGCATAGTGCCATCTGCCACGTGTGTAGGTTTAGAACTATGTCAACTATGTAGGTCAGCAAGGTCATCTTTACAGATTGACAAACAATCCTGCCTTATATGTATATTAGGACTAGAAGATGCCCGCGGTTACACCCGCCTTATTTAAGACTACTGCTCTGCTGCCGTCGCTCATAGCGTGATGTTATATAGCCTATAGCCTTCCTCGATAAATGGGCTGGTTCGGCGTTACACCGAAACCGTAGGGTTCTAGGCGACTTGGAGAAGGAAATGCACTGTATACAGAGGATAGCGGTTCTTCGCCGCCTAGGAAATGGTTACGGGAAGGGGTGATTGAGTGGGTATAGGATATTTCAAGGATGGAGGGCACTTACCTTATACAACCTTCTTCGTTTCCGTAGGGCAGTCTCCTGGTGGTTTCGTGATGCAGCTGATTGTTTTCACTTCAATTCACCGTCACTCCCACTTGCGAGCGGTTTATATATGCGGTAATAATCACATACAGCGATGCGGCGCGATACGAACGAGACGGCGTTCTCAGCGAGCGGAATGTTCTGGACTGTCACTCGCGTCGACGATCGCGGCGACGAATCCGCGGAAGGCAGTGCCCCTTCTTCGGGAATGGGAGACAGGGACGGAAATATGATATCGCTCGCACTAGACAAGCGTGGAACGATTGATGTTGATGCGATTAGTTATAGATAGGAACGTAGATGGCGCTACCATATCCCCCCGGCCCTAAAGGGTTGCCTTTAAAAAAATAGAATTGAACTTAGCTATGTTGGATGTACTACCGCATAACCCCTCAATAGGCTAAGACAGCGATATGAGAATAGAATTAATCTAAATTAACTTTAGCGAAAACTACAAACGCAATAATAGCGAAAACTACTAACTAAATAATAGCGGAAACTACTAACTAAATACTTAAACTAAGAGGTAGGTCCAACTTCAGGCTAGATCTTACTGAGTTGGAAGCGGACGCGAGTTGATCAGTGCCTCAACTTGTGCAAGGACAGTTAAAGGCTCTTCGTAAGAGAGGATCTGTTGACCTATAACTTTGAAGAGATGCGTTTTAATTACTTTGACCATGCTTGCCCAACATCCACCGAAATGTGGTGATGCTGGTGGAATAAACTTCCAGTCAATATGATCTATGGAAACTTATTCCTGAAGACGAGTACGATAACCCGCGACGTGATTGAAACAAGTAGCGGGAACAAGTTCAATCAATTTACTAACGCGGTTGGCGACAAAAGTCTGCGGTGAAGAGAAGAACGAATCCAAGCGAGCACTACTTTGGAGTCGGAAAATGCGTATAATTTATTAATGGGGTAGTGGGGCAAAACTGTGTCTTGAACCTTGCGGAGCAACTGAGACAGCAGAAGGGCCGCGCACAACTCCAGTCTCGCAACTGAAATGGTTTTAACAGGCGAGACCTTAGACTTGGCACAAACTGCAAACTGCACCGAGTAGTTAGAACCAATGCGGACTTGCAGATATACGACTCCGCCGTAAGCACGCTCGATGGCGTCAGCGAAACCTATTAAGTTGATGGTACATCCATCTACCAACCCAAGATGACGCGGAATAGTAATTTGATTGAGCGCGGTAAGCTCAATACAAACTGGCCCCAAGCGGCGACAATATGGTCAGGGGGTGTTTCATCCCACTCACACTTTGATAGCCAAAGCTCTTTGATCAAGAGCTTGGCGTACAAAATTGTGGGAGCCACAAAACCCATTATGCCCCATAGTCGAGCCACTGTGGACAGCATAGTGCGTTTGGTGCACTTATCATCTGGTGGTAAGACGTCAAACCGAAAACTATCACAGGATTTGCCCCAGCGTAAACCGAGAACCTTTTGCGGTACAGACTTCTCAAACTCAATGTCTGGAGAAGCTTTATGAGAATCTGGTATGGGTGCGAGAACCTCCTTAGAGTTGCTTGTCCATTTGACAAGATCAAACTGGCCTCGCTTGAAAAGCTGAATAAGCTCTTCACAAAGCGAAATTGCTAGCGGAGCGGGTATGACATTACAGGCAATGTCATCTATATACAAAGCGGATGTGTAGTATAGTATAGTGTAGCGTAGCGAAGCTTAGCATAGCATAGCGTAGCATAGCATAGCATAGCATAGCATAGCATAGCATAGCTAATTAGTGCTTTATCTTACACACAGTTTTAGCACCCACCTTGATCTCTTGAAGAGCAGAACAACAACAAGACGTAATACAATGAGAAGTATGTAACGTAGGTACGGTACCCATAATGACATACCCAAGTACCGTCTCAATAGCGGGCGATAAATCATATCGCTCACTACATACTATTTTAGTTAGTAGCAAGTGCGGAAATATTGAAGCTCCGATCAAAAGATCAATGCCTGCCGGATTCGCAAACTCCGCGTCGGCTAGCGGCAATGACTCGAGATGAGTGAGTGATGCTACGTCTACATAAGCGTTCGGCAATGCGTCCGTGATACGCTCCACGATAAGCGAAGAAATGTTAAAATTAATATTCCTATCAAAACGCGAATGTATTTTAATATCTACGGAACCCCTGCAATGCTTTTCTGATCCGCCTATCCCTTTGACGGTTGAGTTAGTATTTTTAAAGTTATTCCATAATCCGAGGCGTTTGAAGCATTCCGATGTTATTAGATTGGTCTGAGATGCGCTATCTAGCAGACAACGTACCATGTGCGGCGACCCATTAACATCATATACGATAACTTGTGCTGTCACTAACAGTACCGTCTTAGACGCCGTACACTGCGTTTTAGCCCTGCGCGGATCATTATAGATGCGCGAGTGCCGTCCTCGCGTGCGCGTCCCCCGCGCAATGGATGTCATACACAACGATACTTTGCCCTCAGACGTAGAAGGCGCAGCTACCGTGGTCTGCACCTGCGGCGCAAGTGTGTCAAGGTTAGCGGCTTGGCTTGACAACCGGTTACCTTTATTGAAATGTAACAGTGTATGATGTTTTTGATTACATGATCGACACTTTGTCTTACTAGAACAATTACTTGTTTTATGTTTTATGCTTAAGCAGTTAATGCAAGCTTTGTTATCTTTTACGCATTTAAAACGAGCGGTTGCATGCAAATTATCGAAGGCGGGACACTTGTATAAGTGGTCGTGCACTATATTACTGCACAGACACTTCTGTGAATTATTACTATTAGATTCCGAACATGTTACGTAAGATTGTGGATTAGGGACCGAGTTATTATTACTATTTCGCGATTTATTCAACCTTTGTTTGTTGCTGTTAGTGTTAGACGGGCCAGGTGAACCAGACTGCGTATTATGAAATATTCGACACTGATATTTTATGAACGAAATAAAACTATCTAGTGTAGGTATTTTATTATTGCGTTCCGTCATCTCGAATGCGCGAATTGTATCAGTGTCAAACTTTTTTAAAGCGAGTTGAAGCAACATAAAGTCGGAAAGATCTTCTAATTTTAAATTCCTAAGAGAATTAACCGCGGTTACGAAGTTATCAATAAACAGCTGGAAATTCGAGACAGGCGCGTTGCCGGACAGTTTGAGATTTAAAGCTTGGTCAAAGTATGTAGACGCTAGGACGCGCATGTCCTGATATCTGTCAAGTAGTGACTGAAATATGACCTGATAATTCTCAGCACTGGGTGTGACACCTGCAAATACGGACTGGACTTTTGGTGACAGTTTATTAAATAGTACAACCTGTCAGCATCTGTCAGAGAACCATTATCGTGCACTGTAGACTTAAAACTCGCATAGAATAACGGCTAATTTCGTATATCTCCGTCAAACGACATAATCTATGCCGAACATTTACCCTCCAATTGCGATTGTATACGCTTAATAATACAATAAAGATCTTCGAATGAGGTATACGCCTGATAGTTCGGTTTTTCATCAGGATTGATAGAAAGTAATCTTGCGTTATAATCGTCTAACAACTTATGAAAATCTGTTCGAATACTATCTACGGTTATACAATAACTGAGAAATGCTTCGCTATTACTGTCAGACATAGATGCGGTTTTTGATCGTTCATAGATGTTTTGAATGCGCTCAAATAGAATATTGCGTTTTGCTTCTAAGATTGTCATCTCTTTGTCTTCCGACACGCGTGACTTCTTTTGTTGTGACATGCTTACGTAAGTATAAGCTAATGAGAACGAAACAAAATAAGAATATCTAATGTATCTATTATTTTACCTAAGTAGGCTAAGTAGGCAACACTTTAGCGCTGAGGAATTAAAAGTTGCTTGAAATATGAGATTTATAAGACAACTATGATAGTTCCAGAATTAATAATTTAATAAGTAGGTAGCTACAAAAAAGTTTACCTACTGATGCGGGCGGAAATAACCATGTGACGGTTATGTGAATATATTAGGAGTATAGCTAGGTGCTATAACTGCCTAGGTGTAGCGATATAACGTATAAAAACGTAAATGAATCCGACTCGTATGGATCAAAAAAATGGTTCGGCGTTACACCGAAACCGTAGGGTTCTAGGCCACTTGGAGAAGGAAATGGACTGTATACAGAGGATAGCGGTTCTTCGCCGCCTAGGAGATGGTTACGGGAAGGGGTGATTGAATGGGTATAGGATATTTCAAGGATGGAGGGCACTTACCTTATACAACCTTCTTCGTTTCCGTAGGGCAGTCTCCTGGTGGTTTCGTGATGCAGCTGCTTGTTTTCACTTCAATTCACCGTCACTCCCACTTGCGAGCGGTTTATATATGCGGTAATAATCACATACAGCGATGCGGCGCGATACGAACGAGACGGCGTTCTCAGCGAGCGGAATGTTCTGGACTGTCACTCGCGTCGACGATCGCGGCGACGAATCCGTGGAAGGCAGTGCCCCTTCTTCGGGAATGGGAGACAGGGATGGAAATATGATATCGCTCGCACTAGACAAGCGTGGAACGATTGATGTTGATGCGATTCGTTATAGATAGGAAGGTAGATGGCGCTACCATGGGCTATCTAACACTGAAAGAATTTTTCAAACCGGACCAGTCATTCCTGAGATTAGTGCGTTCAACCAAACAAACAAACGTTTCAGCTTTATATATTAGTATAAGATATGTTTAAGCAATTGTCATAGTAAGATAAATTAAATGTTTAAAAAAATTAGAATTATTCGTGAGGCAACTAAGGCAAGTCTTGAACTTACGCCCACGAATACATTTTTCTATTTTGTAATAAAAAGAACTGAATATGATTATAGATTCTATTATTTTACTTAAATAAAGCTATTAATTCCTTTTATTTTTATATATAAACTATTCTTATCATGTTGATGAAATTTTGTAGGCAGAAAACATATCTTCTGTGATGTAAATAGTCTTTGCAAATGCCAATTAGCAGCCAGTAGCATTAGAGAACTATTGCCTACTCATTGGTAAGATGCCAGGACTGGTTGTTGTTGATTGGCTATAATAATATCTAGACACTGAAAGTCATTGGCGCTGCTTGCGCCTGCGTGTTGCGCTAATACGACTAGACGTCATACGTTAGACAATTTGAACAATATATTTAAAGGGAATGCTCCGTCTATCGTTAGAGTATATGTCAATGCGTCCAAAGAACAATGGCAGAATTTGGTCTGGGTTTGTTGTGGCGACCTTAACAAAACAATTTGTTTTTTTTTTCTACGATTTTAATATTTTCACTTTTTCTCGTTAAAGCCGCAGTATTTTAGGATAGTAAAATACATTCCAATTGATTACGAACTAGGTACAATGCCAACTTTTTTATTTGATTGTTGCCTTAGGCAATGGTGTGACAGGAATAGACGTGAGTGCTATTGATCCATAAAGTAATCGATACGATCAACCTTTATAGGGTTGGTTTGAGTTAACATAATATAATTATTTAAATGCAGTTATTTAACCTTCAATCAATATTATATCAATAAGCTAATATTTTTGAAGCAAACTAGTTTTAAATCAAATAAAAATTAAAACACCGATAACTTCTTTTTCCGGCTTTCCCGAGTGAAAATAAAATCATTTATGGACTCTGTTACTTACGCCGAATTTTTAGATATATTTTGTATTATTGTACGCTTCAATTTAATTTCAGACATTTTGATGTATGGACATCTACCATTGTCCTTTATTTATGTATCTTTTATCACGGTATGTGTCGTTCAGATGTTTCTTCTCAGGGCCGTCAGGTAGGAAACACCGGCCTCATATAGTTTAATATCTTTTTAAGTATGTCTTTGTTTAAGTTTTTGTAATGAACCTATGAATAAATAAATTATTTGACTTTGTCCTCTACATCATATTACAAGTGATTTCTTACCTGCAGCAACGAGCTTGTAGAGACACGGCGCTTCTTGCCTGCCGACAGTGTTGGTTGCGGAACACAGTATAGTCCCAAAGTCCATATCAGTAATTGGAGTGTACCGAAGAGTTGAGGTGTTCCCGTGGTTTGTGTATAAACTGGTAAGAAAATTAAAAAAGTTAGTATAAAAATATGGTTTTGGTAAATAAATGATTAATATTTGAAACTATGATAAGTTTTATGTATTAGCTTAAAGCGGCTTGTGAGCGGTATAATTCAATTAATTTCTATCAATTTACTTTTTGTTTAAAGTATTGAAAGTTTAGTGTACTTTTTTAAATATTTTGACAAATTTTTGTTATGGCATGGCGTAGGCTTTAAATGCCAAAATGTTACGACGACATAAATAAAACTTAATGACAAGTACCTAGGCATGTATAATTGAATTTACATAATAGTAGGATCATTATCATAACTATAACTAGTTTTGCACAACCTGAACTTGGGATTTTTGTATATCAATGGCTATATCATGTACTTTATTATGAGTGATTTGACCCCAAAGTAATAGTATTGCATAAGGTCTATTTGTCTAGTCTATTCTACAAGTAAAATCTCAATAAACATTATATGATTTGATAAACGTTACTATAAACGTTTTAGCAGTATTTTTTCGGTATTCCAAATTGTTTAATAATTCTGTAACATGCTGCTATGTCACAGCAAACTAACTTCGTTTTACCGTATTTACTTTGAAATAAAGTCACGTCTGTACGAGCGCAGCTAAAACGTTTTATAGCACTCCATAAACAAATAAGGTGACATTGGATTACTTCAATGTCGTTCACCCTGACAAAAGATCTTAAATAGGGTTAAATGGAAGAGAATGAATAATAGCCTTCTTCATAATCTTTAGCCTGCACCCACTACATATATGTAGGTCTGTCCACTACATATATGTAAGTCTCTCACATGGTGGTTCAATGACGTGCGCCACTACAAGACGTCAATGGACACCGTGGTGGTTCACAGCCAATTTCAATATCCGATCTACCCAAGGGTTTATAACTAGAGATACATATCCAAAATAATATCTATAAAAAAAATTGTCAACAAAACTAATTACTAACCCACACTATTATCCACTTCGTTTTCAGGAAAATCATTTTAATATACTACTTTACGACACAGTTTTACGTATGAATTAAATGTCAACATTTCTGCGTATATAACAAAATATTAATGTGACCTATAAAGTTTCTACTCGCTAAGTCGTAATCTAATAGGCGGGTCCACACAGACCGAGCAGCCTCGCGAGGCATTTGCCGCGCGAGGAAACGGTCCCCGAACGAGCGCGGCCATAGAATAAAGCTGCGTTCACATTTATCTGACGAGATCTCTCGTGACGGTCTCTGTCGTAATTACTTACCGTTCACATTTGTCTGTCGCCGACTGTCGCGATCTGACGCAGTTTTGATCAGTTCTGTCTTGACTCTCGTGGAGTTCACGCTTACGCAATGTTTTTGATGAATTATCCGATTCAGATTAAGTAGATATCCAATTATATCCATAAATTATTTACATAGGATTATATTATTTTGGATTCAATTAGCTCGTCTTTAGGTACTGTATAAGAATAATATTATAAAAAGAAGTCAATTACTTCGTCGTCCATAGCGCAATTGTATACGCGCGTCTGGCGCTTTACGACAGACAGTACACATTTGTCTGACGTGTCGTGTCGCGCGCTGTACCGGCCCCACACCCCACCCTCCCTGTCACAGACCGGGATATCGTCTGCCGCGACAAGACAGACGCCGTCACTACAGATCACGTCAGATAAATGTGAACGCGGCCTAAAGCGCAGCAGCCTCGGCAACATCTGTTTATAAATATCCGTAGTAAAAACGAAATTGTAGTTGTCATAAAGTTTGAATTCAGAACATGAAAATATAGTTGAAAATCTATGATACTATTCGGTTTATTTACTCATGTGATATTATTGTGCATGTATTTTGCCACTTGTGAATTAGAGTGACATAGTACATTTACCATCTATCGGTTTTACGTATCAATGTGAGATCCTTGGTCTCTCTCTCTCTCTCTTATTTTTAAATTTTGTTCATAAATACATAATATATAGTACTTGGAAATGGTCATACTGCAATAGGGTTGTGGCATGTGTTTTCACTACCCGGCTACCTGACTGACGCCAACCCTCCTTAAGCTTTGGTTTCCTAGGAAAGCGGTGCCGTCATATAGCGGCCATAATATTACGGACGCAAAAACGCGGCCGTCTTTACGATAACGACGCGTGGAAAGTTCCACGGCCGTTTTAACACACCGTCAGTCATTTTTTTAAACAAATGTCAAACGAAAAGTATCCAAGATAGAAAATCGATGAACTTGATTTAGCTTTAGTAATGTACTTGGAGGATGAAATATCATCAGAAGAGGAAAATAGTCGTATGGCGGCAGACGATTTATTCAAATCTCGTGGTACTGAAGGTGCATTTGAGATTTTAGTAAGTCGCCGTTTACTACTGAGCTTTGAAAACAACTTTGTACTATATTTTGTACGTTGTTCCGGTAAAAAAAACACAAATACGTATTAAAAATACCTTTGTAGATCTTACATTAGCGATTTATCATCATCAGCCTTTAACAGTCCACTGCTGGACTAGGCCTCTCCTTTGAAAGGAGGAATTGGCCTACTATACCACGCTGGCCAAACGGGTTGGTATAGGGTTTGTATCAAGTTTTCCTTCTCTTACAGTGCTGTTCTCTGCATAATATAGTCCCTCTGTCGCCTCTTACGACACCCATGGGATGATATGGGGTGGTAACAACCGTATTCTTAATCCGTCACCACACGGATTAACATTAGCGATTACTATTTTATATTTTAAATATACTGTTAAGCTGTTATAATTAAATAAAGTATTTTTTTTTACAATTAATCTGAGTCCAATCTCTTAATTCGCGCTGTAGACCCTCCCCCCCCCCCCTTTTCCGTCGCAGACCGGGATATTGTCTGTCGCGACACGACAGACGCCGTCACGACAGATTACATCAGATAAATGTGAACGCGGCCTAGAGCGCGGCAGCCTCGGCACCGTAGAAAAAAACAAAATTGTAGTTGTCATAAAGTTTGAATTCAGAATGCATGTATCAAATTGTCTACTTGTGAATTACAGTGAAATAGTACATTTCATGGTTTTAAAACTTAGAACAAAGTTGAATAGAACCTCATTTATTTAGATAAAATGAGCGCTAGATGGCAGTAGAACTCACTTTTTTACATAATCACTTATTCTCACGTTTAATTATTCTTATAATATTTATTTCAAAATTTTCTCCATAAAAATATCTGTAAAAAGCAATTTTTATTCTGAAAACAACATTTAAATATTAATGTTTCTTAATTTCCTGGACTCTGATTCCCGCACTCTTCGCCTAGGTACCCATCTTACTTGAGAAATTTTGCATTCCACTAGAATTTAGCAACATTCACAGCAATGTCCACAAGAAGATGTTGTGTTTGAAACTGTAATAAAATTTGTAAGTAACTAAAGCCACTTTTATAAGTCATCTAACTGATCTTAAGGTTATCGTTTTGTGTGTAAAGTTTCCTTTAAGTAATGGCCAGTCATTTTAAGGAATCAGTACCTTCAAAATAAACTGTCACTAGTCTAAACCATGGAATAGTGCTATCCCTTTGGGTTGCGGAGGTCAGACAGGCAGTCGCTCTGTGGAAAAACTCATATTCAGCCAAATCCGGTTAGAGGAGTAAGCGGACCCCAGGTTGAAAACTAGGAGGATGATGATGATGATTAAAGCTATGAGAAAACCCATTTCTTTTAAAGGCACTGAATGTATATATCCCCTGCAATGATTTTCACTATGCTACAGTATCAGGAAGGTTGGTAATTGAAAAATGGGCAGACTGTTTAAAAAAGGCGAGAAAGTGGTGACCTATTAGAAATAGGGTCCGAGAGCGTGCTCAGAAAGGTTTTTGTATTACCATCACTAATAACACTTAGCCGAATGATTCGAACAGCTTCCCTTACACCCGACTTCAATGACAATATATTTGATCAATTTGAGAAAATAATGAAAATAATTTTTAAAGTAATCAATGATGGGCAAGAAAATTTATCAAAAGGAAACATACTATGCTTCTGCAAAGTGAAAATCCTGCATATCAAAGACTTTGCTTAATGCCAAAAGTAATATATCATGTGAATTCAAAGAAAATATCAAACATGAAAGTAAAATGTGCAACACAGGTTTTTATCCGAACTATAGCTGCCAGCGATTTTATCGCACAGCCTGCGTGTCAATGAGATGAATATGCTGCGCCGGATGAGTGGAGTCACGCAGAAGGGCTGCATTAGGAACTTACGCATCTTGAATAAAAAAGTCTAAAAAATGTTGAAGAAATATGCACCAACTTATTTATTTTTACTTGGTGTAAAGTCATCAATAAAGTTTTAACTGGGTCCAGAATTGACTATGATGAAAAATCTCAGATACAACAAAAATGTTATTAATATTGTAAAAATCGTTTGAAAAATAAAGAGTGCTATTAAACCAATGTTTTATTTTATATAATTTTACAGTACGCAGTTACACACTTCAGTTCAGTAGCATGTACATCCATAAGCGAAAACCATGGTTTTCACTTAGGGATGTATATGTAATTGAACCACATAATAAAATAAATTTGTCTAATAATCTTAATATATAAAATCCTTGCGTTACTGACTGACTGACAGACAAGCTACAGCCAAAACTATTGGGCGCAGG
Organism: Euclidia mi; assembly: GCA_944739405.2. Lineage (NCBI taxonomy): Eukaryota > Metazoa > Arthropoda > Insecta > Lepidoptera > Erebidae > Euclidia > Euclidia mi. The sequence continues at coordinate 71,615,039 of OX123193.2, read as the reverse complement.
ACGCTGAACTTTGGCATGTATGTTCCTTGGGGACCTTAGGGGTGCACTAAGAAGGGATTTCCCGAAATACCCACGGGATCGGTCAAAACAGATAAATTAAAAATATGTGCAGGCGTAGCTGCTGGCAGCCTCTAGTATCTAATAAAATACCTACTATAGTTAAAAAATGCTTGAAACGACCGCCAGGTAGCGCTAATAGCTTGAGTGACGTCTCTATCCTCCTATACAAAGGTACTCTGTGGTACATTTGCCATCTATCGGTCTACGTATCAATGTGAGATCGTTGGTCTCTTCCCTCTCTTATTTTTAAATTTTGTTCATAAATATAGTACTTGGAAATGGTCATACTGCAATAGGGTTGTGGCATGTGTTTTTACTAGCCGGCTGCCTGACTGACGCCAATCGCTGTACCTACTTTGGGTACTAGACAATGGTAATAATGGGCCATAAGCCATAACATACATATTTACTTATACTTACTTTTTTTGTAAATATATACATAGAAACACCCAGACCAAGACAAACATTCATGTTCATTCACACAAGTGTTTGACATGAGCGGGAACCGAACCCGCGACCTTCGGCGTTGCAGTCGCTTACACTCCCGCTTTGCCAACCGGTCGTCGATTATTGTTTTACCTAAAGGATGGAATAGGTAGACATGGAAAAAAACATAGAATGAATTATAGGAAATGAATGTCTGTAGGCAAGGATACTGTAACCGAAGCACAGACTGAAGGATTATCATTGGTACAATAAATAGCGTCAAAGATGAGAATGTTATGATGAATGTATCCTCCGTCATTCAGTGACCAGTGGATAGGGTATGCGACTGCTGAGCGGAGGTCGCGGGTTCGATTCCCGGGTCGGGCAAAAGTGTTACTGGGTTTTCCCGAATTCTCAGAAGCAGCACGGAGTCTGCTGATGTGCCTGTTAACGGCAATAGGCTCGTCCCCTATTACGTGGGACCTAAACATTTCAAATTCAAATTTCAAATTTCAATGCTTTATTGCTCTCCATATGTATACATGTTGTTACAAGAAAATACAAAAGATCAAATATGGACCCTGTCGGGCACGACAAGCAGATAGAAGAAAGGAGGAAGCCACTGAGTTAATATTATATCATTACTAGTTAAGAATAAACAATTAATCAAGAAGTCTGAAATAACTATATTCAAAATTTGCAAATTGTTTTATTTATTAATTATATAGTAATAATATTTATTTATTATATATGTTATATTAATTTATTAAATTATATTTTATTAATTATATATTTATTAATTATATATTTCATGGTGAAATGTGGATGTAATAATATTACAAGTCTGCCTATCCTTACGCGAGTTCGAGCGAGGCACGAAACAGCATACGGACCGCGGCAAAACAAAAAACCAAACTCGATGGCTCGGCCGCTCGGTCGCTCGCCCGCGGCGGCACACGCGCTTGCCTCGGCCGGGGCACGTCCACACAGAGCGCGCAGCCTCGCGCGCCAATTCCTCGCGAGGCTGCGCGCTCTGTGTGGACGTGTCTAATTCGGTAGCTCGGGCGCACGGTAAGCTCGGCCGCGGCAGCACATGCGTTTTCCTCGACCGAGCCACGTCCACACAGACCGAGCAGCCTCGCGAAGCATTTTCCTCGCGAGGCTGCTCGGTCTGTGTGGACCCGCCTAATAGTGAGTACACACTTGAGCATTTACGTGTAATGTAAAATTTTTACAAATAAGATGATACAGTTAAATCTCTGTTTACGTTTCTGTAACGTTTCTGAGCTTAGTGGCGAGCCATTGGAGAGGCCTATCTGTATTATATAAAATTTTTGTGTTACTGACTGACTGACAGACAAGCTACAGCCAACTCTGCTGAAAGGACGATAGGCGGAATCGTTCCCACCCATCAACAAAGATGAAATGTAGCTCAATTGACACATCTTGGCAAGATTATATTTTTTTACTATGGGGACGTAGCCCAAAAGCATGAGTTTGTCATAAGAATTAACGGTTTAACAAATATTCGTATAAGTACGTATTTTTGATGATTATTTGTAAAACACCTACTCATTTATGTATTCATTTGTGTACAGTGAACATAGACCATAGACCAGTAATATTAACACTCACTATTGTTATTTGCCTACTATAAGCATTATAAGAATGAATAATTAGAAGAAAATGAATTTAAATGATTCATTTATTTATATTATACTAGACGGCACCAGCGGCCTTGCCCGCGTCAATTATACGTATAAACCTTCCTCTTGAATCATTCTATCTATTAAAAAAAACCGCATTAAAATCCGTTGCGTAGTTTTTAAGATTTAAGCATACATAGGGACAGACAGACAGAAGACAGACTTTGTTTTATAATAAGTAGTGATTTTTATATAAGGGCAGCGATAGCCTAGAGGAGATACCAACGGATTGCCATGCAGAGGGAATGGGGTTCGAATCCACTGGGGCGCACCAATGACTTTTCGAAGTTAAGTGCGTCCTAAATTGTTAATTATTGCGTGCCCTGTGCCTTGGAGAGCACAGTCGGTCCCGGCTGTCATGAAGATGTTTGATGTCAGTACCCTCAAATAAACTGATACTGGTCTTAACCATGGAATATCCCTATCCCTTTGGGTTGCGGAGGTCAGACGTCAGTCGCTCTGTGGAAAACTTGATATTCTGTAATATCTGGTTAGACCAGTAAGCGGACCTCGGGATCTAAGGCGTGTAAGTCTTGGATGCAACCGGGATAACGCTAGCGCGATGATGATTCATTTATATTCGTTATTTTCCTATTATTCGTTCATTATCATTTTAATGTCTAAAAATACATTATTTTTTTATTTTGTATAGTTACTAAATCATTTTTTATACTGAAATATAACCATAATGTCAAAATAACTTACAAGTGTAAAATGAAAATATAGGTTAATTCATAATATTAAATTGTTTTTTATTTATATACCCCACGGTTTAAGTAAAAAAAGGATTTTAATCAAGTAGTGGATACTTGAGGTACACATTGGCATCAGTTCCATGTGCGTTGGTATATGGGGACGGAGCCCATACATTTTTGCCCATAGTCCTTTGGCATGTATATTCCTTAAGGGCGCACTAAGACGGGATTTCCCGAAATTCCCATGGGATTGAGCAGATTTGGTCAAATTAAAAAAAATGCCTATGTTACTAGAGTAGGCTCTAGTATATATGATTGTATCTAATAATATACCCAGCATAATAATAGCAGACCAGGCCAGGAAGATGATGATGAAAGTGCCTGCAAATGCTTTATTCTGTGCGACGTGATATTATCGTTTCGTCTGTTCGTTGAAATTACATGTGTGCTGTTTTACCCGAGTCTCTTGGTCAGGTGTGCTGTTTCGCCGTAAAATATTACTTTGATAAGCTTTTTGGTATGTAAAATCAAATTATAACCAAACGTCGAGTGTGACACATGAACTTCGGTTACTCCTTGTTCTATTACAAGTTAATATGCAAGTGTGTACGCATCATATGGCCATACCTATATGTTAGTTAAGTATGTTTTGACACCGTATCGGGGTCAAATTTTCTACTTCGTTGGAGTTGTTGATACGTACCAAACTAGCGATGTCCAATAAACATTAATGTTTTGGTACACCAGCACAAATGATTATGGTTGGTTATTAATAAACATCATTATCGAGCGGGTCAAGGTCGTGGCGTTGCATTCGACGCCTAGGGTTGCCGCGCGTACCCATATAGCATGCACATATTTTTTTTAATAATAGTTTAATGTTATTACTTGATATCTTTATGTAATTAAGAATCTATATTTCAATTTGTCCTTGTATATCTTATTAAAATATCAAAATTAAATTATATTTTAATAATCACTCGTAACTAAGTCAATACAAAATAATTCATGTAGGTTTTTCGTCAGAAATAATTTTGAAATAAAACACTTAAATATTTTACTATTACTTTTTATTGAATATTTTTTGTTAAAATATTCCTTGAAGATCTTTAGGTCTACTTGGAATAAATAACCAACAACTTATTTATACTGCTTTCTGTTAGTTTATGACGTCTGCTGGAAAAAAAAAAACCATTTTAAGTAAGAAAATGACCTTTCTACTTCATTTGACTTATCAAAGACGTATTTATTTTAAACTTGTGAAATAATTTGAAAAGTTTATATTGTTAATTTTTCACTTAATGTTAGTGTTGCCAATTTTAAAAATATGTTAACACTTTTTAACATTACAAAAAAAATATGAAAGTAAAGAATAGATTTAAACATATTTTTAACATAAATGCTTGTAAAAATTTGATCCAATATATGACGACTGCGAAATAATTATTTAATATTTTTGAAAATAATTTCGCCTTAACTTTCAAATTACATTGAAGTAGTTAAGAGTAATTAGTGAAAAAGTTATTACAATACGAAAAAAAATACAATAAGTACTATATAGCTATACTTTTAAAAAACATTTAAAACTATAACATATTTTAATTAAATAAAGGTATTGTACGATATAATATAACATAAACGAAAAAGCTTATTAAATGTATGCACCTACGTGATGCATACGTATGACAACCCTATTGTCGTGCGCCACCATTTTTACCCGCTCGATAACGATGTTTAGTTACTAAACAATATCGAGTCGAATTAATGTTTATTTATTTCGTCTAGAATTGTCGATACCTATTGTTTTTGTGGGTAATTATAGTGAAAAACAAAATAATTTTCAGCGGTGTATGTGTTTGTTTGTTTGTAATGCTTTTACTTAACCTTAATCGCTCAACCAATCATTTTGAATATTCAAATACACGCTGAGAGGGATTTAGAAAAGTTTATTTATTTATTTATTGGTTTACCTACAATTGTTACACTTAGGAATATATAATTACATTTACCAAATTATAAATTTTTAGTTCAGTGTACAATATTATTATGGCAAACACAGCATGCATAATTATGACAAGCGTTCAAGTAAGTATATTAAAAAAAATACATATTATATATTTTTATTATATAGCCGTGTGGTTGACGGCATAGAATACAAGTGTCACCACCCCCTATCTTCCCGCGGGTGTCGTAAGAGGCGACTATGGGACAACACGATGCAAATACCATCTTTGCGTAGAGACGGAAAACTCGACATCAAACCCTATACAACTGCCTCGTTGGTCTCGCGGCATAAATGTGCGCGTGGGATCGGGAGGTCCCGGGTTCGATTCCTGGGTCGGGCAGTGTTATTGGGTTTTTCTGTCACGAAATTCTCAGTAACCGCACGGAGTCTGAAAATGTGCCCGGTACGGCAATAGGCTCACCCCTTATTACGTCGGAGTAAAGTATATCTGGCGAAAAGTAGGTGTAGAAATACACCTCTGCCTACCCCTTCAGGGATAAAAGGCGTGACGTTATGTATGTATTGTAAATACCATCTTTGCGTAGAGACGGAAAACTCGACATCAAACCCTATACGACTGCCTCGTTGGTCTCGCGGCATAAATGTGCGCGTGGGATCGGGAGGTCCCGGGTTCGGTTCCTGGGTCGAGCAGTGTTATTGGGTTTTTCTGTCACCAAATTCTCAGTAGCAGCACGGAGTCTGGAAATGTGCCCGGTACGGCAATAGGCTCGCCCCTTATTACGTGGGACTAAAATATATCTGGCGAAAAGTGGGTGTAGAAATACACCTCTGCCTACCCTTTCGGGGTTATAGGCGTGAGACTATGTATGTATGTATATTTTTATTAAAGATGAAATCCAGCTTACAGAAAAGGACAGGCACACAATAATACATAATTAAAGAAGGAAAAAAAGAAAGCAATTGACATTTTCTTGGGTATCCAGTGAAAATAGATGATGGTTACTATTTAGTAAAAGCAGCAATTATAAAATCACTCTCCACCTTGTCCCAATGCCTAATTCTTAAATCTTTTAGATTTTTTTAATATTTAGAACCTGATGTCTGAATCTTAGAAAAGCAGTGCCGAAGATATCAATCATCAGACTCAGATCAGACTTGTCGCATGCGTTGAAAAGTCTACACATTCTTGGGATGGGGGAATGGAAACCTGAAACAGTTTTACGATATGGGGGATGAAATATTTTGATAGGGTCACGTGGATATCTAGTTGGGATATTAAAATTAAAAAAAATAAATTAAATATATATTTAATATATAAAAATTTTGAGAGTAGCTGAGGGTACTTTATTATATTTTTAAGAAGCTTGTACAAAAATATTAGGTCATGACAATTTCTTCGAGTTTCACGTGATTTCAGTAAATCTCTTCTGAATCCGTTCTATTCTTAATGTATGTGATGCATAGTGCGGACGCCATACGACCGAGCAATATTCAAGTATAGAGTGGGAGAAAATGTTGTAAAGAATAATTTTTGTCTTAATATTTCGAAGGCATTTAGCGTTGCTTATTATGAAGCCCAAAGCTTTAGAGGCTTTTTTAACGGTAGCATCAATGTGTGGAACGAATGTTAATTTGCTGTCCAGAAGAACACCAAAATCCCTCACACTGTTTACATTTATCTGATATGTGTTGTTCATTGTGTAATTAAAATCAATGTAATTGAGTTTCCTCGTGCAAGTTATTTTTGAGCATTTTTCTATATTTATCTCCATTTTATTGTCGCCACCACCATTTTACAAGTCTAAATAAATCCTCTTGAAGCAGTATTGCATCGTTATTACTGTCTATTATCACTAGAGTGCACGCACCCATTTATACTCCTTGAGTACACGCGCGTACGACGCGCGTCGGCTACAGGTGTAGCCCATTTATAAATCAATTAATTCTGTGAAGAAGTAAACAAATTAATAAAACTCATTGTTTTATTTATAAATATCTTTATTATAATCTGAAGGGAACATAAAATTAGTCATGACTTGTCTTCTTAATTATAATATCAAGCATATACTAAAACTACTTAAAATTATCAATATTTGGCAGGCTTGAGATGCCATAGTCTTACTTTCATTTAGGAACGTAATATTTACCTTAAAGTATATCACTAGCAATGGTTATTAACCACATAATTAAATAATTCGCAATAGACTGTTCTATTGGCGAGCAATCAGGACACACACCTTCCTGATGTTCACTACAAATGCGCCTCATACATTTGCTGCATTGCTTGCTTGTACTGCAGAATAAATACCAACCAAGTCCTCCCCAAATAGGCATATTTTGTAGCTGGGAATGTTCTTTTAATCATATCGTAGCCTGCCTTTCACTTTGATAACTCTTGGTACCTATATTTTGCTGGGAAGTACGACGCTCAATTGGGACACGATCTTGCAAGATAGAATTACACTTTTTGGAAATATTGACGTCAGATCACTTTTATTGCTAGATTATTATTTTTTTATATTATTACTAGAGAACAGCAGCAGCTACGCTTGCATTTTTTTTAAATTTACCCGTTTTGGCTGATCCCGTGGGAATTTCAGGAAATCCCTTCTTAGTGCACCCCTACAGTCATCAAGGAACATTCATGCCAAATTTCAGCTTCCTGCGCCTAATACTCTGTCAGTCAGTAAGTAACGCAAGGGTTTTATATATTAAGATGAGACCGTTTATACATGCCATGTTACTGATCGACCCTTAATACGCCATAATAATACAAAAAAATACAATATTTACCACTTGTGCACTGGGCTATTATTTTCCTTAAACGCACGCGTGGGGCACAGGTGTAGCCCACCAACTTCTAAGACGATTTTTGCGCACGTCCTTATGCCGATGTAATAGGCATTCTACTAGTAGGAGCAGAGAGAACCAATCGAGGAATACACAAGACGATTGCGCTGTGGCATCCCTACTTCCACCAATATATGACAATATTACACCCTGGGCTACATATGTAGCCCACGCTTTTACTCTAGTGTTATTTTAGCTAACTTCAGGTCGTCTGCGTACATGTAGGGGGTTGTTATTAATACTTTTTCGATTTCGTATTATTTTTTGCAAATTTTTACGAAACTCTCATCATAAAATGCAACATCGCGATTCACACTACGAACTACTCATATCATGAATCTAAAAAAGTAATATTGTTCCCACCATAACCAAAGATAAATCATTTCCGCGTCAATTCTGTATTATGACCCCATTACATATTTTTTATAGCTGACTACACTGTATAGAATGAAAAACTACACGAAAATACATTAATTTTGATTGTGGATAATAAACACTTTGACTGGACAGATAACGTAGTGGTCTATGAGGTAGCTTCGCTATTTAACACTACACCGAAAGACTTGGGTTCGATTCCTACTCGTGAATACAATTTGTGTGATCAATAAAATGTTGTTTCAAGTCTGGGTGTTCTTTGTGTCAATTGATGGAATGTGTGTTATGTATTCCGCGACATAGAATAAAACTCTTGTGCGGGAGTCACCTTCAAAAAATAAAATAATCTTTGATAAAACATGTTTTTTGGGACTAATAACGCATTTATTTTTAAAGACTGCTTGCTGCACGTATCATAATTTACAAAAAAATGCAAATATAAAACATTTAAAAACCATTTTCCATCCATAAATCTATCCAAGTAAGAATAAACGCCTGTAAAATCCTCTTTACACACATTACATACCTACTAATAGATATTTAAAAAAACACACAAACTTACCTTGGCGATATCTCTGCTTGCTCCCCTGAGCTGTTGAAGAACCAGCTGAAGTAATTCGGCGGAGGGCTGGAGTCCACCACGCATTGTAGCACCACCGTCTCCATCTTGAGAGCCCCGTACACTTCGCCGTCGCTGACGGTCTTGCATAGAGGAGCATCTGTGTATCGAAATAAAATTATTATTGTACAATTCTTTATTTAATTTTTATAGTCATAGGCGGCAAATGAGCAGACGGATCGCCTGATGGTAATTACCTCCGCCTATTAACATTAGCAACACCACAGGAGTCCCCTAGGAGTTCCGCAACTGCAGGAGTTCCGCAACCGCAACCCCATGGGGGATTGGGGAAAGGGATAGGAGGAGGAGTGGGATGAGGGAGAAGCAATAGAGGATGGGACTGATGTTATTGATATTTTGTAGTAAAATTGCGGGTCCGGAGCTCCAAGGAAACCATAATCTTGCAACCGGTACAACGCTAAGCTAATGATGATGACTATCATCATCATTTTCAAATTACAACTAAATGAATGTGTCAAGTGCGCTAAACGTTTTACATATGAACGTCCTCACCACACGGTGAAACGTGCTTTGAGGCACACCTGAGGGCTGAAACACCCCCAAGTCCCTAACTACGCACTTCCATTGGATAATTCGTAACAGAAAAACCCAATATCACATTCAGGTCGACCCAGGAATCGAACCCAAGACCTCAACCGCAGTTCACTACCACAGAACCACAAAGACAGTCAGATAATATTATAAATATGAATTAATAACTATTCTGTTAATATTACACATTTGTAACAATATCCGTATCTGCCGATTTAAAATTTCAGATCTGTTAAGAAAGATCTAGCGAAACGAACTAGGTACCTATTAAAATGTTATTATGGAGTTGAATGTCGGACAACTACCTGTGATGTCCGACAACTCATAAAAATTATTGTATCTTTGCGATTAGCAAAACCTTTGACCTCATAGTTTCGAAAATAACATACGTGCAACACTAATTTATCCATCATAGAATTCGAAAATGATATGAATAGTTTAATTTATGCGACACTTATCCAACCGTTAACCTGTGAAATGTCCTATGACTCCTAAGGTGGTGTCAATCCATTAATGCACATCAAATCTTTTAAATATATTCTTTCAATATATAATCTGTGGATTTCTTAATTTATTGAACGATATGAACTCATTTTAGTGGCAAGGAAATAAAAAATATTCGCGCGTCGCATTTCGGCAACGGCTGACATTCTTTTTGGCGCGTGTGTGAACGAAAAAATTAATAACAGGAGAGCTCGGTAAGTATTCTTGTGAAATTATATGAAATAATTACTTACAAATAACTATAGTGTCTGTGTAAGATGTATTTCACGAGTAATGTAAGAAGTATATTAGAGAAAAATTAAAGGTTATTGAAAACCCTTAATTATATTACCACTTACAACATAAAATAAACATTCAGTAGCAAAAAAGCCCCTTTCACATTTTACCAGTCCTGAAAGCTCCCTAAAAATGTTCAAAGGTTTTAACGTCACTTAGATAGCATCCAATAACGAAACTAGAAATTACAACGACTTTGATAGTTTGCAAGTAGTAATAGGATTATATTGAAATAATTTCGAGCCTAATTATTATCAATTTTGTTTTCATAGCACGTCTTGTTAAGTGTTAAGTTATGCAAATTGGACAATGGTTAACGGTTTACACGTCTGAGCTTAGCACTTATGCAACTTACGGTTAAGAACTTGACAATTTGTATTAAACACATTGAGTTCACAGGTGTAATACAATAGAATGTAATTTTATGTGCGGCGTCTTTTAACATCACAGTATGTACTCACGTGTTTAATAAAAGTAAAAGTAAGAAATATCAATAATTTGTTACTCTTTGTGGTAATCTCGTATTCACATCGCAGTTATTTTTTGTTGTTTAACATTTAGAAACATAGCAAGTTCTGGTTTTTAATGTTATATGCAAAGAAGTAAATATTAGGACGAACGGAAAATAAACAGAATCGATTCTGAACTAGGCAGATCCTAAAAAACTGATAAAATATTTGTAAATATGTATATTCACATTAAAAACAAATAATTCAGACAGAAAACGAATAATCGCCTTCATCAAATAAATCTCTTTCCCGGATGTGAGTCAGACGGAAGTCGTGCGTCTGACTCACATCCGGGATGGCATTCTGAGTCCCCAACCATTTATTAATTAACATTAATTGCTCAACTGTGACATAAGTAAGTTCTCATTTATTATAAAAAAAGAAAGACTAACAGTGCCACGCCGAGTTTCTGATTTAAAACTATGTCTATTCGAAGCTAATTACGGAGTCATTGTACATACATTTACCTACTGCCACGTTTTTAATGCAATTGGTAGAACTTCGTGAAAGATCGGGCTATAAAACTCATGGTCATTTTTTTGATCGCAATAATTGACAAACAAATTTTGGTAGGAGTTGCAACTGTTTCACATTGTAAAATAATTACCTACTTATGAAAAAGTAGTTTATAATCGCTTGCTAAACTCAGGGAGGAAAACTGCATTTCTCACAGTTCTTCATAAAGAGCTCAAAAGACGTGTCAAGTTTGCTAACCCGCATTTAGCCAGCGTTGTGCACTGTGTTCTAATCAGAAAATTCTCGTGAAGAACAGTGGAACAGTTTATAAATAGGGCTGATATGATACAGAAAATCGACATTTAGTTATCCAAAAAATGTTGTCCAGGTTTTAAATCACACGGTTTCCGTGCATTGAAAACATGGCAGTTAATGTAGATATCAAATCACAACAAATCTTGTCGTTTAACGTTAATTAGTGTCATACAATTTAATGAAATTTTATTTAAAATACATCTCACGCACTAAGAACAGATCTTATCACGTGAGATTTAACAATCATTTAGTCAATGGATACAAAATACAGTCAGACTCGACACAACAAATTGTAGTATTTACAAAGAGTTATCTCGCGTGTGGATCGAATCAACAACACTCGGTGCAGGGCTGAACGACGAGGTGACCACTTAAACCACAACGCAATTGAGGCAGTATAATTGTTTTTCTTATTTTTTGTTTCAATTGCCAAAAATGCTCCCATTTTCTCAGAAATGCTAATTAAAGGAAACTTTACTACAAAACATAACCGTTCTTATTCACGGTTTCTGTTACCGTTTCGCTTGTGGAGGAAAATTTCGAGAAATGAAAACGAACAGAATTGATACCGCCATTCTAAAACTAAGGTTTACTATCATAAAGTTCCAATAAGTATAACTTCCTTTGAGAATTACAAGTGGAAAATTATTTGTTGTCTTTAGCGTCTGTATTATAAAAATATTATGAGCCTTGTTAACAAACTGTGTCACTGCAAATTACGGACCTCTTCTTACTATGAAAAAGGTTGGGGTTTGGGTTTTGGTTCTCTGAAGGGTTGCAGACTTTACATGACTTCCAAGAACGTCTAAGAGTAGGGTTGCAGATTTCAGATGACTTCTAAGAACATCAAAGAAAACTCTCGGAGACGAGACGCGCTGCTGGCTTTCGGCCTCTCCTTATTTACGTCAGAATAGTTTTAAGAGAATTTGACCTGCTATATCACGTTGGTCAGGTGATAACTACATTTACATTGTGATGTCGAATTTTCCACCTTTCCAAAAATTCTATAGGCTTGCTGTATTTTCCTTAGTTCTTAGTTACAATGCCTAGTCGCTTCCGGAATAAAATGGGAAAGGACAGTTTGTATTTATAATCCACACATAATAGGCAATAATCATACATTAATTTGATCAGTCGTCACTGTATCATTCATAATAATAAGTCAAACACCGAAGCAAGCAAGAATATTAAAGAAAAGAAAGAAGAGGAAATACTTAATTTCCTCTTCTTCCTTTTCTTTCATACAAACATTATAAACAATTCAGAAAACAGCGGCGATAGCCTAGTGGTGTACGTCACTGTGTGGTGACGGATTAAGAATACGGAATGTCACCACCCCATATCAACCCATAGGTGTCGTAAGAGCCGACAGAGGGAGCATATTATGCAGAGAACAGCACTGTAAGAGAAGGAAAACTTGATACAAACCCTAGACTAACACGTTTGGCCAGCGTGGTATAGTAGGCCAATTCCTCCTTTCAAAGGAGAGGCCTAGTCCAGCAGTGGACTGTTAAAGGCTGATGATGATGTACGTCACAGTCTGCCGAGACGATGGTCTCGGCTTCGATCCCTATTTACCTCGGGCACACACCTCTGACTTTTCGAAGTTATATGTGTATTAAAAATGTTAATTATTGCTCGCTTAATAATGTGCCCGGTAGATGGCAAAAGGTTCGTCTTCTATTAAATTGGGAACAAAACATAACTGGCGAAGTGTGGGTGTGTAATACACCTCTGTCTACCCCTTCGGAGATAAAGCCGTGAAGTTATGTTTATGTTATGAACAATTCCAAAGTCTTGCCAGAAACAAGCCTTTAAACGACAGTTACTAGAAAGCAAACCTCATTTTGTGTTCTAAATTGGGATCAAAACCGCAAATGTCGGTTTGCCGGTACCTTGCATAAACCTCCAGCACTCGGTTCGCCGAGGCTTGCAATTAAAATGCGTGATTTTATAATTAATTTCCGCCATGTTTTAGACACAAATAATTGCAATTACTCCGAGAAATAGAAATGTTCACAATTTGGCACAAGCTAATATTTATGCATTGGGTCTCGATTTATTTAATTTTTATGTTCAAGTAATCATGCAACTAAGACTGGATATCGAAATATGAGTATACTTTATCTATTTATATATCTTTATATATTTTTCATTATTCAACCATATCCAACATTTAAAAAGATTACATTGTTCTCTAACAGCAAAAAACACATAATTATCTTAATATATAAAATCCTTGCGTTATATTATTATAATACACTAGAGGATGCCCGCGGTTACACCCGCGTTAGTTAACGCTACTGCTCCGCTCCCGTCGCTCATAGCGCGATGTTATATAGCCTACGGTCTTCCTCGATAAATGGGCTATCTAACAGTGAAAGAATTTTTTAAATCGGACCAGCTGTTACTGAGATTAGCGCGTTCAACCAAACAAACAAACTCTTCAGCTTTATGTATTAGTATAAGATTATTTTGCCAATGGCTTCAGCTGCAAGCGTATCAATCTGAACAGAAGGTAGCGTATGTGCTTTTGTGATGTATAACATATATTACTGCAAAGTTTCATCAAAATCCTTGCAATAGTTTTTGCCGAAAATAGCAACAAACATCCTTCCATCCATACATTCATGCCTATAAACTTTCGCGTTACCTATAAACAGTAGTACGAAGTTTCTGGAAAAATCTTAATACGTTCTCTTCAATTTTATTTTTAAAACGGTTTTTATTTATGTATGCAGCGTTTTCACATGCGTCCTGCATATAAATTATATTTTTTGTCAGTGTAACACTAGTATCATGACAGTCTAATGAGAAAATGGACGTTTTGGGTGCACATTTGTCTCTTGATTTCGGGTAAAGATAAATTTATGATGATAGGCCATGTGCCTGAAGAATATTGTGTAAAAAATTGGACTTGTAAATAATTATACGTCATCTTCTTTATTTTTAGAACAGCTTCTTACAAAAATTTGCGACTCAGCAGAAACTTCGTTTAAAATATATTTTGTTGTTATACGAATAGAATCATTGCTTTTCTACGTGATCCAGTGGATAGCGCATGCTGCTGTTGATCGAGTCCCAGGGTCGATTCCTGGGTCGGACAAAAGTGTTACGGGATTTTTCCGAATTTTCAGAAGCAGTACGGAATCTGTCAAAGTACCCAGTAACGTCAATAGGCTCACGCCCTATTATGTAGTACCTACAAATTCGTAACATGGCGAAATGTGGGAGTATTATATTAGAGTAAGGAGTGTCACCACGTGCCACAAGTTCGTAGGCAAAACCGAAATATATTTTTCGAGAAATGCTTCACTGATTTTTCTTTATTAGCCGTGGGTGTTTTAAGAAGATCAAACTTAAGTTGTACGGCAATCATTTTCAGGCGGTAGCAGCATAAATATTTGGGTTACCAGATTTACCTAAAATCTAAGTTTTGACTTGACTCCCATTCGCTCTTTATTTGATTTTATCTCAACGGAGGTGATGTAATATACTATCAAAAATCATCATCATCTGATTTTTTATAGTAAATTTTGTATAGTATATTACATAGTATATTACATTAGAAGAGGCCCGTGCCCGCAGTGGGACAGTTTATATACAAGGCTGATGCCTTGTATATAAACTATCCCACTGCTGGGCACGGGCCTCTTCGCACTATGAGAAGGGTAAAGCCATAGTCCACCACGCTGGCGTAGTGCTCTGACGGAAGTTGACTAGGTATTATTGCAACCACCTGGCGCCCTCTATACCGGTGTACAGCGGTAATCGGTCTTCTGCAACTTTGTACATGAGTTCTGTGCGTATGAAATTGTTAATTATCGCTTGCTAAACGGTGAAGGAAAACATCGTGAGGAAACCTGCATATCTGAGAGTTCTTCATAATGTTCTTTAAAGACATTTGAAGTCAGCCAACCCACTAACAAAAAAAATTAAGAAATAATCACGTATAACTGAATTTCTAAAAATTTGCTTCGGCAACTGATCGTTGCTTCTCGATATGGTTCAAACGATTTCCATCGGAGTGGGCAAGTTATTGCGTCAGATGCATATATAAGGTGTGTGTGTTTTATAGGAAAAGCAATTTTACACATATGGGACATTATTGACGACGTTCTTGGTGAAAGCACTTTCCGGAACCTATAAATGCCTTGCGTTATGAAATATTCTGTATAGGGTCTATTTATGTATGCCAATATTGCTTAGGGTCTCTTATGCAGTCAGTTATTTTTGTAATACTTGTTGTAAGATCTGTAGAACGACCTTCGCTCAGTGGTTATAATGTTGGTGGACAAAATTATATAACTAAACACTTAGCAATCTTAAGGAAAAGTCTTGTTTACTTTATCAACATACCAATTAGATATGTACATTTTTTTTGTGTTATAACCGTACTCCTTTACTGACAGTAGTCTTGATTTACGAGTAGCCAACACTCGATGAGGTAAAGGGTAGAAAGGTATGCTTGCCTCCTCATTAGTGGAGAATGAGATGTTAGGAAAGAAGACTTAGGTCTGCAATGCTCTCTTATTTTCAAGATTCACTCAATGAAAAATACGCTATATAAGGAATAAAGATGCTTCAGAAGATCTTCTGCTAGACTCTAGCAGACAATGATACTATCCAAGACTTGTCAATCCGTTTGTGTTGTAACCGGCGTCAACAATTTTAAAATTGTATTAAGCTACGTGTCAACAATACGGATAAAAATCGAAAATCGTCACTGACTTAAGAATATTTTTCTTTTCGAGAAACAATACAGAGATCGACTTTATATTTATGCAAATATATAAATGAGTTTTCTGAAAAAAATGTTTATTTATCTCTCTTTATGGTCAGTGGATCAAAGAGGTAGTATTTATAATTTTCAAAGCCATACAAAGTTGGCATAACAAACTTGTAATAAATTAACTATTTTGTTCTAACAAGTAATATTAGTATTGTTTGATTACTATTCATCATGGAAAACCGACAGATTTTTTTATGTTTTACATGAGGAAATTTTAGTCTATGTGTTCACTTTTACAATTTTGCAATTTTATCCTAATCAGTGGGTCAAACCCATGAAACATCAGACATACAAACAGGAGCTGGATTTTTATAAACATTGTTAGAAATATTATACATGTTTTAGTAATATTATAGTCTAGACATAAAACGCACTTAAAACACGATTTCTTGACATACATTTGTCTTGCAGCTATACCCTTCAAATATTTAATGGTCAGAGAACTACATCGCACTTGTACGCGAGACAACTGTTAGTCTTTCGCTATAATTTCCTCACAGATATTCACTTAAACCAAGAAAAAAAACTTACAATTGACTTGTAGCGACACCGGATTGCTCGTGGCACTGCCTTCGTTGTTGTACGCGAGGCAGCTATAATCCCCTGCCGCGGATCTCGTCACACTCTGCAGTACCAAGCTCTGGTCACTCAGGATTACTCCGGCGTTTGCATTGTGCTGGATTTCTTTTACCTGGAAAAATTGTTGACCTGAGTTCTACGAATAAATGGTTGTTGAAGTCCTCTAAATGTAAATTACTCCGGTGACTCCATTAAGTTATTGCTTAAGATGTAATAGTAGCGTTTGCTTAGCTGGATCTTTTTTATTTATCATCATTTTCTTTGCCCTGGAGCCCTAGAGATTTGTTTTCTTTAGGTCGCGCATTCGTTCAATTGAGTGATGGTTTATTTAATGGTACACTAAAGGTGGTTCAAAAGCTGCACGCCTGATGCTGTTTGTGTAGATATCAGAACATAGCAGAACTGGTGCTATTTTCACTTCAGCGCGATGGACCACCAAAGTGACTCAATTTAACTTAAATAACAAGTAGGTTACTTCTGTTTCATGAAACATATAATAAGACGGTGAAAAGATATTTCATTAAATGTAATAACTAAAAACAGAATTTGAAATTCCAAACAAAATCGAAAATTGGCTATAATAATATCATAGAGAACAAAGATGTTATTCAATGCGTGCTTCTGCGAAATACACTAACATCAGAACATTATCTTTGTATAAATGAATATACAATTCGCTTTTTTTTCTTGAGTGAGCGGCAGCAGCTGGTCTGTATTTTTAATAGTTGGTTATGGAATGCAATGCTTATGACTAAATGGCAATGTGTAGAGCTCGTGGCGCCAAGCTTGTGTTAGATAAGAAAAACGCAGGAAAACGCACGCAACTGTTCTGCCCTCCTTACGAAAAGTGCAATATCTCGAGTTTTGCACCGAATTGAGTTAAGTACATATTCGGAATTAGCACAACGAGATCTATATATTCTCTTAAGACACTTTTTACGTAACTATGACGCAGCCGAATTTAATACTAAGCCTAACTGCAATATCTAGGTCGATGCTTTATGATTTACATATCAAGACCGAAATAACTATAGATAGGATGACTTACTACAATAACTTACTTACGCTATTAAGAAATTTTACTAACTATATCTGGAATAAGTATAGTTACTATACTTATTATTAGCATAGTTCGTAATTTGTAATATTCATTTACTAGTTATAAGTGCAATATGTTTGAGTTATTGCAGATATGATAAGGATCCTTATTTACGGTATTAAATAATGTACTAATTATAGTAGTAGTTAAGTAGAGTTACTGCACTTATAATTACCATACTTCGTTACTTTTGATTCTCATTTTCTAGTTATTAAGTACAATAAGCTTGAGTTATTGCAGTTATCTTAAGGGACTTTATTAATAATTATGGGAAGGATACTAAACTTGATTTACTTAGTAGATATATATTACATTTATTTCTAGGAAGATTAAATGAATACAGTTTACCTACGCATAATCAATTGCAATAAATTCACCATTTACTGCGATTATAATTAGCACCAGGGGGTTGGAGGGTACGAGTGGAGTAAAATATTTTGTGCAAAAAATAAAACAACTTTAAAGCAACTTTATCACTATACATTCAGTCAAAAAAGTATGCGGAATGGATTATTTGTTTATGGTGCCAAAGTCAATTTTTTGTTTATTTTAGTTGTTGTTAGATTGGCATAACTGTTTTCCATTTTGGCGCGGAGTTTAAGTTGCATCTGTTAGTTGTATTAAATATAGTGCTGTTTTTAGTTATATAATATCTAGTAAGTATTGCGAATTTCTTAATGGACAAAAACATCGAAAAAAGAGTTTGTCTTGAATTTCGTGTTCGTAGTCAATTAAATGTTACAACTGAAGTTAAGATCGCAAAAGTGAAGGTAACGGTAACTGAAAATCCTCATTCAACTTTGAGAGAGACAGTCGCCGAACTTTCTGTATCTCACGATTCAATCCGTATCATTTTAACTAATCATTTGGGTATGCAACATATTGCCGCTCGGCTAGTCCCAAAAGACCTGGATTTTCTCCAAAAACTCAATCGCATGAAAATCGCTGAGGACATACAGTAACGAGTCCATTCCGACCTTATATTCATGAAACGCATTGTTACTCGTGACAAGCAAACTTTTGACATGCAAACTAGTCAACAAGCTTCGGAGTGGCGCCTTGCAACTGTACCGAAACCGAAAAAACCACGCCAAAGTCTTTTCTTTGACTATCATGGTGATGTGCACTTGGAATTCTTGCTGGAAGGTCGAACGGTAAATAAAGAATATTATTTGTGCGTTATGCGGTGTTTAAGAGAATGCGACGAAAAGGGCAGATTTGTGGAAAGATATACCACGATATTGCACCTTCGCACAAGGCCATCATTCTGAACGAATTTTTGACCAAACACTCAACAAATACCGTGGAGCAACCACCATTTCACCAGATATGGCCCCAGCTGACTTCTTCCTTTTTTCTTAAACTCAAATTACCACTTCGTGGCACCCGTGTTCAATCGGTAGAAGTCATAAAAGGGAATACGCTGCGAGAACTGATCTCAATTCCGGAAACAGTGATTAATACATTTTTATATTCCCGACCAGTATTTGCATAGTGTAGACAGAAGACAGCATAAACTCGTTTGCTATCCACCTATGTGGCGCTCTCCACAAGCTGAAAACAGTCCTACAGCAAGAGCAATTAAGCTTATAAATGAGCTTCTTAAATATAGTCCAGATGCAGACATATTTTTTAACGCACAGAGTGTATTATTAAAACATATTTATATGTACCTACATTTAAGAAATACATTATAGTTCCTACCTATAGCTAAGTTTACTGTTGTTTTTGTTTACAAATTTTATATTGTTATTTTTAGTTTTAGTAATTTTGTAGAACTTAGTATTTAATTTACAGTACATTTAGTGTAGATATAAGTGACTTGGTGTACTATATGCCGTAAACTTATATCTTATAAATAAATGAATATGAATGTGAATATGAAGTGATTCCCAATGTAATTGTTCTTTTTTAGTTTGAAATAAAAAAGATTTAATATTGTAATTTTTTAAAACATAAAATTATAACCAATTTCACATTATTTTAAAAACACATCTGAACGCAGAAAACAGTTTCATACTAAATCGGTGAAAGGAAAAATAATGTTGTGCAAACTTCTGTTTATTCATAGGTATTTGACATAATAGTGTAACATCTCCGTTTTCTTATAGTAACAAGCTAATAATTTGGCGTTTTACTAATGAAAACCGCAATAAATAAGAAACTTAATGCACATTTAGTTAGGAAACAGTTAAAAACAAAAATGAATTGCTACTCAAAAATGCATCATCTTGGTTTCCTAACCATTAGTGCAGTAAATAGGTTATTTATTGCGATTATGGCTAGTAAACATTCTTTCAACATAGTAATAATACTTAACATTATTTTATTTATTGGTTTTTATATCGGTAATAAATGTGTGAACAAACATTAAGTATCACATAATATTCTTTACATTGTTATACATCATGTAGTAAAAGTTTCAATCTGATACCTTGTATAGTGATGGTGATACAAACAAAACAAAAATAAAATCTTTACCCGCGTTTTTCTCGAAATCAGGTTTGACCTAGTTATTGCACTTTTCGTAAGGACGGCAGTGTTAGTGCTTGATGACATAGTTGTATTTGAAGACACTCATGCTTAGTCGTGAACACAGATATAGATCTACATAGATAACGCAATTATCACGATTTGTATTGAAACCAAGCGTGCCGACTTTTTAATACCTACTGTGACGTTGCCTGTATCACGAAGTCGAAGCGATACGCGACAGTATCGCTTGTGCGATATTCATCGTCTCCTAACACACAACGTCAGATCAAACGTCCGAAGCAAACGCGGCAATGTAATGTGAATAAAGTTTACTTAACGGTAAAACGGACGCGCGGGGACTGAAGTTAGTGGCGACCAAACTCGACGCTTGGTCGGAGTTCAGACACGCGAAGTGCATGCATTTGCGTTATCTATGTAGATATATGTCTGTGGTCGTGAACGTATACATTTCTGGTACCTCACCAATATAATCTACACGCATTGCATATTTCATATCGAATCATAATATGAGGTCAGCACTCATTTTTTATTTAAGAGCCTGTGACGTCCCACTGCAGGGTAAAGGCCACCTCACTCTTCTTCCATGAGTCCCTATCTTTTCCCTTCTGGAACCAGTCCTTTTTGAAGGAGTCTAGCTCATTCTTCCATCGCCGTCTAGGCCTGCCGCAATGTCGCCTACCGTTTACGGGGGTCCATAGGGTTGTTAATTTGGCCTATTTGTCATTTGACATGTGACAGATATGTCATGCCCAGCTCCATTTAAGCGTGGCAGCGTTTTGAGTGACGTCGCCGATCTTTGTGATGGAACGGATAGTGGTATTCATTATATGGTCTGTCAATTTGACACTTGCTTGTAAAGAGCAGTGATAATGGAGCTGTGAGTCATATTCATTATACGGTCTGTCAATTTGACACTTCCTTGTAAAGAGCAGTGATAATGGAGCTGTGAGTCATATTCATTATACGGTCTGTCAATTTGACACTTGCTTGTAAAGAGCAGTGATAATGGAGCTATGAGTCATATTCATTATACGGTCTGTCAATTTGACACTTGCTTGTAAAGAGCAGTGATAATGGAGCTGTGAGTCATATTCATTATACGGTCTGTCAATTTGACACTTCCTTGTAAAGAGCAGTGATAATGGAGCTGTGAGTCATATTCATTATACGGTCTGTCAATTTGACACTTGCTTGTAAAGAGCAGTGATAATGGAGCTATGAGTCATATTCATTATACAGTCTGTCAATTTGACACTTGCTTGTAAAGAGCAGTGATAATGGAGCTGTGAGTCATATTCATTATACGGTCTGTCAATTTAACACTTGCTTGTAAAGTGCAGTGATAATGGAGCTGTGAGTCATCCTCGAAAGCCTTTGTATAATCCACGAATGCTATATAGAGTGGGAGTCGAAATTCTATATGTTTTTCAATGAGTTGGTTGACAGATTGAAGGTGATCGATAGTAGAAATGCTGCGGCGGAAACCGGCTTGTTCCGGGGGCTGATGTTTGTCGAGTGTGCTGGATATTCTCATCTCGATTACTTTAATGAAGGCCTTGTACATACGTGAGACCATCATAAATAATGCCGCGATCTAAATCACCAGATTTGTCACAAGCTTATTTATTACTAAACGATTAAAATAAATTGACTCACCCCTTTATACCAAGTCAGCTTCTTAGACTTCGGGTTAGCTTTCACACTGCATTCGAAGTACACATCATCTCCTTCCTTTATGTAGCCAGGGTTCAGGTTGGACCCCAGCTTCAGACTTACTATTGGGACATCTGCGAACAATTATAGTTATCCTTATACGGTCAATTCTATTGACCATTTTCGCATTTCACTGACATCTGGCTCTAGCCATTCCAAAAAACTGCCATGAAAAGAATATCAGGTTAGAAACTTTGGAGTTATGTTCGTAAAATGTATGAAACGAGTAATGAATGTAGAGGTAGCGCGTGAGGTTTGTAAGGATAGAAGCAAGTGGCGTTCCGTTGTCTCTGCCTACCCCGACGGGAAAAAGGCGTGTATGAAGCGTTTGTATTGAATTGTTTATATCGTTTGCCACGGAGTTGCACGTTTGCACCTTAGGCCGTTGGTGCCGGCTGTCATGAAGGCTCTGGCCAAGTCGAAAAAAATAACTAAAAGTCACGACCGTCCGAACGTCCGTCGTTGTCTCTGTGAACTAACATAATAATATATATTATATAGTCTAAGCTTTGAACAACAAAATTCAAATTTCCCGTGAGCAAGAGGTCAAATAACTAGATAGTTTCTAATAGATGTCGTATAAATATAACCCATAACCGATAATAAAATCTATGATATTCAGTACAAACAAATTATAGCTAAAATGCCAGAACTATATATATTTTCATCCCTCGTTTTAACCCTTTCGAAATGAATTTGCAGCAACCATTTCTGAGCTGACCTTTTCTACCTACATTTTGAATTTGAACTTCATTGGTCAAGTGACTTTGGTAATGCCTAATTTAAAAAATGAATATCCTTTCTTTTTAATACAACCGAATGTAATCAATCAAAATCCCTTAAATGGAGCTCTAAAATGGCTTGACCTATTTTTGTGATTGAATTTTTAGCATAGTTGGTAGGTCTGAACAAAGTCGCAGGAATTTTATACCTCTGTACGATAAGGATAGCCCTCTCCAGAATTCATTATTATAATTGGAGTACATATGGTTTTTTTTTAATGATTTGCCTTAAAAATATTCATAACCCTATTTCTTCACCCCTTTTTCCAAATTTCATTGCTGTAGCAACGTTTGCGGGATCAACTGGTGTATTTATATTACCCCCAGGCACAGGACAAACTTTCGTTTACATAAATATAATTAACCTTGGTGGCAGTCGAGCCTACATACTCCGGCTTAGCAGACAGGACTAATTAACATAGGTAATCCACCTGCGTGATTCAATTTAATCTCTATTTAATGAAATAAACTCAAGAGTGTATTTGCTTGTGTGTTCCGTTTCATGTCATAAATTTGTTCCTTTCGTACGTCCAATACGACTTTTCCTCCACAAAAGAAGCCGCCGTCGAAAGCTAGTTAAACTAGGCGTACGTCAGTTACTTGAATTAGATTTCTATTGACAATTAAATTATAATATGAGCATATTTCTGATATTAACTGGGTTGTACTAGTGACATTATATAAATGGTCCTAATTATAATTTGTTTTGACCTAAAAACCTAGTTTTGATGTCGACGTTAAACAGTTTTGGACACGTTACTAATTACGGGAATCACTTTGTTTTGTGTATTTAATTAATAATTATAATTTAATAGAACATCATTCGGCTTTTGGTTACCATTGTAGCGGTTTGGTATAAGTAATTTATATCTTTGTGACAAATTACGTGCAAGACAAAGTGAAATTAATTTTGACCATGAATTAAGATTTCTTATCATATTATTAGCGTAAATTCTAAAAGTATTGAAGATTATTCGTCTTACTTATAAAAATCTCGTTGAGCACACTAAGTCACAACTTAGCCACCTCTCAGCTGAACAGCTCCCGAGCATTTAAACAATGTTTAAATTTTCTTTTAAATTTAAAAAAAAAGTTTAAATGCGCTAAACATATTAAAAGTAGGTACTCGTCAATACGAACCAAACTCGATGGGCTTGTGTTTTTTATTGCAGTGTGTTCCAATGGCCATCTTTCATCGACATTATCAGATCAGCTTGATGACATCATAATATGCATTGTCACGCGATTTTATGTGATATAGACATGCATGCAAAATTTCACCTAAATAGACTACAGCGATGAAGCTCAAATTTATCTTCCAAGATTTCATTACAGACACCGGGATAATATTTTTATTAGTAACAATTACACAATTTTGTAAGTCTAAATAATGAAGCAAATCTCTAGTCGGAACTGTAAACAAACAAAACGGTGCCCATCTATTACAAGGTATTTAAACATAATTGGTGGAAAGGGGCCGACACTAAGGTTGCGGGACCCGGTGTTCTGAAACCCCATCATTCTATGGATGGTATAATAGATGTTGAGATTCGTAAATAAACAAAATGCACCTTGGCCAAGTCCTGTAACGAGATAGAGGGATGCTATTTAAACATTTAAATTATAAATAAAAAAAAGTTAGTTACTTTCTTAGAATCTTGAATGCCTTTTTTTTTTGTTTATTTTTTTGGTATCGGGTTGGAAAATCCTCATAGAGTCCCTCCGCCCTGTCAGACTCTTATTGACTAAAAACTAACCCGTGCTCCTCATGTACCCATGTGTCGGAGGGTAAGGTTTCACCGAAGCATTCCTCGCTACCACCCGACGGGTATTGGCCCGACAGATGGTCAGGCGGGCTCCGCACGAAACCCCCTTGGCGGCGGTTGAAGGTGTTGGGGTCCGCCGCAAAAACACCCAGCGGCCGCAGAGGATAGGGAGGACGGCAATGCAACACCGCATCTCCTCTTCCTCTGCGGCCCCAGCGCGACGCAACGATGGTGCGCCCCCATTTGATCGCGGGAGATAGGGCGCGCGGCAACGCAACATCGACACACCTCTCCTCCCGCGACCGCACCCGACTGCGAGGGACAGACAGAACTGTCCCCCGCACCCGCACCCTGGGACGCATCCTACGCAGGCCCCACGCAAGCCCACGTGGAGCGTCCCCTCCCGGGGTCCCACTTAGCTTCACCGTGGGTGTTGGACCTCACCCACGGTTACTGAGCCGCCCCACAACGACAAGGTGGAGCTCCTATGGAGGGGATGGTCTTGAATGCCTAGTTGTTCTTAGCTTCTTTAAGTTAACTAATCTTAACTGAAAGTTGTAAATAATTTACTTTTATTTGTGAATTTTTATACCAACGTATACTTTTTTTTTGGTGTCGGGTTAGAAAATCCTCATGGAGTCCTGGGGGAAGGTCGAAGGGGACTGTCAGACTCTTACTGACTAAAAACCAACCCGTGTTCCTCATTTACCCTTGTGTCGGAGGGTCGGGTATCGCCGAAGCATTCGTCGCTACCCCCCGAATTGGCCCGCCAGATGGTCAGGCGGGCTCCGAACAAAATCCCCTTGGCGGCGGATGAACGTGCTGGGCGCCGCCGCCAAATCACCTAGCGGCCGCAGAAGATAGGAAGGACAGCAACCTGGCAACACCGCATCTCTTCTTCCTCTGCGGCCCCACCTCGACGCAACAATGGTGCACCCCCATTTGGTCGCGGGAGATAAGGCGCGCGGCAACGCAACACCGACATACCTCTTCACCCGAGGCCGCGCCCGACTGCGAGGGACAGACGGAACTGTCCCGCACACCCGCACTTTTGGACGCATCCTGTTTAGGCCCCATGCCCACGTGGAGCGTCCACTCCCGGGATCTCTCTTAGCTTCAATCAAGCGGGTGTCCAAGCCACGGTTACTGAGCCCCCCTACCACGACAAGGTGGATATCCCACGGGGGGGATACCAACGTATACTGAGTTTAAGTTATTAATAGCTAAGCCATCTTCACATTTCTGTGTGGCGACGGATTAAGAATACGGAATGTCACCACCCTATATCATCCCATGGGTGTTGGAAGAGCCGACAGAGGGAGCATATAATGCAGAGAACAGCACTGTAAGATAAGGAAAACTTGATACAAACTCTATACCAACCCATTTGGCGTGGTATAGTAGGCCAATTCCTCCTTTCAAAAGAGAAGCCTAGTCCAGCAGTGGACTGTTAAAGGCTGATGATGAAGGCATCTACACATATTTAGTGTCTAATTTTATTTGCAAAAAAATACCAATCGTATATTTTCAAATCACTTTAGATTGTGACAACTTTGAACTGTAAACAAAATTGGGATAAAATTGCTTAGGATAAGGTACTTTAAAGCTTTTAGAACGCTAAAAAAAGGTATATGTTATGTATAGTATTATGCACAGGATGTAAATTTTGCTTTAACCAACATAAGCATACTTTGTAACTGAACTGGAAAAGAAACTGACTTTGGATGTCGCTTTCCAACGCCAAAAAGTAAAAGGTGCGGTCATATGCAGATCCGACCATATCCTAGTATTCTGCAGATAGTCTGTACTTCTATTTTTTATTTTACTGCTAGTGACATCTACGAAACTTTGTATTTGTACGCTCTGATTCGCAGAAAACTAACAAACTGCTTGTAGTCACATTGATTTATATCGTCGAAACGTAAAGTTTGTGAGTATCGGTTGGATGTTTGTTACTCTTGCTAGCAAAAACGTCTGATCGGTTTGTATGAAACTTCGAAGTAATATAGTGATTAAGAGGGCCAATTCTTGTTATTATATTCGTTCAAAATGCAGTTTCCATCTAATGTCAGTGTCATACTTATGACACAAATGGTATTCTCCTAAATTAACTGGTATTTGAAATAATCTAAGATTTGAAGATAATACTGTGTCTAGATTATAAATATACGACGACCGGTTGGCGCAGCGGGAGTGTAAGCAACTGCTACGCCGATGGTCGCGTTCGAGTCCCGCTCAAGTCTAACATTTGTGTGTATGAACATGGATGTTTGTCTTGGTCTGGATATTTCTAAGTAAGTAGCTACAAAAAAGAAAGTATAATTGGGTCATACACAAAAAGTGAACATTGCAAAATATTTA
Organism: Euclidia mi; assembly: GCA_944739405.2. Lineage (NCBI taxonomy): Eukaryota > Metazoa > Arthropoda > Insecta > Lepidoptera > Erebidae > Euclidia > Euclidia mi. The sequence goes on along the minus strand of OX123193.2, from coordinate 71,588,142 downwards.
AAATAAAACTTCAAGATTTTTTATGAAACATTATATTTATTTAAAGTTAGCTAATGTTATGCTTACAAAAATATCATTAGAGATCAGTCTTGGATATTTTAGGAATTAATCACGTTTTTAGTTTTTTCACGTCTACAGAAGAGATTGAGTTGTCTACAGAAGGGAACGAAAATTAACTTTACATAATCATATAAAAAAGATCAAGCATAGAAACAATAAAAAAAAACTTATAATGGAGTTCTCATCAACCTCCAAACAAAACATAATCAAAATGCTATACCAATTCAGTGCAAAAAAATAAAATAAAATGTCCACAGAACAGACATTATGCATTTGTAGGCATATAAAGGAACAGAATATTAAAATATATTATCCTTGTCAGAATCATCCCACATGGAATTCGTTGGCCGTTTTTTATGTGGTGAATCTTCAGAAGCTTCAGAGTCGTCTAAATAGATTCTTCTCTTCTATATTATGCCTTTAGTTAAATATTTCGATAGAAAGATCTGGAGGTGGCCTGGTGAATTTGGCTCAGTTGGAGCAAAATTCACATTCATTCATTCAGAAGTAACTGGAGCCACAGGAGAATCACGGATAGACAAATTCTCAGATGTAGAGTCTGGTGATCCTGATCGTTCAGAGCAAACAGGTGACAGATTGTACAAGGATGAATCAGGAGTGGTTATGGTTCTAAATGTCCCAACCGTCATGCGCTGCAAGCAACATTATAAAATACTAAACAAAATGGAAAGAAAAGTGAGCATTGAATGATGAAATAATTAACCCTAGATCACTAACCTTATTTTTCGACACTTATTACTAACCTTCGTACTTTCGACTACGGTATTTAATAAAGGGGATAATGGATTTTATTTGAATTAAACATGCATATTTTTATTTTTATTATATTCTTCTTATTAATTAATAAATTGACACAAACCAAAACGGCATATTTATTAAAAAATCCGCCTTATAAATGAGATCGTAGGTTTTATGGCAAATTAACATTGGTAACATTTTAAAAGATTTTTTTAAAGTATTATTTTAAAGTAAATGTGAAAAATAATTATCAAATGTTAGAAATAACGAATGAAATAAAGTAATGAAACAAAAATTTTGGGTGAAAATCTAGCAAATTATACATTTGTGACAAACGTCAAGTTTGTGCTCCCCGCACAACGATTTATTGCTCTGGGTGCAACTACTTTTAGTCATCCTTCGCTTTGCGGAGGGACACAAGGCTTATATTTTCCTATTTTAGGTAGGAGGTACATCAGTCGCATTACTTTCACAAATAAAATAAATAAACAAAACAAAAAAAACGCAAAAGTTCACCAATTAAATAAGACAAAATGTTACGTTAATACTAACCTTCGTCGATGCGACGAGCCATGGTTGCTGGAACGGCGCTCTTGGTGCCCCCCCACTCAAAACACTACCGTCAGTCGGGGGGGCAACGGGTCGACTGAGATTAGCTAAAGTGTGGAAGCAGTGCGATCGCGCGCGCAAAAGTTAGCACGATTTAAACAAACCCGCGCAGTCGAGTCGACGAAGGTTAGTAATCTAGGGTTAAAAAGCGAATGATGCTACTGTTTTTTTAGGGTTCCGTACCTAAAGGTAAAAAACGGGACATCATTACTAAGCCTCCGCTGTCTGTCTGTCTGTCACCAGGCTGTATCTCATAAACCGTGATAGCTAGAAAGCTGAAATTTTCAAAAATTATGTATTTCTGTTGCCGCTATAACAACAAATACAAAAAAAATATTAAGGGATATATCCCATAAAATGAACGTGTTTTCTTTTTCGTTTCTTTTTGCTCAAAATTATTAACGGTAACAGGTAGACGCTTAAAATTTTCACAGAATATGTAGTTATATATTACCTTCCAAAATAAATAAATAAATTAAAAGAGTAAATAATAAAGGGGGGCTCCCATACAACAAACTTATTTTTAAGCAATTTGTTACTCGATCCTTATAAACAGGTAGAAACTTAAAAAATATTTAAGTAAACATACAACAAACGTGATTTTCTTTTATAGATGATGGTACGGAACCCTTCGAGCGCGAATCCTACTCGCACTTGCCAATTTATTTTCAAATACAGTGAATCTTTTTTGGCTATTTATTCAGTTCTGTTGACATACGTCCCTTCTGTAGACACAAAGTCAACAGTAAAGATGTCTACACGAGAGACAATTTTTCATAAATCAAAGATTGCATCCTTTATTATGAGGTTATAATTTAAGCAATGCGGTATTAGCATACCGCGCCCATAAGCTTAAACTATCTTGATGTTTTTATTTATTTGTAAAGGCTACTTACTCAGATATCCCTTGCACAGGAAAGACGCACTGATCTCGACCGAAAACTTGTGTAATTAAATAAAATTGGTATTTTTAATGTCACACGCACTTTTCGTAAAATCACAATCAAGGAAATGACAGAGAATACAGTGCTACCAACATAAAAAGCTAAATAAAAACGCTGCGTTCATCTTCGACAAATTCTGGCTTATTTTATGAGTCTACAGAAGTAGACTAAAAATTTGTGAACAACATGTTTATACGGTGTATTACAAAATTTTGAATTATATATATTTTTATACGTTATGTTATGAATATTTGATAATATAACTCATGTAATGAAACGATATTAAATCATCGAAAGTATATATTTTTAACCATCACTTAAACTCAACTACTTGGTATCCGAACAGTCCACAGAAGGAGATTGTTTCAGATTCAAAAGCAAAAATTATAAATTAAATTTCAATACAACGCGATTTTTTATGAAATGTAACTAGTTTTCAACACGAAATATTTATTAAATGTATTTAATGTTGATATAATATTTCAATAACGGCTTTACGTTGCATGAACATTTTCTTTTCGTTTTTTGTGTTTGACCCAATTTTATGTATGTTTATCCATTATCTAGTACCCATAGTACAAGCTCTGCTTAGTATGGGACTAGATGGAAGTGTGTAAGTGGTAAAATGTTATTATAATTGAACAAAGTGTTAAACTATGTATGTGTTAACGTCGTACTATATAAGTCAAATTAGACGATTATGATATTAAGTTCGCAGAATATGGACTATGAGTCAATTCAAAATCTAATCTCATTTCGTTCAACACAGTTTTGATGTCATATAAAATACGAGAATTAGTCTTCTGAAAAGCACACGCGCTACTTTTTGTCTCGATAACTGTTCCTCGGCGAGAAAAATAATATTTAATTATAACCTAAGAAATCAGTCATCATATTAAAAATACTCACAGTGTATATTGAGAAGCCACCTGTCTTCTATGACGGCGTTCGGCACCCTGGGGTTGTCTGCTCTGCATACCAAGAACTTCTCGTGATCCTCAGCCATCGGCACCAGGTTCAAAGTGCTCGTTGTAGCATTGCTGTCGGAGAACTGCGTACAAAAATAAAGAAATTAATTATAAAATTCATCATCAACCTCCTTATTTTTAATCTGTCCTACTGTTGGGCACATCTTCGCATTTATGAAAAAGGTTAGCTAAGGGCAATAGTCCACTACTATGACCAAATGAAGGCTGGCAGTCTCCACAACCACTCTCAAAGTCCCAAACATGCAGGTTTCCTCACAATGTTTTCCTTCACCGTAGAGCAAGCGTAGCAGTTAGTCGCTCCAATAGGCTTAGCTGCTTATTTGGCCTGCCCCATTTTTAGTGACAAAGTTTGAAGAGCTTGCTTAAAGAAAATGTATTATACAACTAAATCTAGGTCTATACATCGTACTATAATATATTTCAGATTTCAGATATCTGCTTTGTAAAATCTGATGCGATACAGGATATTCCACTGAGCGCGAGACTTTTTGAAAAAATTGTATGTGTCCTAATTACAAGATTATATTTGCATGAATGAGTATAATATTATATACTATATACTCCAAACAGAATTTCAGGGTATTAATGAAACCATGCAAGAGGATCTTGTGCTCATGGTACAATTTCAGAGTAATACTCATAATAATTTTAGAAAATTTCAGTAACGTAGATGTTCGTGATAGCTAGCCTGATACACTTTATAATTATGCTTTCAGAGAGCAATGTCGTTTCCAAAACGGTCATCCATTTTTATGCGCATGATTATGATAATGTTCCTTCACAACGCATTTTAAGCCAATCGCCTAATGCAGTTACCGATTCCAGTGACTGTAGCATTCACTTGACATGCAGAATGTGTTTAAAATTACTTAATCCTGTGTCCCATGCGACAATAACGATACAGCAGCGTAAGGGTAAACCCTTAAATATTTTTAATAGACTACGTACGGAGGTTTATGTAGACTTCTTCTCCCGAAGGTTACTCCGCTTTAGAACGTTGCACCTATTTAAAGCCATAGACATCAAAAAGTTGAAATAAAAATATTAAAACGAAATACGACCAACGTTTTTTGATATAGAGCAGGAGATAGAACAGGAGGTTCTAAATCTAGCGTAATATTATCATGTGTAAATAAAAAATCTCTAACCTAGGTAAGCTTATATAAATTTTTCCTTATATTTTTTACGTACAAAATATCTCTGAAAATAGGATAAAACCAATTTTAGGCAACAACAAGTCTTCTTGGACAGGTAAAATTTTGGACCCAAGTTTAAAATTACTTAGTGTCAAAACTTTTGAAGGATAAAAGCGTCTTCGTAATGTTACGAACTTTTCAGAGGTAAATTAAATCCTACATACATACATACATACATAGACTCACGCCTGTTTCCCCGAAGGGGTAGGCAGAGGCATATTTCGCCAGTGTTTTGATCCCACGTAATAGGTGACGAGCCTATTGCCGCTTATCGGGATATTTTGTTTGCTAGAGCCTCGTCCGTTGATCGGCAGGTGCACCACTTGCAGGTGAGGTTGGCTTGGGACCCTAAGTTTTTTGTGGGAACCCTATGCACTACACTAAATCCTTTATAAAAATAATCTTGGCAGAGAGCTCAAAACCATTTTGCAAAAGTAAGACTTATATTTACCTGTATTTGCAACCCACTTTCGCAAAAAAATTATGCAATCGCGGCAGTAAAAAGATAAAAGATAAAAAGGGTAGTGTGTAGAAATACTTTGTATAAATAATTCGAAATCTAACAGAAGAGAGAAGTGAATACATTGGCCCAAAATTCAAACAGTACAAGTTTGGAAATTAAGAAGGAATCAGCAAAACAAAACAAAATGATATATTTTTTATTTATATATTTTTTAGACTCACGCCTGTATTCCCAAAGGGGAATATAGAATAAATAGATTTCGCCATTTTCAGAATTTGGAAGTCCCACGTAATAGAAGGCAAGCTTTTTGCATTTTTGCATCAGCAGAGGCATAAGCTATCCACTGGAAGACAGATGCAATCTTAAGAAAATAAAAAAATGCAAATTAGACAATGGACCATTTTAACCACTATTCGATAAATGCCGCTTAAATTATTTGTCAGATAAATTGACACAAAAGTTGTTCCGATTTTAAATTCATCTGAAAGAGAGTGTCTTACATACACAAAATATTTTATTCGCTATCAAAACTAGTTTTTATCACAAACACTACAGTATCTTTCACTCTCAAGATTTTAGTTTAAAACCTTGAAACATCTAGTAAACGCCTACTCCCTGATATAGAGCAAAATAAACCCTCTCAAGTAACGGCTGTAGTTGAACATTGCCATAACCCCGTGCTTCGGCAACAATTCAGAAACCAAGATGGTGTTTGTAATCTTAGCCTGATGTATTGTTATGTTAGGGTATCATGGCTGAACGAGCAAAGAGTACGATATACGTTTTATGTTGAGTCTTGTTTATACACACACTGGCGTCTTTGGAATAGTAGCGCATATAGCGTGACTAGACTTATTTGTAAAGTTAAGCAACGTTTGCACATTTCACATTTTGGATGGGTGACCGTTTGCTATTGGATTTTTGTTTAAGAATACTGTCGTACCTTCTTTGGTAGGCATTTTAAGTTGTGTGTCTTAATTCAATAAACAGGGGAATAATTCGTTATTAGACATTAAGGTGATTATTTTCAAGAGTTTTTCGAAGCCTTTGACGTAGTAACGTCTAAGATATATTTCTTTTGGTGTTATGGGAGTATTTCAAGAGGTTAAGAGACAAAGAAGTAAGAAAGGCCATGCCTCTAGTATTTTGCGACTCAAACGCAGAACTTAGTGAAACTACAGAGCTGAATTTGGGAAGCACGGATATTTATTTATTGATCGCCTTTGTTCCTTTTAAAAATACAAAGGTCATACACAATACATGGCTTCCCGTGAATTATTTTCATTGAGATACTAGTTTACACAAGCACACAACGCCAATATGGACAGTCGACATTTCGAATTTCAAGATCTTATTGCCTTTTTCCAATATTATCTCGCCACCATTTGGCTTGTAGCCACCGGCCTAAGACTGAAATACGACAACCGGCTAAGTAGTAACATTGTTTTGTCGCAGACCAACAACAAAGTAAGTCTAAAAGGGTTCCATTTTCTCCTATTTATACATGGAACCCTAAAAATGCCAATGTATTGTTAGCAGCAAAATCTCTTAGCAAGGCCTAAAAATATATTATGAAATAAGTTATTTTAGTTCAAATTCACCAGATTCGATTATAAATATTAAGTGCTAAACTCACGAAAGTTCGGCTCTTATAATTATAACCTTTATTAATTTGATTTTCACATTAATTCGTAATTATATTTTAGTGTTTCGTTGAACTTTGCTTTTTAATTATTGTTACTATGACTAAGCTCTCGTGTCGTAAATTACTAGAATTTCTAGGTTAGTCTAAATAATTCCAACTTTAAGATCGATACAAAAACATGGATCGATGAGAATATTCCATGACTATTATTTTATTTGTAAAAGGAAAGATTTAGATAAATGTAGGGGACATACACTCCGGAACGTTATTATCCGGCAGAAGACCAAAGTAACTGACATAGTTCAGAGATGAAGCAAACTGAACTGGCAGTGGACTGGTCACATCCGTCAAAGAACCGGCGGTCGGTGGAGTGAGTAGGTTCTCGAATGGCGACTCTTGGCAAACTTAATTTTATTCTCCCTCCACGGCCAGACGGACCGATGACGACGTATGGCTACGATCTCGAAATTACAGCTAGTGTACATAGCGTGGTCTAGCTTGCCACTCGTACTAGGTCGGGTAAGTTAAGCAACGCTTGCAGAGGACGCCACCTAGATTAGTGACCGCGTGTGGCATTTACAGAGTGCTACCGTGCTTTAGAAGGCATATAAAGCTGTCGGTCTCATGACTAGAATCGCTAGGTCATGACGGAAGCCTTTAGGTGGTCTGAAAATGCCGACACTAAAGTTAACAACTCACTCGCACAAAAACAAACGAATATAATTAGGATATCATTGCTATAACTTATGTTCTCGAAGAAATGGGTTCATATTTCTATTAGAAGGATTTGATATAGCTTTGCTGGATATTAGCAAATTTATATAATTCAATCTATTACATGTTGTACTATTAGCAGATATAAAATTGTTTGTTTTTCCTAAACTTCTTGTTTTTTGTACAAGATTGAATTTTATTGAAATTATTTTGCTACTATATCTACAAACCGGACAAAAACTATATTCTTTTGAAAATAGGTTTGAAAAATATAAGTGAAACAGTGAGATCAAATTATGAGATTTTCTAATGGCATTTAAAAAAACAAAAATACACATTTTCGCTATCCCATAGTAATATTATTATTATCAACACAGCTACCCAATATAACATTATTAGTATAATTTACTGCCAGTTAATATGAATTAGCCAGTTGTGACCTCAAATAAAACCGCAACTTCCGATAAATTACAAAATATTTCAAATACTTAATTAATACCCAAAATTAAATAATAGGTTTTACGGTAAACAGTGTTATCAATAAGCTTAATTATAACCATTATATGAAATATACCAAGTAGTGAATAGATACTAACACCATATTCTATATATTTAATTAGTTTTACATGTCACTGCAGTGGCTAATTCATGCACGTTTTCAATATGGGGCACTGATCATTCGGACTTTAACAGGATTTCGCATTTTAGGGACATGACAACTTCCATCAAAATACATTAGTCGTCAAAATGACAAAAGGCTGGATTGGAATGGATTTCAATTTAAATATGGAGTAGTCCAATTGGCTAAGCAGCTTGATTACAAAACCTTGTAGATCGTTCTCGAAGTCTTGCTAATTAAATGTTGCTTTTATAATTCTAAATCTAATTAAACATATTATGCCTCCGTGTGACTGCTTCCATGCTCTAGTAAATTGTGTTTGTGTCTGCTCATCAGGAGGTTCCGGTTTCAACTCTCGGATCGGGCAAAAGTGTTACTGGGTTATTCCAAATTCTCAGTAGCAGTCTGAAAAAGTGAACAAAGTGCCCGGTAACGGCAATAGGTTAGCCCCCATCGATATAATATGTATTATAATTCTCGCCCCCTATTACGTGGGATCTACAAATTCATAACATGGCGAACTGGATAACCTACCCCATCCGGGATACAGGCGTGACGTCTTTGCTGCACTTTAAGGTGGACACATGTCATCGTACATTAATTTCTCATGCAATTCAATGGTCTTTTAATATGGCTACTTCGTTTGGTTCTAGTAAGTGCCGCATTTGCCAAAATGCGGTGATGACTTAGTATAAATTAAAACGAATGGTTGCTTTTTTGGTCGCACATATATTTAAAATTATGGTGCGACTATTATCACTCCGGATGGCGGAGATTATTTTCAACACGATAACCACAAATTTTCAGTCGATTCCAATGTTGAACTATTTTGGTCGTGAGCAGATGTTACTATAGTAACTATAGTTCAGCAATTGTTGTACGCAGAAGGATCATTCATGCTATGCTATCAGACAAGATGCCGATGCACTAGATGTCATTTTCTTTAAAAAACAAGAAATGGTTATATGTACACATAGTTAGTGTGATTATATTGCTGATAGTGTACCTATTATATTGTATGTATTTATTGTCTAACATAATTATTACAGCACATGTCAACAGAATATAGGTACTCCTTAGAATGAAAGTATGCTACCAGGGCAGTGATAAAAATGCACCATGATCTTAGCAGTACGTACACAAAATTACGCACTGCCTGAATGGAGTAAAAGTAGGAAATATGTAATATTTGTAAGATAGCTCTTGTCGCTATATCCGCTACCTACGCAGATATGGTCAATAACACAGGTTGGTAATAATGTATACATCGAAAGAACATAATTATATACATACAATTTAAGTACCTGTCTGTGATTTCATGACTATATTGTGACATTTTTTTTTTAGTTAAACGATACTAGCTCCAAAGGTTTGTTTGGTAGGTGGCGCCTTTGGTCAGATACCGAAAGTTATGCAAGTAAAATTGAGTGTCACAGCTAGTATTAAAATATAAAATAAATATTCTAGAATAGTTTTAAACCGCAGTAAAAATTTATGCTAGCTGACAACGTTGGTCGATCTATCACCACCCACTGACATATACAAACAAATGCGTTTTAAACGCATGAACTGTCGTAACAATAACAAAAGGCCTATAATGATTGAACGCTGTTTATCCATGGCATTCATGTCTTAATTAAAAAGTTGAAAATGTTTTTTATTTTATAGCAATATTTTTGTTTGGTAATGATAATGGAGTGAGGTGTCACTTTTTTGTGATCGAACATCTCCATTAAATAATGTAATTTATTAATTGTTTTCATTTTAATGACTTGTTGATTTATCATTGTTTTTTTTTGTTAGAATAATTTAAGTGTTTAGGTATGACTGATTTCGAATGTTGTCTTTTATTAAGAACTCGAAATAAGAGATTCTGCTTTTGAATTTAAATGTAAAAAATATGAAGCGATGTGTTATCATTGCAAAAGTTTGTTTATTTGTCTGATATCTGACCTTATTTCAGTCTATAAAAATTTTGAAGGTTCACCACCACCCACCCACTTTACCTCTTGTTGAAGGTAGAGTGGGTGTGTATGACTCTATTCTACAGGCGTTTGCTTAGCCACCATAACCATCACTGTGTCCGTCGAGGTCTCACAGTTGTAGGCCACGCCATTAGCATTCTTTGCACGACTCTACCACACAAGCGCCTTTTAAAAAAAGACCTCGTGACTTTTCCCAACTCATGAATAAACTGGTAGGCATTTCAATATTCATAAAAATTGATTTCTTTTAAAAATAATTTAAAAATATATCCTACTTGAACTCCTAACCATATTGTGTGCCATTTGGATTAAAATGGCTTCGGACCAAAATAACAAAAGCTACGATTGCCTACTATTTTACATTTACATATTATTTGACAGCCAAGATGAATAGCATAGGTTACAAATGCACCAGGTTACACTTATCATTTCATCGGGAACTGTATAAAATAACATATGTATAGTATTCATGATTGCCCTAGCGTTATCCCGATTGCGACTAAGACATGTAGTTTGGAGTCCGGAGTGCAGTAGTTGCGACCAGTTTTGTCAGAATATAAGCTTTTTCTCCGAATGACCCTACATAGATACTGAAATTGTAATTCAAATTGTAATAAGCTGTTGGACCTCCAAATAAATAAATAGAAGCGTGTTGGAATCCTCAATAGGCCATATTATGACTACGATATTATTTGTTACCGAACTGCTCCGAAAAGGCTTGACCGATTTTTATGATTTTCATGTATGTGTGATAGCTGTTTGAAGGCTATTTTAATACCACTGGGGTATAGGTAGAGATAAGATGCCAAATCATAAAAAAATATGGAAATAACGTTTCCATCATTTTGAATGATTTGGCATCAAAATCTGCATGATACTAGAACCTTGTTGATAATTCTAGGCTGAACAGCGTTTGCCGAAGCAACTAGTAAACTATAAATATATATATAAAATTAAAAATATATTTTCATTGCAAAATTGTGTGTATTTCACGACGATTTGGCACAACATTGGGTTTGAGCCAAAATATTGTTAGACGCTCAATTGATAAGCGGACGGTTTTTTTCAATTCCAAACATGAGTGCGCGCCAAATAGTAAGTTATTTTATTGATTTCGAGCGCAATGCTTTAGTACTCATATTTTTGGCGTAGAATTTTATTTGCTTTAAAGTATTGCGACTCACTTTATCTATTTTTAGAGCAGGTGCAGCTAGTGAAAGCGACTCAGACTTTAAATATGGTGTTCTACAATCTTTATCCACAAGTATTTCTTTATTGCTCCCTGCGGTGACAGACCGCCATCAATAGAAGTAATAATATGACTGCTCAGTTGGCGTACTGGTTTGACCATCGATTCAGCATTTACTGCGCTGAGTGTCATGGGTACGACTCCCTCACGAGGCTACACTTTGTGTGATCGGCTAATTGTTTCGAGACCAAGTGTTTTGTAACCGATGATTTAATAAGTTGCATATTAGCTAACTTCAACAGTTATTAAAAAAATCTACGTGAACTATATTCACTTTGCATAGACAGCAACTTGCAAATACAGGTGAAATAATAAAACTAAATCTATATCATCATCCTCCTAGCGCTATCCCAGTTTCAACCTGATGTACGCTTATTAGTCCAACCGGATGTGGCTGAATATTAGTTTTCCACAGAGCGACTGCCTGTCTGACCTCCGCAACCCGAAGGGATAGTGATATTCCATGGCTTAGACTAGTGTCAGTTTATTTAGAAGGAACTAATGCCCTATAACGACTGTCAAAGATCTTCATGATAACCGGGACCGACGGCTTAACGTGCTCTCCGAGGCACGGCACAAGATATAATTGACTATTCAATACGCACATAACTCCAAAAAGTCATTGGTGCGTGCTGTGGATTCGAACCCGCTACCCTCTGCATGGCAGTCTTTTGGTATCTCCACTAGGCTATCGCTGGCTAATAAATAAAATTAAATCATATTCAAACATCTATATGTAAAAACATTATACCACTTATACATAGCTTTGAAATCAATACAATCGATACAGTAAAAACCGACGTCCTAGATTTATTCACAAACAAGCTTAAAAACAAAACTTTGATAAAAATGCTCACAATCTCGAACGTACAGTTTGCAGTTCTACTTCGAAACAATGCACTCAACAGTTAGTCGTGCCATGTCCTTACTAAGGAAATGTGTGACGACTATTGAAGGAGCGCTTTGTGACAGGCCTTTAGTACCGACGCTGTATTCAACGTACTCTTGGTTTGTGGAAGTTACTTACTGTCCCTATTAACTCATATACATTCGTAGCTCTGAACGTAAGGCGGTTTTCTGTTACGGAAAAAGGTGTTATGATACTGTTATAGGGTTCCTCAAAGGCCACTCAAAGTTGGTCTCTTTCAATTGTGGGCAAAACCGCGTCGCACAGCTAGTATTAGGTAAAATAGTTTTAGTAGTAAATAGTAAATAATGGTCTTGATTTAGTATTAGTTGGACTCGCTACTAATAATAGCTAAAATAGTTTTTTCACCACAGCAGCTCAAACATGCCGCTTTTGCTGCGAGACTACAGTGAACAAAACGCGATTTTGATTCGAGCGTGAGGCAATCAATTAATCAATCAATCTTCAGTGCCACGAATTGACATTGTTCAGCCATAAATTTGAAACATTCGAATTTTACTGTGCTCTGTCTCTTTCACATGCATATAAAAAAGCGAGTGGAAAAAGCAAACTCCTTCGAAATTCGATTTTGGAACTCGACCTCAAAGAAAACACGTCCGGAAACGCGTTATACCCTATAAAGATATACAAATATCTTTATATATAAAAAATTATGTTGTTTTTTGTTAAAATTATGTTTATGTCATTGTTTATATGTTTAATATATTATTGGATTTTAGTAAAAATAAGTCTAATTAATAGTATAAAATTAGTATTTAACCAATACATTTTTATTTGGAATTTCAACAATGATATATTTGAAAAATAAACATCAGGGACGCGGTATCAAAACGTGATTTAAAAAAATAGCGGGAATAAAGTAAACCACAGACTATAAGGATACTACGTTTAAGTAAACATTTCGCTGATGCTGATAGCGTATAGCGTAACGTGTTAAATTATATTAATATAGTATCAGTCGCGCCCGAGCGCTTGCGCAGTCAACACACATCCATACGTCGCCTAGCGCCGTCCTCAGAGATAACAAACCTTTTGTCGTCGCTCATTAATCATGGTGAAGTGTAGCTCATGCGGAATCAATTTTAATGACGGAGTGCAATGTGGCTCTTGCAAGAAGCAACTGGACTTCTCTTGTGCTAATATAACAGAAGTGGGCTGGAGAAAGTTGGGCAATGAGCGCAGAGCAGCATGGAAATGTTCTTCGTGTCGCGGGTCGTCTCCGCTACCATCACCGCAGAAGGACCCGCTGTCACTTGAAGTCCTTATGAACGAAATTCGTGACATGAAACAACAACTGTCGGGCCTACCTACTCTTATAAGCGAGATGAAAAGCTTGCGAAGCGAAATCCTGGAAGTCAAGACCTCATGTGAGTTTATGAGCGCAAAACTGGATGACTACAATGCGAGAATGGATTTGCTGGAAAACAGGCTCACGGAACTCGAAAAAACGAAGGAATCTGTGATTTCTCTGCAGTCAGATGTGGCCAACATCCAGAAAGAACTCTGCAACTACGACCAGAAATCCAGGCTGAACAACGTAGAGATAAGAGGAATACCTGAGAATAAAGACGAGAACCTCTTCAAAATCGTTGACTCCATTGGAACTGCAGTTCAGTACACAGTGCCGAAGCTCCAAATAAACTACATCTCAAGAGTACCGACATACAATGCAAAGGAAAACATATAATAGTGAGTTTCATCAATAGGTACGTGAAAGAAGAATTTATAGCTGCAACGCGAGCTACAAAGACTCTGTCAACAAGTGACCTGGGATATCAATCTGGACAGCGAATCTACGTCAACGACCATCTGAACGCAGCGTCGAAAAAGCTTCTTAATAAGACTAAGACTATGGCTAAGGAAAAGATGTACAAATTTGTCTGGGTGAAATTTGGAAAAATACATGTCCGCAAGAACGAAGAAACGCGTACTATAGTCATCAACAGAGAAAATGATTTAAACAAAATTGTTTAAGCTGTTACCGTGAGTCCAAACTATTCTTTTTATGCCTCATAATATATCTTGTTTTCAATATTGTGCTCACCCGTACAGTCACATACCTAATTAATATAATATTGTACACCTATATTTTAACAGAGTTGCTGTTTTTGTACAAAATGTTTACGACAATTGCTTGCGCTGGAACTCTATCGCGTCACTGCCGCTGTGATTACTTTCGCTGTGCAATATGTGTAAATATATTTATCTCGCTCTTACTCGTGCTTATAAGGGTATGTTCTGTTGCTCGCTCGCTTACACATCATTTAGCAAATTTTTGCTCTATCATTTTTTTTTGCTTACCCGCACTTACAAATGTCATGATCGATGAGTTTTGTTTTGTAATAATTTTAAATACCATACTGTATTATTGTATATTGATTCGTTTTCGTAATTTGCAAATTATTCAAATGTATTTATCTCGAATTATAGATAGACAAGAGCGGTAAATTGAACATTTACTATCAAAACGTCAGAGGGTTACGTTCTAAAACTTTTGAATTTTATCGTAATCTGTCTCTCAATTCTTATGATGTTGTTGTTTTAACGGAGACGTGGCTTGTTGAGAGTATATCTAACAATGAGCTTTTTGACAGTCGATACTCGGTTTGGCGACGGGACCGAGATTATAACACCACAGGTCAGACTTTGGGTGGAGGTGTCCTTATAGCAGTGCGTAACGATATTTCTGTTATACCACAGCCTCAATTGCACTCGTCGGCTGAGGATTTGTAGGTTACACTAAAAACATCAAGTTTTAAGTTACACATTTATGTTATTTACTTGTGCAAACAAAATCTTGGTTATACATTTTCGCAGCAATTAAACAACTTTTTAGAAAAAGTTAGCGATGCCTTCCTACGCAACCCATCTGACAAATACCTACTTCTTGGAGACTATAACATGAAAAATGTTTTATGGATATCTTGTGGTGACGGTTCCCTGTCTCCATCAAATGTACGTAGCCACGATGAGCAGTTATTTATTGATGAACTTCAAACACATAGTTTATTACAATACAATGGAATTCCCAATAAATATAGCAAAATTCTCGACTTAGTGTTATCTAATATAAATAATGTAGTATCCCTATGCGACGCTCCACTAGTACCAATCGATCCTCATCACGGGGCGCTTACAATAACTGCTACCACTATCGACATACCGGGTTTGAAGCCATTAGCTCACACTAAATATTTTTATAACAATGGTGATTTTGACTCTATTAACAATTCGATTACAGCAACGGATTGGAATAAAGAATTCTCCAGTAGATCTATGGATGAAGCGATCGAGTACTTTTATTTTAATCTTAATACACTGATTAAAAAATTTATACCATCTAAGACTGTTTACAACGACAAGTATCCTAAGTGGTACACGCCATCATTAAAAAAATTAATAAAAGAGAAGTTCAAATACTTGTCCAGATTAAAAATTTACAAGAATAGGTCTGACTGGGAGACATATAAACTTCTTCGGAACAGGACTAAAACTTTAGAAAAACAATGCTTCAATTCTTTTATAAAGAACACAGAGGAATGTATCGAAAAAAATCCTAAACAATTTTGGTCATTTATAAAATCACGCAACAAGGATAATGGTATGCCCTGCAGTTTAATATATCAAAATACAGTTGTATCTAATGGCAATGATATATGCAATGCATTCTCCTCCTACTTTCTTTCCACGTTTGTTGTACCTCATACAAGTGAAACAACCGCAGACTCCCTTAGCACTCTTGACCCCATCTCATCCGGTACATTGGACATTTCGAGTGTGGAAATAGATATTGCAGAAGTCACTAAACTTTTATCCCAGCTCGATTCCTATAAGTCCGCAGGACCTGACAATATACATCCTCGTTTACTTAAACGATGTGCTAGCTCTATCGCCATTCCTATATCTCTCCTGTTTAAGAAGTCTCTCGTGACATGCACTTATCCCCGCATATGGAAATCGGCATACATTACTCCAGTCCATAAAAAGGGATCTAAGACTGAAGTCACGAATTACAGGCCGATTTCCAAACTATGTGTTATTTCAAAGGTTTTCGAGAGAATTTTCTATAATCAGGAGTATTCCGCTATAAAAAACTGGTTTAGCCAATCACAACATGGTTTTCTCAGAGGTCGTTCGACCGTCTCAAACCTTATTTTATTCAACGATTATCTGACTGAAAACATGGATGCCGGTAAACAGGTGGATGTAATATACACTGATTATAGCAAAGCTTTTGATCGGATTAGTCATAGTATACTGTTAGAAAAGCTTCAACGCATCGGTATACGGGGCGACTTGCTTAGATGGTTCTCCTCATACATTACCAATAGAACTCAGGCCGTAGTAATAAACAATTACATATCAAGCTGGGTTCCCATTCCCAGTGGTATTCCTCAAGGCTCGTTAACTGCGCCCTTGCTGTTTAACATATTTATAAATGACATCGAGATCTGTTTTCATAATTCTAAACTGCTGTGCTTCGCAGATGACATGAAAATCTGTGCGGCAATAACTTCACTGTCTGACGCACAGCTACTTCAAGCGGACCTCACACGCCTCGATCATTACTGCCACATTAACAAACTCGACCTCAACCCCTCTAAGTGCTCCATAGTAACGTATAGTCGAAAAAAGGATAACTTAGCATTCCAATACATGATAAAAGGCCACTATTTACCTAGAAATGAATCTGTTTGCGACTTGGGTGTTATTCATGATTCAAAACTACTCTATGACAAGCATATAGATGACATAGTCGCTAAGGCATCCAAGGCTCTTGGTTTTATTATGCGATCATCTTTTTATTTTAAGAATGCTAAAACTTGGAAGATTCTCTACTGCACTTTTGTCAGAAGCATATTAGAATATGCTTCGCAGATATGGAATCCGCGTTACGACACGTACGTTATGAGAATTGAGAGAATACAAGTTAAATTTATTAAGTACATATGCTATCGGCTACAAATACCATTCAAAATGAGTCAATATCTGAATATATGTAAGAAGTTTCACCTGTTGACCCTTTCTAATAGACGAAATATTGCTGACGTCTGTTATATTCTCAAGATTGCCTCAAACAATATTAAGTGTCCGGAATTATTGCATAAACTAAACCTTAATGTACCACCCAAGCTGCTAAGATCTGCAAAACCCTTATATGTGCCTACATCTTCTTCTAATTATCGACAAAACTCTTTCCTTACTCGAGCGAGCAATAGCTTTAACTCAACTGCTAAAGATCTGGATTTGGACTTATTTTGCACTAGTATTCCAGTGGCGAGACGACGAATGAGTGAACAATTCTTTACTTAGACTGCTATATTATTGCTAGCTGAGCTTAGCTTGCTGATTGTATAGAAATTGTGATAATGTGATTGCTAATCAAATTGTGCTAATGTGATTGCTTTACCTATATTGTATTAGAATATGTGTGTATTTGTTATGTAACTTTAAACGCGGGGACCTGTAATTGGCTATTTGGAGTCAGTATACTGAAACTGTAATTCAAATTGTAATAAGCTGTTGGACCTCCAAATAAATAAATAAAATACTTAATCTAAAAAGATGAGTGAAACTAACGATGATGCCTGTACTTCAACACCAGAAGAGTTAAAACAACAAGTGATTAATGCAGAATTTTGTTTACAATTTACTCCTATTAATTTTTATGTCTCCTAAGTAATATGTGTTCTCACTGCTGAGGTGAAAAGTTATGTGTGCTACACGAGAGCAAAGTTTTTTGCATCTCGTGCTGTTGAGTCCCTCAATACGCTCAGGATTCTAACTTTGATTAACTCGCTACGCTCGTGAATCAATCATAGAATCCTTCGCTTGCTCGGGACTCAAAATCAGCACTCGAAACAAAAAACAACCTTGCTCTCTTGTTGCACAAATAACTATTCAAGTAAATAACAGTCTTGCTTTTGTAGTTCGCGAACACATCATGTAAATTGATTTGTGCAACTGATTTAGATACGTTTTATTTCTTTCTTTCTCTGTCTTAGTTCTATTGTTCGTTTTGAACAAGAAAGTAATAGACTTAATAAAGCTTAGTATTTACTACAAAAAAATTCGCAGTGTTCATTGCAGTGACGTTTAAGATATTTTTGCCTCGATGAAATTGCCTTCTTTATTTACAGCCGGCGCTCACGACTTGCCTTCAATAAAGTGCAACAAACGTCAAATAAAATATTTCTGTTTTGAAATATTCTGAATTGATATAATTATATTCATCAAACCGCAGCTATTTGACCTAGCCTTATATATTTATACCTATACTAGAGGTCGCCCGCAGCTACGCCTGCATTTTTTTTAATTTACCCGTTTTGGCCGATCCCGTGGAAATTTCGGAAAATCCCTTCTTAGTGCACCCCTACGGTCCCCAAGTAACATACATGCCAAATTTCAGCTTCCTGCGCCCAATAGTTTCGGCTGTATCGTCTCTGTCAGTCAGTCAGTAACGCAAGGATTTTATATATTAAGATAAGTTTATGATTGAAATATGACAGAATTTCGTCTATACAAAGTAAAATTTGCAATAGGCATATGAAATTTCAAAGTGCCAAAGGCTAGTGTCAGTTCTATGAGACGAGCTAGGCTAGCCACAGTTTGCCGTATTATCCTTGTGTACGAACACCACTGTGGTTTTTTTCTTTTTTTTCAAAGTCAAAGCGTTTATTGCAAACCAAGTGTACAAACATAGGTGTTCGGTTACAATTATGGTGCTTAAAACTTAGTGCCTTTTACAAGCATTGCAATATTATCTAAACAAAAATTACAAATAGAAATTCACTTACAATAATTGCAAATAATACTTATATTTAAACAATACTTATTAATAATTATACCAGTAGTTATTGTTAGGTTGTTTTATTTATTATAACAAGTATAATATGTCGCTTATGCGCATACATACCTACAATTAAATTAATGATAAAAATAATGTCTAATATCATAATGTTTCAGTCTAGGTTGCTGGTCGTCATAGTAATTTATTTATTTTATGTTTAGCAATTAGGTTTGGTCAATTTTTTATTCATTTTGTAGGTATTCTGCAATTGAATAGTAGCAGTTATTTATTAAATAGGTTCTGATTGACTTACTGAATTAAGTTAGAGTAGTGGTGTCTTTGATGTATTTAGGTAACTCATTGTAAATTTTTACTGCCATGTAGTAAGGACTTTCGTTTAACATTTTTATGCGTGATGGTGGTAAGTGTAGCCTATCTTTAATGCGAGTGTTTATGTCGTGGACATCATGCTTTGTAGAGAAGGTATGGATGTTTTTATATACAAAGGTCCAGTATATCCAGTATATATATTGAGGTGAGGGTTAATATATTAAGCTTTAAAAAATACGGTTTGCAACTCTGTGTATTATCTATTTCAGCAAGTATTCGAATACATACTATTACCCCACAGCATGACACCGTATCGTAACCATGAGTAGGCGCATGCGTAATACGCAGATAAAGCTGTTTCTAAATTGGTACTGTGTTTGATTTGGAAGAGAGCATATGTAAAACTTGACAGTTTAGATTTAATGTGTTCAATGTGGGATTTGCAATTGATATGTGTGTCTATATTTATTCATAATAATCGAAATGAATTAACTTCTTCTAAAATTGTGTTTTCATAGATAATGGATATGTCAAGGGGAGGTTTCTTGTATGACCTGGGGGGCGATCGTGCTAAACGTCAACGTATTTACCAAAACCAAACTTCAACCGAAAACGTCACGTTATGCACATTTCGTATCGTGCTAATTATTTGAACGTAAACGATTTGGTTTTTGTAGGGCAGATACGTTCAGTGACAGCTAAGTGACAGCGTGCGAGCGAACTCTCGTTGTTGCATGGTATCGCGCTATTATTTGACAACGTTTTAAACCAAAACCGTTACGTTCGCGGACGTCTCATACGTTGTCAAACCAAAAGTTCCTATCGACGAACTTTGCAAATATATAATATTTTAAATTTGAGAAAATTATTAAGATAATTTTGTATTATTTATCAATTTAGTGGCATATGCTTATAATACGTTTGATTGCAACTTAAATGAGTGAACAACATTCTTTCATATAAGGCAATTTTTATAGGTATCTCTTTGGTATAGCTTATTGTTGCGGGAGAATTCATTATTGCAAGATTGGCGTCAAGTTTGCTTGGCCCTATATTTATAACAATGTCTAGGAAGGCTTCTCATTAAAAAGGCTGCATCTCGACGCGATGTCTTCCTAGACATTCGCTTTTGAAAGGCTGAAACAATATTATGGGGATATACGTATACCATACACATAATACTGTCACAGTTGTAGGTTCTTTGGATGGCTTAAGCCAAAAGACTGCCTACTCGGTCACTGCGCTCTCAGACGCCTGTAAGTATACAGCAAGTAGACGACTGATAAACGTTCATTTATAATTATTTTCCCTAAGTACCTACATTGGTATTGTAATTATTTAATTTAACCAAGACACAGACAAAAGCGTAGTGCTCATCATACCTGCACCGGGTAACAGACCTAAGTCTTAGATTAGGGCTGGGTGGCAGCGAGTTGAATGTGCGTGAGTGGGAAGCGCAATGCGGTGCCAACACAGAATTGTAAATTTCATGTAATCTGTGGGTGCCTAATAGTTCAATGAGTCGGTCAGAGCCCAGTCTCTGGCCAGCCTATTTTGACTAGTTGGTTCAGGGCTCTTAAATTTGGCTTGCTTTGGCCGATCAGCGAAGGGAAGGCCACAGGAGCTATTCGCTTGGTGAAATTTCAAAGGCATAATCACGGGAAAACCTGCCCCGGGTCTTTGTTGCCACGAGACCCGCCATGACAAAACATCACTGTTGCCCACTTTGCATATATAGTAAAAGTAATAAGCCTTGGAGTCTGTTAAGAGAATATCTACGAGTATCTAATAAGTTCGCCCATCAAGTACCACCTGCCCATACTAGTATGAGAGTGGTTAGGGTAGGTGCTGCCTTTCGTCCTTAGTGACCATTTAGACCGGGTGAATTTCTAAGTGAATTGTAAGAAAATATCCGTGAAGAAGAGAAACATAAGAATAAATTAATTCTCTGTGACACCTGGCAGTGTGGTCTCAAACTAGGCACAACCTAGTGGCATGGTAGTCAGACAATTGATCAATATATATAAATATTGCTTTTATACACATACGAGTTTTATACTTATGGTAATTTGCTCATCGCACAAAGACTTCCCCTGGGTGATAATCGAACCCATGACTTTCGTCTTATTGGTCTAGTGGTACCTAACCATGACTGGGTTAGGTACCACTAGACAAATAAGCCGATCTACAAGGGAGACTAACCACTGACTCAGCAGGATGTGATACAAGTGTGTGAGCTAACATAAGCGTACTTTCTAATCGGGTATCGAGTCCAACACCTGATGATCCAGTGTTACCCAGATTACCGCTGGACCACTTCTATAGATAGTTAAAGGAATAGAGTAGGTATGTATATTAAAAGGCAAGCTCCAATTTCACATTTCGATTTTATTTATTCACTGTGTTGAGATTATGAAATCTGATACAAAATATAATTTTAAGTAGAGTTGAAACAAACAACATCTGTTAGGCCATTGTTACAACGTGAACTTCACAGTAATAATTATGTTTTTGGTTTGGTTTACATTATTTTAGTAAACTTATTAATAGTATATATTATTCTTGTTTAATGTCCAAGAATTGATGGTGGTCTCGATTTGGCTCATAGCAAATTGCTCATTTTTGTTAACTTGCAATTATGTCCATGTCGTTGTGCTGACGAGCGGCTTATTATTTTGCTTACTCCTCGGCTACTGTGAACAAAATTAAAACATAAATAATTCAGTAATTATTTACTCAAATATAAGTCCTATCAAAATAACTAAACCCGCTGACATTTAACTTAAGAATAATATTGTTCTCATACGTGCACTATATCTTGTGTTTGAGTATAATATACTTACATTATTTTGTTGGGTATTTATGCATATTATGAGACAAGTTCAGAAAGAGAGTAAATACTGTAGGATCTTACGTAATGATAATTGAAATGCGTACCTGAAAAGTTAGAAAGTCAGCCAAATTCAAATTCTCCAGCTTTTCGTCTATCTCTTCTTTTATAGAAAGGATGACTATTATGCCAAACGCTGACAATTCGGGGTTTGTTTAGCATCTTTCTCTGCTCTATATATTTTCCCAAATCTGAAAAATAGGTGTTGTTTATTGTAAAGATCATATAAAATTCGTATTGGGCTCAACAAATAGCAGAAGAAGCTGCAATTGCGGTAATGTTGTGGTGCATCATCATTTGAATTCACCTTCGTTACTCTAGTGAAATAAAAACCACTTTAACATGACCAAGTGTGATCATTAATTATTTTTTGCATAAATTACTACACTTATACTTACACTTATTACAGTAAACAATATTTCGGTACTTACCGTATAAATGTAATAAAATTATTTCATGATTTTATATTATAATATTTATTGACATTCAATGACATTTACATAATGACATTAATTGTCTTTTTAAAATAGTGCTTGCACATGGCGCGATGTCGCTACAGCCTCTTTAGTATAAGAATAGTACTTACTATTTTCAAAAACCGGTGTCAAGCACTAAACGTTTGACGTAAGCCCAACGTAAGGGTTTCGTCTACGGTTCGAACGCTCAATACAATTAGCACGATACCATGTTTGACATCAGCCAAACTAAAACCAAACGTTCACCAAATACGTTACGTTGTCAACGTTTGAACTTTTGAAAATAGCACGATTAGCCCCCAGAATTGCATGACTTTTGTTTTGTTTGAGTTAATTTCTAAATTATGGTTGGCAAGCCATTGTGTAATAGTTTTGAGTATATTTTAGATTAAACTGTTATAATTTTGTAGGTTGTCACAATTTATTAAAATAGAAACGTCATCTGCAAATAATACTGGAAGCGAGATAGTTGGATCTAATATTTTTGGCAAGTCGTTGATATACAGGGTATTTTTTTATGTAGTTCGGATATTTTAGTATGTTATACATTTACAAAAATTAATAAACACGTATTTTTTATTTTTTTATTTTACCAAAAAACAAAGTTATCGCTTATTAAAGAATATCTACTTGAAACAGATGTTCATGGTCACCCGATGGCTTATCAGCTGTGAGGTCAACGCACGCGACACAATAAAGCGCGCGGGCTGATCGAGGCGATCTGATACTGTGTTCTAGCTTCAAAATTATTGTTATTCACGTACCTACCGTGCTTCATCAGTCCATAGGATGTTCGCTTCGGCATGATTAATAAGCCATTCACACAAGACTCGTTGAGGTAGGTACTTGGTCTACTTCCTGAAGATGTTGTACCGGCTGTTGTCGTACGGATGGAGACCGGCTGCGTTTAGCAGTCTCCACACTGCGGGCTGGCTCACACCGAAGCGACGTGCTGCATCGTATGTGCTGGCTTGTGGATCCCTTTCGAAGAATTCGAAGATCAAGTCTTCGACGTCAGTAGCCAGGCGAGGTCTGCCATACCCTAGTGCATGGCTAGGGGTTGTGAACTGGCCATGATCCAAAAGCCTTTGGTTGGCCGCTAAAATAGTTCGTTCACTTGGAACTACTGGGTTCTTTACTCCTTGAGCTCGCATACGAGATACCTACACTTTCTTGTTCGTACATTGTTCTAGCTGCACGAAGGCTTTCACCACTGAGTAAATAAACTAGTACCATTTCGTAGCACTCGCGATTTGAAAAGTGTTAGGACGTCATTCTAACGACTTACGACCGGCGCGCGGCGAGAGCGTCGGCACTTGCGTGAAAGTGCGTCACGTGCCACTTTCTCGATGCGCCCGAGTTGACTGGCGCGCGGCCGGGTCGGCACGTGCACGCGGATTCGTCGCCCCGCACCCCGCGTCCTGCGTCCCGCGTCCCGTACCCCTGTCGCATCGCTCACGTGTTTGATATTGATAGTATTATTGCAATGAATAACGTTGTGTCTATGATTTCCTTGTTTCTCGGATATTTTTACTTGGATTTGGTGGGATAAAAAAGTTAAAAGTTATTTATGGAAATGTGTTCTATTATTGATATAGAACCACAGAAAAAAATATCCGAACTACATAAAAAATAACCCTGTATATGAGGAACAATACGCACCCTAGTACACTTCCTTGAGGGATGGAATGAGTTAGCTGCCTCACTTGTGACCGCACGGATTTAATTTCTTTTTTATTATTGTCAAAATGTTCAATTTGGATTATTTGCGTTCTATTGTTTAATTAAGACCTAAACCACTCGTAAGCAGTGCCACGTATTCCGCAGCCGTAGATAAATAATTTTCTGCCATCTGATATTCTACACGCGCTTTTTCGAGATGCCGGCAGCGAGAAGACCGTTGCGATCCTATAAACTTGTATTTAACTTAACACCAACCCCTTGATAACTAAAAATTTAATTTTGTCCTCTGATAAAAAGATGTTAAGCCCAAGAATGAATCATTTCAATGAACTAACGCCAAATGTTGACACTCTAGGCGTCAGTACCTCAAAACATTAAAAGATCCTGTTGACAGCGCATAATATCGATAAAAACCCGATCCATTGACATATTAGTTTCCAATGACACGTATCTATGTACCGTTGCGCTCATTGATTTGAAATTATTTGTTTTTGACAGAACTATCGCTAAGTCACTTAGTAAAAATTCTTTGTTTACAAAATGTCTATGTTCTCGTGGCACGGACTCTAGATGATAATGACATTTAAATTAGAAGAATACCAATTCTGAGTCAATTTAAACTCTAATTCATTCATTCTATAAAATCATTTCGTTCAAAATATAATTTCAATGTCATATAAAATACGAAAGTTGGCCTTATCTATGTAAAATTTTATAAAAAGTGGGATTTATATCATCGCACACTGTGTGAAATAATTTAAGGTAAATATATATTGTATAATTACAATATTTTGTAAATACAAATCAACATATTGTATACTTTTTTCTTTCTTTTAATTAATTAAGTATTTTCTTTTACCCGACTCTTTTGGTTGTGTATTTAGTGTCATTCGTGGGTTTTCATGCATTAATAACAAAATAGATGTATATTTGAAATGTAACAATTATGTAGATGACAATTATAAATTATTTCTATCATATAATAAAACTGCGCCAAATTATTATAAATAGTCGTTGTTATCCTGAGGAACATCATCCTACTAAACAAATATGTAATATCTATCTTTATTTGATACCTTTAAATGCATGTGCATTGAAAATAATTAATTTGAATACTTTCAAATCATAATCGACGTATTACATAAACGAATACTCTTCATGTATGGCAAGAAGGATCAAGATTATTATTCCACGCGACACCGTCATAGTGCGCCGGGTCTCGCATCCGCGGTGCGCGGACGACCGCGGTACTATAAAAACCTAAACTCGAGCCGCCGCTCGAGGCGTATACGCTCTTAAGTTTAGGAACCTCTATTGCACTTATTTCTATAATATATTTTTAGACAAGTTTACAATATCTGTTCTTTCTACATATTCTATTTGTTCTTTTATGAATATACATACACCTCCACCCTCACGGGTTTTACAGCAAAAGATAGATCCTATTTTATAACCCGAAGGCAAAATGGATCTACAATACTGGTCGTTCTTCCACAATTCCGATAAAAATAACATATCAATATTATAATCTAATAGTAAATGTTCTAATAAATCAATCTTATTACCTATGCTTTGGATATTTTGAAATACAATAGTTGAGTTCTTAGCGAAATGTCTTATCGATGGGCTCTTGTCTTGACTTTTTGCGTGTATCGTTTTCTGGTTGATTTGTGTTTCCGCTGCTATTTTGTGTGGCGTTATATCAAGTGGCGAAGGCTTTGTGTCATGTACCCATCGGTATTGACTGTACTAACACTTTCAATCATTCAAAGCACAGTTTCATTCAGTAGAATAATTTCGGAAATGCTACAAAACTAGGTTCGATTTTTGATTTTAAAGGTTATGGCTAAACGGATTTTAAAATCCAGAAGAAAAATATATCTTTTTTCATGTGAGTGTGTGACCAACTTTGGTGCCGTAGTTTAAATAACGATCGAAAGTCTTCAACATGGCCTAGCGGTTTTTGTCCCGTTTTTGCAAATGAAATAATGTACTTAACATTTTAAAACAAAAACAGTTCGTATTATCTTAATATATAAAATCCTTGCGTTACTGACTGACTGACAGACACGCTACAGCCGAAACTATTGGGCGCAGGAAGCTGAAATTTGGCATGTATGTTCCTTGGGGACCGTAGGGGTGCACTGAGAAGGGATTTCCCGAAATTCCCACGGGATCGGCCAAAACGGGTAAATTTAAAAAATATGCAGGCGTAGCTGCTGGCGTCCTCTAGTTTTCTATAAACAGTTGATGCACAATGTTTTCACACATCATTTTTCTACATTGAATCATTTTGGGCCAAGAAAGCTGACACCAAATGTAGAAGTGCAGGTATTTTTCAAGCATTATTTAAATACTTGACTTGAGAAACAGTAAACAGCGTGGAAACGTACAAAACGTAGTTTACGCAACGCTACATAAAAGTAACTACACTGAAATTAAACAATACTGGAAGCAATTACTTGGTTCCGTCACGTTGAGATTTCTTTTAGATTTGTAGCATAATGTAATTTCTTAAATTTCACAAATTCTATCTTGTGTTGTGTCTGTCTGTGATTTGAAACGAACTATGTTTTCTAAATTGCTTTTAGCTATTTACACCATATCACGCCAAACACAACATGTTTGATCTGTCAGATAGACACGTACGTCTGTTTATATAATTATGGTAAGGTATATCTTTGGATATATCTTCCGTGTGGTGACGGATTAAGAATACGGAATGTCATCACCCCATATCATCCCATGGGTGTCGTAAGAGCCGACAGAGGGAGCATATTTTTATTGGTGCATATATTTAGTATGTCCTGCATATTATATATATATATATATATATCCCGTAATCTATTGTACGTCCACTATGGCCATTTTTGCATCTAATGTGGCGTCCACCTGCTTGAGTCGTCCGTATATCGGACGTCAAATAGGAGACTACGTGCAATGCTTGCGAAATGTCCCCCTGATACTAGAAAAGTCAAAATATGAAAAATAAATTGGACGTCATGTTTCTACCAATCTTGCTGCACAGAATATTTTCGTAGTTCTGTTGATTTTCGTCGCAAAAACTAGTGGCGCTTTCGTCTTTATTCTATACGTTCATTGCTAGCCGTATGTGACGTCCAACGAAAGCTCTCAATGCTACGTTGCCACTTCGTGCACACAATAGATCTGAATTTGCAGGATTCTATTTATCAATTATTTTAT
This sequence comes from Euclidia mi, assembly GCA_944739405.2. Taxonomy (NCBI): domain Eukaryota; kingdom Metazoa; phylum Arthropoda; class Insecta; order Lepidoptera; family Erebidae; genus Euclidia; species Euclidia mi. Next base: position 71,560,609 of record OX123193.2, on the reverse strand, counting down.
TCACTATTTGTGAGTAAGTATTTACACGTTTTCAGTTGATATGTGATGTAGCGTCTGCCTTTTTAAGCGAAATGTCTGGAAAAACAATCGAAGTGAAAAGAAACAGAATACCTAAGGATTACGTATACCCATATATAAGATCTGTATATATTTTGTCAAATTTTTTTTTACCTTACTAAGCCGTATTTCTCATGTTTTTATATCACACGCATCTTATTTTATATTCATAGGTCTCAATTCTTCGTTGCCTCTACTGGAACTTCAAGGGAGTTAATTTATAAAAAACTACTTAATAACTTTATTAAACACGCAATAATGCATATATATATGGTATTGTGCCGCTGCCTTAGAAAACCCCTAAATTATTGTTTTCATCAAATCAATTCACGTCTGGAGTGTATTCGTCACTATTGTGATATATAAAATAGTTCAGCTTAATAGAGAGCTCGTCAATTTGTAACTATTGCTGACATTGTGATGTTAAATTTTGATTTGATTCTAAAATGGAGGTTATTTATGTACCACGTTTTTTAAACAAAAGTTTATTTTATCATATTTTGACTAACAACCTTAGATAGCCTTGAGATGAAACCCATTTTATTTTAAGATCCCACTGCATCAATTTTAATAACATTACTATTTATTTTCACCATCGACCGTCGCATATTGTTGCTGACATTAATGAACCTGAAAATTTGATAATTTTCTTGAACTTTCCATGTTTTGGTGCCTTTATTGCGAATATTTTTATGTATGATCATTACCCCAAAGATGAATGTGATTTTGTTCCTAATATTACACCAAAACTGTTAGGTACATGGGTCAAATTACAAAAAAAACGAAATAATATTTTACAATCGGTGATTTAATTTGTGTTACATTTTATTTTTGTTTATTGTTTAGCAGGATTTAAATAAACTAATCACTTGTGCGATTCACAGTTATTTAGACATACACTACCGCTCAAAAGTATTTGTTCACCTTGATTTGAGGATGTTTGAAGAATATTATTTTCTTCTAATTGTACTAATTTTATTATGACAATTCATTGCCGTATGTTATTAAATCTAATGAGGACAGCTTCCCCATCATGATTTAACTAAAAAAACTTAAATAACCAAAAAGCAGGCAACGATAGCCAGTAGACAGTAGGATATACCAACAGACTGCCGTGCGGGGAGTTCGAAACCACCGCGCGTGCTACTGAGTTTTCGGAGTTATTTGGTATTTAATTGTTAATTATCGCTCGCCTCGTGCCTCGGCGAGCATGTTAAACCATCACTCTTAGCTCTCGTGAACAGTTGTTGACAGTCGCTACGCGGCGTCAGTACCCTTAAATAACTGTTGTTATTGGTCTAAACCATGTAATACCGCTATCCCTTTGGGTTGCGTAGGTCAAACGGCAGTAGCTCTGAGGAAAAGCTGATATTAAGTCACATCTGGTTAAACTAGTAAGCGGAGACCGGTCGCTTGTCCGCTTATCTAGACCAGTATCAGTTTATTTAAGGGTACTGACTCCGCGTATGAACATGAGTGGGCGCGTATGAACAACGTGGAAATCAAAGGCGTTCCTCAACCAAACAACGAAAATTTGTTCAACATGCTCTCGAGTCTTGGTTATCAGATAAGCTACTAAGCTGTTAACAAGACCCAAGTCAACTTTATAACAAGAGTACCGACCCGTGAAAAGGAGCATGCGAAACCGATTATAGTGAGTTTCTGTAATCGCTACGTGAAAGAGGATTCTATTGCAGCAGCTAGACAAGCATTCAAAAGCAGTCCTTTGACAGTAAGACGCATAGGTTTGACGGGCAATTAGAAAATACATGTCAATGATCACCCTACACTTGAAAATAAATTGCTTTTATCGAAAACAAAGAAGGCAGCCGCGAATAAGGACTTTCGTTACGTCTGGGTCAAGCACGCCAAGAAAAAAAATGAAAACCGATTCATCGCACGTGATTATAGTGAAGTCAGAAATGGACCTTGCAAGAATCGTATGATTATTTGTCAATTATATTACAATCTCTTAATAATGTTCTTGTGCGAGATACTATTGGTCGAGTTGTGCTATTCACGTATTCCAACTAAGTCTATCGATGTACATACTGCCGTGTTATGTTTCTATTAAAAACATTTTACTAACTTTTTTAGTCAGATATAATTTAAGCCACATAGTGTATATAATTCTGTGCATCGTATTGCCCGTTATGACTAATCACTGTCCGGCCGTACCGGCTTTTGTCAGTCTTCGTATTTGTATGATTGAAGTGCTCTGTGTTGGACTGTGTCCATTTAAAACTCGTATGTTTTTAAAGTTGCACTGGTGCAAGTAAAGCTGAAAGGAAATCGTGTATCCTAGTATGGGCATGTAATGAGGAGGGATGAAAATCATGTGACTAGAAAGGTGATGAAGATGAGAGTTGAGGGATATAAGGCAAGAGGAAGACCAAAGAAAAGATGGATGGATTGTGTGAGAGGAGACATGGATGAAAAGGGAGTGAATGATGAGATGACATCTGATTGGAGAGAATGGAAGAGAAAGACATTCTGCGCCGACCCCAAGTAATATGAGACCAGGGCAGGCAGAAGAAGATGTTTTTACTTAATACCCGCTATAGCGTAATAAGTGACTGCAATTATATTTTAATAAGTATATTTTAGCATTTATTAGTAAAACATTGTAATATTATTATAATGTGTAATAAAACAGTTGTGATTAACTTGATCTCTGACTTCTTAAGCGTTGCGGAGTGCGATGACCCGTTGGTTATCCCCGTAGACCCGCACCATAAACCTTTGATTGTGGAGGTAGGTTTTGTAGAAACTCATCGGTTTGCAGACAAAATAACTTCAAAATATCTTGTCCATAAGGGTAACTACGATGCAATTAAATCTGCTCTTAATAAAACAGACTGACATTTATTGTTATGCACTGAGCCGTTGGAACAGTCAGTTAAACATTTTTACGACAGATTATATTCTCTCAGAGATAAATTTATACCTATGAAATCTATCAGGCAAACTTCTCATCCGCGTTGGTATAGTTCAGGCCTTATAAAAGTGGTAAAAAAATGTCAAAGTACCACCGGAGGTTTAAATTGTATGGTAACATGAGTGACTATCTAACGGTATCTTCATTACGCCGGCGAGCTGTGGACTTAGAACAAACTTGTTTTGACGAATACATTACTAACGTAGAATACACAAACCTGAATAACCCGAGGGCCCTTTGGTCTTTTATTAAAAGTAGAAAAAATACCTCCTCACTGCCTAGTACACTGTACTATTACTATATAATAAGAATGTATCAGCTAATATGGGTCTAGAAATTAGTAATTAATTCGCAATATATTTTAGATCAACTTTTCAGGAGCCAGAAGTAGACAATATGCCTTGTCTACTTGAGTATAGTACTTTAAATGGTAACAGCAGAAGCACAAATTACATCAGTACAATACATTTTTCTCCTGGAAAGGTTCTGAAATATTTAAAAGGTTTGGATCTTACTAAATCTGGTGGGGCAGATTACATCCCTCCATTATTTATAACAAGTTTAGCCGATAGTTTGGTTTTACCGCTCTGCATGCTTTTTATAATAGGTCGGTAACAGAAGGTTTAGTTCCATTAAAATGAAAATCGGCGTTCATTACACCAGTATTTAAAAAAGGTGATAAATCTAATGTAGAGAATTATCGTCCAATCTCAAAGTTATGTTTGTTTTCTAAAGTACTAGAACGTATTATTTATATTATCATTTGGTGCTGAGCAACATGGGTTCTTATGCGGCCGATCCACTACATCAAATCTAATCCTATCTCATGATTTTATATCTAAAGGTTAGTTAGGTAGATTGTGTGTGTAGTGATCTATAGATGATATGTAGATTAACAAAAATGTTTTGACCGAATTGACCACAAAATACGTATGTTACAGATTTTTTTTTGCTGCCGGCATACATGGTAATTTGTACCTCTGGTTCAGCTCGTACATTGAAAATCGCTCTCAATTCTCAATTCTAGGTTGGTGTTTAATCCCATCTGGCATTCCTCAGGGTTCGCTTTTGACCCCACTATTGTTTACTCTATTCACTGGAGATATAAATTCTTGTTTCCTAAATTCTTATATACTTCTATGTATACGCGGATGACATGAACATTCACAAAATTATTAACGATGCATCGGATGTAGGCAAACTCCAAAACGACCTTGATAAATTTGTAGCATACTGCACAGTTGCACACTTAACAAACTACAGTTAAATATCGCAAAGTGTTGTTACATAACATTTAGTCGTCAAAAACTTACCATAGGATCGGGTTACAAACTTCATGATAAGTTTATTAGGAAAGTTGACTACGTTAAAGACCTTGGTGTTATCATGGACTCAAAGCTTTTATTCGATATGCACATCAATCACATTACGAACACGGCGTCGAAGGCACTTGGTTTTGTGATAAGAATGTCTTCACGTTTTCGGTCTCTTAAGACAGTAAACGTTTTGTACTGTGCCTATGTACGTACGTAGCAATCTAGCATATGCGTCACAGGTATGGAACCCTCAATACCAGGTATATATATCATGCATTGAAGGTGTATAAAGAAAGTTTTTGCGATACTTAGATTTTAAATCAATATTCTATTGAATATGACGAGCGTTGTAAACGGTATCATATTTTACTTCTGGAACTCAGAAGAACCATTATAAACATAGCCAATGACACGATTGATTGCCTTGAGTTGATGGGTAACATCAAGCTTGGAATGAATCAATTAGTTTTTCGACAACGTCCGATCTTACACGTTCCCTTTGCTACAACGAAATACAGACGGAACTCTTTTCTTTTACGTTGCGCCGAATCATTTAATCAAATGTCATGGAAATTAGATTTGGATTTATTCTGCACTAACTTGACCAAAAATAAAAAAAACGTATAAATTGTGACTTCTTTAGCAGCGATCGGCATATATAGCCTAGATTGCGGTTTTTTCCTGTGTACCTTTTCATTATTATTTTCTTGACTTTTTTTGTTATAATAATATATAATTATACTAGTAGTATAATTATAGTGCTGTGTAAAACCGATGCCGTGAACGCCTGGAAAATGGCTTGTCCAAGCTCTGCTTTGCCTACCAACCCATTCTCCCAAAGGCAGTGGGACGGGCCGCTTTGCAACACGGTGAGAGAAAAACTTATTTTCTCGTCTACAAGTGTTGCTGAGCGTGCTCGCTTGCTGGCTGTGGGAGAGTGGGAGTCTGGTCTTTGGCTTCAAGCGCTCCCGTCGTCCAATGTGGGCACAATGCTGGACGACACGACATTTCGCCTCGCCACTAGCCTCCGTTTAGGTGCTCCGTGTGTTTCTCCGCATCGTTGTCATTGTGGAGAAGCCGTCGATAGCCTCGGACACCATGGACTATCTTGCGGCAGAAGCGCGGGCCGAATACCTCGTCACGCCTATCTTAATGACATCATCCGTCGCACTCTTGTCACCGCCGGAGTACCAGCCGTACTTGAACCCAATGGTTTGGTACGCGACGATGGGAAGAGGCCCGACGGTATGTCATTGAGTACTTACTAATATAATAATAAATTTATACTTAAAAAGATAAAAAAGAAAAAATAAAAAAATTATACTAACTTGTGTATTATGAATCTCATTTTTAGTTACTTTTTTATGGCGGAACATGGCTGCAACATTGTATTTATTGTATGATTGAGCAAGTAGGTATACTTACAACAGTAACTGATGTAATTAATCTTTGTTACATTGCATTTATATGTGGTAGCTTGTAATTAGCAACTTCTTTTTAGGGTTCCGTACCTCACAAGGTAAAAAAGGAACCCTTATAAGATCACTTTCTTGTCCGTCTGTCTGTCTGTCTGTCTGTCTGTCTGTCTGTCTGTCTGTCTGTCTGTCTGTCTGTCTGTCTGTCCGTGTGTCACCACCGATTTTCTCAGGAACGGGTGGACCTAGCAAATTGAAATTTATACCAGATACTGAGGTCTATGGTTCCTATTAGGTGTGTAAAAATCAGGGTCCTGGGTCGACCCGATAAAAAGATATGGTCAAAATTAGATTTTTGCCAAAACTTGTAAGCACCAAAATTAACCTTAATTTTCAACTTTTTTTAATTTTCGGAATTTTTCCTTTACTTGTGCTGTTAGACCTTGGTTTTGACAAAAATTGACAATTCTAGGTCAACCGTAAGTACCCTATAGGTTATGGGTCGAAAACCTATATGGTAGTTCCCGTTGAACTAGAATCACGAAATTTGGCCAAAAGCAGGGTCCTACAGCACAAATAAAGGAAAAATTCTGAAAATTTTAAAAAGTTGAAAATTAAGGTTAATTTTCGTACTTGTTAAAGCGCCCCTAATGGAGAGAAGCGATCGATAGAGACCGCTAGGGGGCGCATTTAGAAAATGTATGGAAATTGTTCCCGTCGTCTAGGCTATCGTCCACCGTGACGATTGAGTGTAAACTGGTACTAGACCCTCAGATTTAGAAGACTAGCGTAATTAGCACTAACCTCAAATAAGGTAAAATGCGTACGGAACCCTCGGTGCGCGAGTCAGACTCGCACTTGCCCGATTTTTTATTTAATTAAATGTGTTGTTATTAGTATGTAAGCTTTCCTAAATAAATAAATATACGGACGTTATAATGTCTTAAAAGTTTCAAAATATCTGTAATTTGACGTCCAAGATGTCAAATGATTAATAGTTTGTAACTTTTACGATATTGCCACGTCCGTATACTCGTCTGTATCTAAATACCTGTAAAACTTGCAAATGATTACAGATATGGACGTTTGAGGCTAAGCGTATGCTTTTACGTAGATATGCGTATGACTTTGTAACTCAGTGCAGTTGATGCAGATACAGGTAGTCAGCTTCTGCCAGAGCAGAACAGACGCATGTCCACATTGCACCTGAGCCGCAGCATACGCAGCTGTCAGTATGTTCAGGTATTAAATAATCGGATCTACCCTGCGTGGCGTCACCCGAGTCTCAGCATACGCTCAGCCACAATAAAATTTCGTTACAAGTTTGACACTATGTATCATTTGACGTCCAGGGTGTTAAATGAAAAAGGGTTATATTTAACTGTTAGTCAAAAATACTAATTTTTCACCAAAAATACTAATTGCAACACTAAGCTAAGTTGACGGAGCCCTGCTGCTTCGCAGGGCTCCTATTTTTGGGAGCAGGGTCACAAGAGAACCTAACATAACCTATTAAGTTTTCTGAGTGGATAAGTTTCCCGAGCGGACGAAACTTTTTATATCAAATGATATTTTGTAAAAAGATCATCATATTTAGTGTACAAATAGTATTTTAGTGTGCAAGTTAGTATTTTAGTGAAATAATAAAGTTTTTTTGCGTAACTCACTTTAGTGTGTTACATAACTGTGGATTTCGAAAGCTTATTGGTATATGCGAAAGATATGCAGAAACTCATGGCCTAATTTATAATGTACAAAAAAGTGAAGTCATGGTCTTTGAGGCGAGTGGCAGGAGTCCTAAAGAACTTCCTCCTATCTGTCTCAAAGGAGTCCGTTTGAAAAGAGTTTTTCAATTTAAATACTTAGGGCATATATTGACACCCGACCTCAGGGATGATGCGGAAATAGAGAGGGAGCGGAGGGCGTTGTCAGTGAGAGCGAACATGCTAGCTCGCAGGTTTGCCAGATGCGGGGAGGATGTGAAGTTGACTCTTTTTAGAGCTTACTGCACATCTTTCTATACCTGTAGCCTGTGGGCTAGATATACTCAAAAGTCTTACAATGCCCTCCGTATCCAATATAACAATGCGTTTAGAATGCTGTTGGGGCTTCCTCGCTTTTGTAGCGCATCAGGGATGTTCGCTGAAGCGCGTGTCGACTGTTTCTATACCACAATGCGCAAAAGGTGTGCGTCCCTGGTGCGCAGAGTGTGGGCTAGCTCCAACAGCCTTCTGAAAATGATAGCGGGCAGGTTTGACTGCCAGTACGTAAATCACTGCTGCGGAATTGCCCATGGAATTGCGCAGCGGTGATGTGCGTAACTGTTTAAAAAAAAATGATTATTTTGTAATGTGCGCTTTTTACTAACATAGGTTAAGTTTCTGTTACTAACAACTATGAGTCTATGGTCACTTGAATAAAGTATATTTATTATTATTATTATTATTATAACATTTTTGATACGCTGTTAAAAATATCCCAATGAAAAATAGTTTGAAAATTTACGATATTGTAACGTCCGTATACTCGTAGTATACGACTACGAGTATATGACTAGAAGTATACAGTCGTATACTAGTATACGAACATAATATAAAACTTCAAGTAAACGAACGTTACAATATCGTAAATTTTCATGATTTTAATTTTGTATGTCTAAATACGTATTTAAAAATGTTGTTGGTTTATGATGCTTAATTATACATACATACATAGACTCACGCCTGTTTCCCCGAAGGGGTAGGCAGAGGCATATTAAACGCCCACTTTTCGCCAGTGTTTTGATCCCACGTAATAGGTAGCGAGCCTATTGCCGCTTATCGGGATATTTTGTTTGCCAGAGCCTCGTCCGTTGATCGGCAGGTGCACCACTTGCAGGTGAGGTTGGCTTGGGCCCTAAGATCTTGGTGGGAACCCTATGCACCCCTTAATTAGGCGATGCTTAATTAGGGTACTGCTAACCTAATGAGAGCCACCGTTTTCATGCTCTCCACGTAAAATGGTGTAATAATAATAATAACAGCTTTCAAACATCACCTTCATCGAGTAATATAAACAAAAAATGTATTACAAGATGAAAAGAAACCTTACAACCGCAGGGCAGCTTTGTGGCGAGCTGAATGTGTGTGGCGACACTGCGGTCCCGAATGCTTTGAGAGAGTCGGTCAGGGCCTCGTCTCCAGGTTGCCTTTACTGGCTGGTCGGAGTGGATTTCCAAGAGCACCTGCAGGACTCTCAACACTGGCTTGCCTTGGTCGGCCGGCCAGAGGGATCCGCAAGAGCTACCAGCTCGGGGGTGGAAGTGTCATTCTCAAGGGCGTTACTACGGGGAAACCCGCTCCGAGTCTCCGTTGTCACGAGACCCGCTATGGTGAAACCGGTGCCGCACCGATCAACACCCCTAGCCACTCGCACCGGTGTTTCCCTCTGGCTGCCTCTATGGCAGTTTGTTTGCTTTGGGCGGCTGTTAAGAGAGGGCCCATCCAGTGAGTTGGCGAGTCACCACCTGCCATCCGGACGGATACTATTAGAGTATTACTGGCAGGTGCCATTTTTCATCCATTAAAATTACAAGTCCATCAAACACCCAATCCCATAAACCAATTAAATAAGGCTCCACATATTACAATAGTCTTACATATGCTGCGGCTAGTCCAAAGCTGTTCTCAGTAGTGCAGTTGTGGAGGCTCCGCTGCATGTGTCCCATCCCATTTTAGATTAAAGCTCTTTACGGGCCTCTGCGCGTTGGATCCAAATCCCCGTGTAAGCCTCCCAAAGGTCCGGTTATTCTTTTAACACTAAATGTTAGAAGAATAGCCGTGTAACAGAGACACTTACGAATAATAATAATAATTCATTTATTCGCAAGAAAATGGTACATTAACAGGTGTTTATAAATGGTTGGTTACAGCATATTCTGCCCCTTGGGGCGTGCGAATTGAGTGCAGTAAACGGGTACTACATGGGAATATAAAGAACAAATATATTAGAAACATAACAATGAGTGGCACATGAAACAAAATAACATTTTACTAATATGCATCGGTGATAATATTAGTTGCCTAGGGCCTTATCTTCTAGATATTCCTTGACACTATTATAAATTTTATTTAATAGTATACTAAAAAGTTGTTTTTTAAATTGGGATATAGGTAACATTTTGATACTTAGCGGAATATGGTTATATATTTTAATTGCCATACAGTATGCATTTCTTCTAAATAATTCCAGTTTAATAGATGGCAGTTATGTATCATCAAATTTTAAAAACTATTCAGCATGATGTTTTACTAGTAAACCTATTTCTAATATGTATAAGCTTGGAACAGGTAAAATCTTGTGTTTTTTAAATAGAGGTTTACAGCTTGTCAGTGTATCGACTCCACATACTGCTCGAATACACTTCTTTTGGGTTATAAGAACTCTGTCAACTTCAACCGAGTTACCCCATACAACAATGCCGTATCTGAGCAGGGAGGATACGTAAGCATGGTATGCAGATAGTGCAGCATTAATGTTTACTGTCAGTCTAACTTTTTTTTAAACATTTATAAATCGATCTATTTTATTGACTAGTTTTTCTAAATGAGGTTTCCAATTACAATATTTATCGACCCTGATACCTAAAAATACGCAATTATCAACAACGTTAATGTGCGTGTCATTATGATTTAATTTAGATTTGTTGCATATGTTTGGAACTGAATAATATTTGTTTTTGTCATGTTTATCTTAAGGTTGTTTTAATTAAGCCAGCTTATGGCATTATTGAGTGTCGCTTTTATATTTATTTCTAGATTAAGTTTATGTTTATCTTTAATTATTATTGTTGTGTCATCAGCAAATAGTATAATTTCCTGGTTGATTGCATCCGGGAAATCGTTAATGTATAACAAAAACAAAAGAGGGGCTAAAATACTCCCTTAGGGCGTACCATAATTGTTTATTTTGTACATCGATCTGTATTGCTTTTGTTTATTTTTATAAGTTCTGTTTAATTCGACATATTGTATTCGATTTTCTAGATAACTCTCAATCCAGTTATAAACATTTCCACGTAACCTATAATTTGAGAGCTTTGAGAGCAGTTTTTGGTGACAGACGAAGTCAACAGCTTTTGTCATGTCTAGAAACAGTCATGCGACTATAGATTTATTATTTAAGGCTTCTGTAATATGCTTTATTAAAGAAAAACATGCCAATGCAGTGGAGCTTTGTTTCCGAAAACCGAACGGTTTTTTATTTAAGATATTACAATTAGTTAGAAATGTCTCTATTTTGATGTACATAACTTTCTCGAATATTTTTGATAGTATAGGTATGAGTGTAATTGTTCTGTAATTATTGATGTTAGTTTTGGCTCCTTTTTGTGCATTGGCTTAACAATTGACAGTTAAAGACGATCAGGGAATTTACGTTCTACGAGTGACAGGTTAATGATATAGGTTAATGGTGCAACTAAAGAGTGTGCGCAGGTTTTTAATACCTTTGTACTTATATCATCATAGCCAGTAGAATGAGTATGTTTTAAGGAGTTTATTATCTTTAATGTGTCAGAGTTGTCTATTGGTGTGAGAAATAAGGGTCTTAGTATTTTGAGATATTTTGGTGATATGGTTAGGTGGGCCTGTATCTTCGTATTTTTTAACATTGCTGCACAGTGATACATAGTAATTGTTAAATAAATTACAAATTTTAATAGGCTTGGTGTAGATCTTTTTGTTAAATTCTATTGATTCTATATGTGCGCTAGTTATTGCTTTATTATTGTTTTCTTTAATAATTTTCCATGCAGCTGAGCAGGCATTTTTTGCGTTTTTAATGAAGTTTAGATAGTTTATTTGTTGCGCTTTGTTGATACATTGTTTTAATATTGTTGTATAATTGTTATACCTTGTCTTATTCTGTCTTTAATTGTGTCTATCAAGATGGTAATCTCCTTCTCTTTTTCTGCCTTCACGAGATTGCCGTCATGCGGTATGGTGATATCGATTATCATTGCGAGTCGCTCTGCTCGGTCTATCACTACAATATCAGGCTTATTGGCTACAATAGTCCTGTCTGTAATGATAGACCGATCCCAGTACAACAATGCACGACCATTCTCGAGAACTGGGTCGGGCACATATCTGTAGTACGGTACCTCTGAACCAACGAGATTATATTTAAGGGCTAGTTGCTGATGGATTATCCTGGCCACTTGGTTGTGTCTGTGCAAATACTGACCGTTGGCAAGACTCGAACAACCGGACACTATATGCCTGAGCGATTCCCCGGGTTGGTGACACGCCCGACATATGTCAACCGTCCCATCCCTCAGAATATACTTCCGGTAGTTGTTTGTCATGACAACTTCGTCCATAATTGCAAAGACAAAACCTTCGGTTTCTCCAAAGAGATCACCGAATCGCAGCCAGGAAATAGAGGCTTTAAAATGTACATCGGGCCCATGTAAGGCCCGGTAGAATCGTCCATGCAGCTCCTTGCCCCTCCATACTTCTCGTCGGTCCTCAGTACTAAGTACTGCAGGTTTGTGCCAGTTCTCTTTAGCCAGAGCGAGCGGGGTAAGCCCGGTATCAATTCCGACTACATCGCGATGCACATCCACACTCATCTGCAGAAAATAATCTCTGAGGTTGCACACCTCGCGGTTGTGGAGGGTCTTAGCACATAAAAAGCCTCGACCCCCACATTTCCGCGGGATGTACAGCCTCATTATTGATGAGCGTGGATGATGCATACGAGATGCAGTCAGCATTGAACGGACTTTTCTATCCAGGGCATCTAGTTCAGTCTGGGTCCACCTGAGTATGCCGAAGGAATACATTAGGACTGGCATGGCCCACCCGTTGCAGGCCCGCACCTTGTTGCCGCCTGATAAAAGACTGTTAAGTACTTTTCTCAGGCGGCCAAAGAACCGAGCCTGCAACGTCTGTTTCATGTCAGTCTCAGAAATATTCAAAGACTGCGACATACCCAGATATTTGTAGGTCTCAGTTGGGGAGAGGGATCTAAGTTGTATGGAATCTGAGAGTTGTATCCCTGCAGATTCCATAATCCTGCCTCTCTTCACATGCATGACCGCACATTTATCCACACCAAATTCCATCCTGATTGAATTACTAAAGGTTTCGGTTACCTTAAGTAATGCAGTCAGTTGGAATTTGTTGGGGGCAAATAATTTCAGGTCATCCATAAAAAGGAGGTGAGATGTAACATGACCTCCTCTCCTCAACTGATAGCCTAGCCCTGAAGCCTCTAATAAGGTACTTAGGGGGTTCAGGGCAAGGCAAAACCACAGAGGACTCAGGCTGTCGCCCTGGAATATACCTCGCTCGATCCTTATTGGAGCACCGCAACCCAAGATCGATCGACACCCTGGATAGCGCAATACGGTCCTCCATTGCCCCATACACGCCCTTAAGAAGGTGCATAGAGTTGTATCTACTTTGTACAACTCTAGCACCCTCAAAAGCCACGCATGAGGCACGGAGTCGTACGCCTTTTTGTAATCTATCCAGCATGTCGATAGATTCTTTCGGTTACGGCGCACTTGTTGGCTAATGGCCATGTCAATCAATAGGAGCTCTTTAGTACCACGAGCCCCACTCTTACATCCATTTTGAGAAACAGATAGAATTGAATTATCAAATATATGTTTAGATAATTTCGTTCTCAAAATGGATGTAAGAAGTTTGTATAAATTTGGTAGGCATGTAATTGGCCTATAATTCTTGGGGTCCGTGGTACTACCAGACTTATAAAGCAGGTGGGTAACGCCGGATGTTAAAAAATCAGGCAGCGACCCTGATTCCAAAGACGATTGAAATTGAGATGCTAAGCAAGCATGCGAACTGCGGAGCCACTTAAGCCAAAAATTGTGCAGTCCGTCCGGTCCCGCAGACTTCCAGTTCTGTAACGGACGGACTGCGCTGACTATGTCGTCGATAGTAATATTTATAGGCTCCATTATTGGAATTCGTTCACATGCTCGCTCAACATCCCCAATCCAATCACCCTCCGCATGGCTGACGGGTGTCGACCAAATGCTGCGCCAAAATGTAACAGTGGCATCATCATTCGGTCGACACCCATCGCCATTACTCGTCGAGGAATCAGGGTGCTCCCATGCCCTATACACCCGCTTTTCGTCTCTCTGGAATGTGCGATTAAGGCAATACCGGTCCACCCTTTTTTTATATCGCCTAATACGGTTTGCCCATGCACAAAGTTTTTGTTTCAGAAAGTCGATGCGCTCTGTAACTCGAGATAAATAATCTTGGGAACTGATACCAGTTCCCACGAAGGCCCGAGTCACAAAGCGCATCACTCTTGGTCGCGTATTACCGGTCCTAAAAGAACATAGCTTGCCAATGAGTGCCCTGGTCTCAGCGATACGACTCTCAATCCTGCGCTGCCAAGCTGGCATCGCAGCGGCCCGTCGAGTAGTAGTATTATCTACAGGGAATTTAACTACCGCTACTCGACATGCCGCTGCAGCCGCACAATACAGGATTGACTGTGTATCGCTGAGATTTTCACTATTCTCAAAATAAGTTGACAATAGTGAATCCAGGGCACCCACTAGCGCTATGTTTTTCTTATGCATGGGCAACCGAGGCAAAAGAGGCCGAATATTTGGATTTATGGATCGGTATTCATCAATAGCACATTCCAAAGCGCTCCTTAAACGATCATTGTACTGGGTACTTACATGAGAAGTCTCGTCATCTATCTTTTCATCGGCGACATCAACCTGTTGTAGTTGTGCAACCGCCGTCTGGGTTCGCGATGGAGAAGTGATGGGGAGACTTCTCTGCAAGTCAGAGCGAAGTCTCTCAAGCACGGTGTCATCCAACAGACGACACCGTTGGATGGCCCGCACTTGATCCGATAGCCGTTGTGTTGACACGTTGACAGCTGGCTCAAGTGTCTGAAACAAAGGCAGCATACGATCACGGTAAGCACTGAGGTTAGTTCCTCCCTCTGTGGCCACAAAATATGCCCGCATGACGTTTTCATTCATTGAACTCGTCCATCTCATGCGGTGCACATCACCACCGGTAGCGGGGGCCCTGTTCGAGACCGGTGGGTCTCGGGGTCCCAAGCGTGTCGGTGGCCGGCCTCTCCCTCGCCGACGTACAGGTGGTGGCGACGTCGGCGGCGAGAAGTACTCGTCGCTCGACGAGCTCGACGCCTCTGCAATTGCCGACAACTCTGTTGTAGGTGCCGGCGGCTGCGAGGCGGAGCTGAGCGACGAGTCCGGGGGTGTAATTCGTGCAGCAGCTGCCCTAGCTCTTGTCAACATTTCATTTTCTCTTCGTATTTACATGTTTACCTTTGTTTATTTACAGTTTTCGTAGGGGATTTGTCATTGACGCAAGACGTCATCTTGAATAATGTTATTATATTTACTTTTCATAATTAATTTAATGGTTTCTTGATATAATTATGTGTTTATGCGGTAAAGAAGTCCTTCTTGTAGTAATAAATTATATATCTGAATCCAAAACTATGTTAAATAATATAGATATAAATATTCGAGAAAAATTGTATGTCGTCTTGTTGACGTGTTGCTAGGTTATTATTATTATTATTATTATTATTCCTTCATGACACACATATAAGGTCCTTGAGGTCGTCTGAGAATTTGACCTTGGCGATGCCAATCCATTCTAGCAATTATTATGGAAAATCCTTTACAGTTCAAGCTGTACGCCTGTGGAATGGATTTCCACTAGAAATCCGTAAAGCTAAATCGCTTAACATATTTAAGTGTATGTTAAAAAAACACTACCTGTCAATCTAACGCCAATCATTATAAGTATTGTTAATTTATCATATTATATAGTAAAGGTGTCGTTCTACAAGTGTTCTGTTCACTGCTTCCTTATATATAATCATATTTTATTTATAATATGTATTGTATCATATAGTACCTATGCTTATGTATGTTATAGTAGTATAATATAGTAAGTATGTATAGTATAATATAGTGTGTATTTGTTATATATTACTAGTAATAAGTAGAATATGAGGGTGGTTGCATCCACTCGTATCTATATAAGTCTTGTCGCTTGCCAATAAACGTCAGTGTACTACACCCTAACCGTTGTTTCACTTGTGTGCGCATAAATATCAGTGGCGACGAGTACTCACCCGCGATTAAGAAAAGTCAATAAAAAACAAAATGTCACATTTTGGAATTTTTTCAAGTTTTGACCACAATACCCAGACGTGGCAAAACTACAAACAGCGAATCGCACAATGGTTCATTGCGAACGATGTCGACGATGCACGAGATCCAAAGGGAGTGAAAAGACGGGCAATATTGCTGAGTGCACTCACCGACAGCACTTACAAGTTAGCGGCCGATTTGGCTTTGCCGAAGGAGCTGACGCAGACACCATACGAAGACATGCTCTCACTTCTCGACAAGCATTTGACCCCAAAGAAATGTGGTTTTGGAGAGCGGTATAACTTCTATGCTGCTACTCAAGGTCCGGAAGAAACATTTACCCAATGGGCTGCAAGGCTTCGCGGCCTTCGCACCCATTGCGGTTTCCTGAATGTAGAAGAGGCGCTGCGTGACCGGTTTGTTATGGTTATGCTGCCGGGAGCGGAGAAGGACAAGCTTTTCGCTCGTGACCTGCAAGACTTGACACTGGCAAAAGCAGTGGATCTGGCGGAGAGCGTGCGCAGTGCACGCAAGGGAGCAGCAGCATCATCATCGGCGTCAGCACAAGCGCCACCGTCGAGCGAGGCGCTGTTCAAGATCGCCACCTCAAACAAACCCAGTGCAAGTGATAACAAAGAAAAGTGTTCCGTGTGCGGTTACAAAAATCATAAAACGTCACAGTGTCGGTTCGCTAATTACACGTGTAAAAAGTGTAACGTAAAAGGACATTTGCGTAGAATGTGCAAAAAAGTTTATTTTGTAGAAAAAGGCGAGTCGAGTGAGACTGACGATGACGGTAGGAGAACACAAAAAATATGTTCACATCGCGGCGAACCTATGACAATAATAGTTTCGATACAAAATATAAAGTTAAAGTTTGAAGTCGATACCGGGTCAGCAGTCACAGCAATTTCCCAGAAAATGTATAATACATATTTTGAATCGTTTCCGTTAAAACCGACGTCAGATCGATTATTTACGTATACAGGCCATGATATCTGCTGTCTAGGAACAATGCAATTACCAATTACGTATTTGGACAAAACTCATGTAGTTAAGGTGCGAGTGATAGGTAATGGTGGACCTCCAATCGTAGGCAGAGATTTTATTTGTTTATTTAAATTACAAATGCAGCAAATTAATTATTGTCAGTCGAATAATATTGCCGATCAATTGAAAGTACAATATCCATCCGGTTTCTCAGACGACCTAGGTGTGTTTACAAAGTATCGGGTAAAACTTCATTTAAAAGATAACGCGAAACCGGTTTTTTTCAAAGCGAGGCCTATAGCATTTGCGCTTAGAGATAAAATAAACGACGAACTCGATCGTTTGGTCGGTATAGGCGTATTAAAACCGGTCCAGCATTCAGATTACGCACCACCTATTGTTCCTATTTTAAAGCGAGATGGTTCAATTAGGTTGTGCGTTGATTATTTTGTAAAGTATAAATAAGCAGCTAGTAATCGAACAGTATCCGTTACCAACAGCTCAAGAACTTTTACTAAATTACATGGGGGACAGCAGTTTAGTAAGTTAGATTTGACGCAAGCGTATTCACAATTTGTTCTAGACGAGGAATCTCAGAAATTAACTTGCATTAACACCCACCGAGGACTATTTGTATATACGCGGCTAGTTTTTGGTCTCGCTAGTGCCCCGGCTATTTTTCAACGAGCAATGGAGTGCCTATTGTCAGGGTTGGACGGTGTTATGTGCATGCTTGACGACATATGTATAACGGGTGATACAAAAGAACAACATTTAGAAAGATTGAGCGCTGTGTTACCAAAGACTGCAAGACGCAGGTTTAACATTGCGAAAAGATAAGTGTGTGTTTTTTGAGGATCAAATAGAATATTTAGGCTATACTATAGATAAGAATGGCTTAAGTAAATCAAAACTAAAGGTCCAAGCAATCGTTGAGGCACCTACCCCTACAGACGTGAACGCAATTAAGCGAAGTTTAGCTTCAAATCAGGTTTTAGCACATTTTGATCAGAATGCTAAAATAATTTTGACGGTAGACGCATCGCCCAACGGGTTAGGTGCTATTTTATCGCAGATCAGTAATGACGGAGTAGAACGCCCAGTTTCGTTTGCCTAGAGCAGATTATTTGTCGCGCGCCAGTTTACCTGACCACGAGGTAAAGACGCCGAGAGGGGGGTGTGGCTACGAAACAGACGATAGTTTAATACCGGTAGAAGATCGCGCGTCATATGTTAATTTCGTAATCGTTGGTAGTTTACCAGTTACGCGTAGTCAAATTCATAGTGAGACAATAAAGGATGCATTATTGAATAAGGTTTTATCATATATTGTTAAAGGGTGGCCTGAGCGGTTATCAGATATATCAATCAGACCTTATTTTTTATATAAAACTCAGTTGTCATACGAAAACGGCTGTATTATGCGAGGCCATAAAGTAGTAATACCTGAAACACTCAGTGGTAGCGCCATCTACCTTCCTATCTATAACTAATCGCATCAACATCAATCGTTCCACGTACAAGTGTGAGCGATACCATATTTCCGTCTCCCTCTATCCCACTCCCTGGAAGAGGCACTGCCTTTCGCCTGATTCGTCGCCGCGATCGTCGACGCGAGTGACAGTCCAGAACATTCCGCTCGCTGAGAACGTGTCCGCTATATCGTACCGCGCCGCATCGCTGTATGTAATTATTACCGCATATACACCGCTATTTTTTAATTAGTACAAAAAATTTAACAGGGCACTAAGTATCTTTAACTTATCATAATTATGTAGTTGAAAAATAAAAACACTAAGTCCCAAAACTGTCTCAAAACTGTCCACAAAAATACGTGATAATTGGTAAATGCAATACAAATACTATGACCGACCCGTGTACTATCATACCATTGATAAATTAGAACCCCCCCCCCCCGCCCCTCTGCGCCTGCGCCACGCCCCGACGATGCGACACAGTACTAAATTACTAGCGAAAGTCAGCGTATCTAATTTCGTTGCAAAACTTAATTGTTTGTCTACGTTTGCCCGACGCGATGGCCTATCATATCAGTTCATATCACGGGAGTATGTAGCTATGCTTCGTGCGTACTTTTTGAGTGGAAAAATCGCGAGTGCAGCTGTGTACCCATGGACATCGTATTGTGAGTGTACAAGAGTGACCGGGTCAGTGTCAAACAATTAAAACAGTGCATATTGGATGCTTTTGACAACGGTGGTGGACATTTCGAAGGACGATGGAAATACTTGTAAGTTTAGTAAATAATACGTACTTAAGTAAATAATAATTTGATGCAGGCGCCTCAAAATCGGTCTGTGTTCTCCACAAACCTTGAGGAAGGCCTATGTCCAACAGTGGACGTCTCTAGGCTGACATGATGATGATAAAATAATTTGTAAATAGCAGATGATTCTAACTTCATAAATACGCCAAAATTACTCTTTTCTTTTAGTCCAGAACACCATCTTTTACTTTGATATTTGTTTGCTTTCTAATTACATACCTCCGTATTTAATTACTTGTTAAATGATAAATTTTACCGGTCCTACGCCCGAATGAAGTATGAAGGAGAGGGTAGAACTAACAAAATTAAAAAATAACTACCTACATTTATTATTTTTCTTCATTTTATTTTCTATTGCTACCTACATCATAAGTGTGACAGAGAGAATGCGAATGAGCAGGATGGAATATTATCAATGAATTAGTGAATGGATTGTAAAATATGACTATGATTTAAGTGAGATTTTCTACAATAAACAAATGATAATAACTTTGCTCTTTATTGATATTATGAAATTCTTACGTCACATATATGATAATAATATCTTCCCTAATCTGTCCTTAAAGTTTTTGTACTAATTAAAAAATAGCGGTGTATAAACCGCTCGCAAGTGGGAGTGACGGTGAAGTGAAGTGAAAACAAGCAGCTACATCACGAAAGCACCAGGAGACTGCCCTTCGGAAACGAAGAAGATTGTATAAGGTAAGTGCCCTCCATCCTTGAAATATCCTATACCCACTCACAATCACCTCTTCCCGTATCCATCTCCTAGGCGGCTAAGAACCCGCTATCCTTTGTATACAGTCCATTTCCCTCCCAAGTCGCCTAGAACCTACCTTCGGTTTCGGTGTATCGCCGAACCATTTTTTTGGTCCTTCTAGCCGGATTCATTTACGTTTTTATACGTTATATCGCTATACCTAGGCAGTTATAGCACCTAGCTATACTCCTTATATATTCACATAACCGTCACATGGTTATTTCCGCCCGCATCAGTAGGTAAACTTTTATGTAGCTACCTATTTATTAAATTATTAATTCTGGAACTATCATAGTTGTCTTATAAATCTCATATTTCAAGCAACTTTTAGTTCCTCAGCTCTAAAGTGTTGCCTACTTAGCCTACTTAGGTAAAATAATAGATACATTAGATATTCTTATTTTGTTTCGGTCTCATTAGCATATACTTACGTAAGCATGTCACAACAAAAGAAGTCACGCGTGTCGGAAGACAAAGAGATGACAATCTTAGAAGCAAAACGCAATATTTTATTTGAGCGCATTCAAAACATCTATGAATGCTCAAAAACCGCATCTATGTCTGACAGGAATAGCGAAGCATTTCTCAGTTATTGTATAACAGTAGATAGTATTCGAACAGATTTTCATAAGTTGTTAGACGATTATAACGCAAGATTACTTTCTATCAATCCTGATGAAAAACCGAACTATCAGGCGTATACCTCATTCGAAGATCTTTATTGTATTATTAAGCGTATACAATCGCAATTGGAGGGTAAATGTTCAGCAGAGCCCGTTGCCCGCAAACCGAGATTACCGCCAATCGAGATTATGTCGTTTGACGGAGATATACGAAATTGGCCGTTATTCTATGCGAGTTTTAAGTCTACAGTGCACGATAATGGTTCTCTGACAGATGCTGACAGGTTGTACTATTTAATAGGTAAACTGTCACCGAAGGCCCAGTCCGTATTTGCAGGTGTCACACCCAGTGCTGAGAATTATCAGGTCAGTCACCGAAGGCCCAGTCCGTATTTGCAGGTGTCACACCCAGTGTTGAGAATTATCAGGTCATATTTCAGTCACTACTTGACAGATATCAGGTCACGCGCGTCCTAGCGTCTACATACTTTGACCAAGCTTTAAATCTCAAACTGTCCGGCAACGCGTCTGTCTCGAATTTCCAGCTGTTTATTGATAACTTTGTAACCGCGGTTAATTCTCTTAGGAATTTAAAATTAGAAGATTTTTCCGACTTTATGTTGCTTCAACTCGCTTTAAAAAAGTTTGACACTGATACAATTCGCGCATTCGAGATGACGGAACGCAATAATAAAATACCTACACTAGATAGTTTTATTTCGTTCATCAAAGATCAGTGTCGAATATTTCATAATACGTAGTCTGGTTCACCTGGCCCGTCTAACACTAACAGCAACAAACAAAGGTTGAATAAATCGCGAAATAGTAATAATAACTCGGTCCCTAATCCACAATCTTACGTAACATGTTCGGAATCTAATAGTAATAATTCACAGAAGTGTCTGTGCAGTAATATAGTGCACGACAATTTCTACAAGTGTCCCGCCTTCGATAATTTGCATGCAACCGCTCGTTTTAAATGCGTAAAAGATAACAAAGCTTGCATTAACTGCTTAAGCATAAAACATAAAACAAGTAATTGTTCTAGTAAGACAAAGTGTCGATCATGTAATCAAAAACATCATACACTGCTACGTTTCGATAAAGGTAACCGGTTGTCAAGTCAAGCCGCTAACCTTGACACACTTACGCCGCAAGTGCAGAACACGGTAGCTGCGCCTTCCGTGCCTCTCAATAAGATATCGTTGTGTATGACATCCATTGCGCGGGCGGCACGCACGCGCGGACGGCCTTCGCGCGCTTGTAGTGATCAGAGCAGTGCTAGGCCGCCATGTATGGCGTCTAAGACTGTTCTGTTAGCGACAGCGCAAGTTATCATATATGATGTCAATGGGTCGCCGCACATGGTACGTTGTCTGCTAGATAGCGCATCTCAGACCAATTTAATAACGTTAGAATTGTTCAAACGCCACGGATTATGGAATAACTTTAAAAATACGAACTCAATAATCCGAGGGATAGGCGGATCAGAAAAACATTGCAAGGGTTCCGTAGATATTAAAATACATTCGCGTTTTGATAGGGACATTAATTTTAACATTTCTTCGCTTATCGTGGAACGTATTACGGACACGTTGCCAAACGCTAATGTGGACGTGTCGCTCCTCACACATCTCGAGTCATTACCACTAGCGGACTCGGAGTTTGCGAATCCGGCAGACATTGATGTTTTGATCGGAGCCGCAATATTCCCGCACTTGCTACTTACTAAAGTGGTACGTAGTGAGCAAAATAACTTACCGCCCGCTGTTGAGACGGTATTTGGGTATGTGATTATGGGTACCGTACCTACATTACATACTTCTCAATACGTTACGTCTTGCTGTTGTTCTGTTATTCAAGAAAACAATATTGACTCTCTTCTCGCGAGCGATTTTGGGAGCTTGAAGAGGTTACCGCACCGCCCTCATAGAGCCGTAAAGATCGCGAGTGTGAAGAGCATTTCCGCGCTACCACTGTTCGTGACGACAGTGGCAGATACGTTGTGGCGTTGCCATTCTATGGTGACCCTTATTCGTTAGGCGACTCGTACGCTGCTGCGCTCAGACGTTTCCATTGTTTGGAACGTAAACTTGATGCATCGCCTAAGTTACGCAGCGCCTATAATGACGTCATTCGTGACTACATAGATAAAGGTTTTTTGAGTGTAGTTGTAAACAACGAGGGCAACTCTCTGCCCTCATATTATATCCCGCATCACGGCGTAGTTCGCGAAGATAAAACCTCTACTAAACTTCGTGTGATTTTAGACGCTAGTTGTAAGACTACATCGGGTCAGTCGATTAATGACATTTTGCATGCCGGCCCCAATCTACAGGGTGATTTATTTAACATCATAATAAAGTTTCGTCTTTTCCAAATCGCTCTGTCAGCTGATTGCCGCCAAATATTTCTCAATATCGGCGTTCGCGAATCTGACCGTAGATTTCAACGGGTCTTTTATCGTTTTGACAAGAAAGAACCTTTATCTGTGTATCAGTTCAATCGTGTTTGTTTTGGACTCAAGTCTAGCCCATATCACGCGTTACGAGTTGTTCGCCAGTTGATCGCTGATGAAGGCGATCACTTTCCCGCCGCAGCGGCTGTTGCCACTTCCGCTTTGTACATGGATGACATTGCCTGTAGTGTCATATCCGCTCCGCTAGCAATTTCGCTTTGTGAAGAGCTTATTCAGCTCTTCAAGCGAGGCCAGTTTGATCTTGTCAAATGGACAAGCAACTCTAAGGAGGTTCTCGCACGCATACCAGATTCTCATAAGGCTTCTCCAGACATTGAGTTTGAGAAGTCTGTACCGCATAAGGTTCTCGGTTTACGCTGGGACAAATCCTGCGATAGTTTTCGGTTTGACGTCTCACCACCAGATGATAAGTGCACCAAACGCACTATGCTGTCCACAGTGGCTCGACTATGGGACATAATGGGTTTTGTGGCTCCCACAATTTTGTACGCCAAGCTCTTGATCAAAAAGTGTTGGCAATCAAAGTGTGAGTGGGATGAAACACCCCCTGACCATATTGTCGCCGCTTGGGGCCAGTTTTGTATTGAGCTTACCGCGCTCAATCAAGTTACTATTCCGCGTCATCTTGGGTTGGTAGATGGATGTACCATCAACTTGATAGGTTTCGCTGACGCCAGCGAGCGTGCTTACGGCGGAGTCGTATATCTGCAAGTCCGCATTGGTTCTAACTACTCGGTGCAGTTAGTTTGTGCCAAGTCTAAGGTCTCGCCTGTTAAAACCATTTCGGTTGCAAGACTGGAGTTGTGCGCGGCCCTTCTGCTGTCTCAGTTGCTCCGCAAGATTCAAGACACAGTTTTGCCCCACCACTCTATTAATAAATATACGCATTTTCCGACTCCAAGGTAGTGCTCGCTAGGATTTATTCTTCTCCTCACCGCTGGCAGACTTTTGTCGCCAACCGCGTTAGCAAATTGATTGAACTGGTTCCTGCTACTTGTTTCAATCACGTCGTGGGTATTGAGAACCCCGCAGATTGCTTGTCTCGTGGTGTCACTCCACTTAATCTTCTGCATCATCCATTGTGGCGTCGTGGACCTTCTTGGATCTCCCATAATCCGTCAGAATGGCCCATGCAACCCTTTGACCACAGTGCAGAAGACGAAGATGTACCCGAACGGAAGTCTGTTTCTTATCCCGTGATTGCTGAGGTTGCGGAGTCTCCCATCTATGCACTCGCACTACGCATGTCATCGTGGTCTAAGTTACTCCGCGCCATCGTTTATGTCTATAGGTTTCTTAGGCACCTAACTAATGAGACTTTTGTATCAAGTACTGATATCAAATTCGCAGAATGTAAGTTACTACGAGCTGTACAAGCTGTTCATTTTAGTAACGACATTCAAAATTTAAAAGACAATGTAACTTGTTCTCCCGCTATCCTTAGACTCAAGCCGTTTCTCGATGAACACGGCGTCATACGCGTTGGGGGTCGTCTGTCAAATTCGGATGAACCTTATAACTACAAACATCCTTGTATTCTGCCGCGACATGATCATGTTGTCGACCTTCTTGTTGATTTTTATCACAAGAAACACCTCCATGCCGGTCCGGAGTTGCTTATGCCCTTACTTAGGCATAAGTATTGGATTTTAGCCGCTCGACGAATAATTCGTCACAGAATATATAAATGTAACGTCTGTTTCAAATTCCGTCCGCGTCCGACTTTCCCTCCCATGGCCGATCTCCCTAGCCAGCGCGTCAACCAGGTTGCTAAAGCGTTTACACACACCGGTTGTGATTACGCAGGACCACTGCAGTATACGCCAGCGCGTGATCGAGGTGTTAAAAGCCGTAAAGCCTGGCTATGTATTTTACATGCTTAACGACGCGCGCTACGCATATTGAAGTTGCGAGTGCGACAGATTTAAGCACGGTGTCATTCCTGGCAGCCCTTAAACGATTTCTCTCACGGCGCGGCCCTATACAGTGTTTGTACACGGATAACGGCACTTGTTTTGTGGGCGCAAGCTCTTATTTACGCGACCTTTATAAGTTTCTCAGGGAAGAATATCGTACTCGTCTTCAGGAAGAACTTTCCATAAATCATATTGACTGGAAGTTTATTCCACCAGCATCACCGCATTTCGGTGGATGTTGGGAAAGCATGGTCAAAGTAATTAAAACGCATCTCTTCAAGGTTATAGGTCAACAGATCCTCTCTTAGGAAGAGCTTTTAACTGTCCTTGCACAAGTCGAGGCACTGATCAACTCGCGTCCGCTCACGGCATTGAGTAGCGACCCTGCAGAACCATCCGCGTTAAGCCCTGCACATTTTCTGAACACAGTGCCATTATCGTCATTTCCGGCTCCTGAAGCAGACTCTTCAAGCTTGCTCCAGAGACATACTCTGCTGGATAAACTCGTGCAGTCGTTCTGGCGGCGCTGGCATGCGGAATATCTACACCAGCTTATAGATCCAAGTGGAATAGTCCTGCATCCCCTATACAGGAGGGTACGTTGGTCGTCATAATACATGATAAGGCTCCGCCGCTTTCATGGCCTGTAGCCATCGTAGAGAAATTGCATACTTCCAAGGACGGTACAACTCACGTTGTTACCGTGAAAACCGCCAAAGGGAGTTACGAGCGCCCTGTTGTACGTCTCTGTCCGCTTCCAACTCAGTGAGATCTAGCCTGAAGTTGGACCTACCTCTTAGTTTAAGTATTTAGTTAGTAGTTTTCGCTATTAGTGCGTTTGTAGTTTTCGCTATAGTTAATTTAGATTAATTTTATTGTCATATCGCTGTCTTAGCCTATTGATGGGTTATGCGGTAGTACACCCAACATAGCTAAGTTCAATTCTATTTTTTTTTACTCAGAACTAAATTATTATCAGAACTACATAAATCACACTTAGGAATCGTGAAAACGAAAGCTGAGGCGCGCAGTAGATTTTGGTTCCCGTGCATAGATGACGCGGTAGAAAAAATGATTGCAGATTGCGCCGCTAGCGCTGTGGCCACACGCACCGCAGGCGTTCTATCGTATTCACATAGACTTCCTCGGTTCCATAAATAATCGTTCATTTTTGGTAATTGTAGATTCATATTCAAAGTGGGTAGAAGCGTACGATATGGGGACAGGTACGACAACATGCTCGCTTATTAATAAATTGTATGAATATGTGGCTAGATTTGGTTTACCGCATACCATAGTCAGTGATAATGTCACGCAGTTTACTTCTTCAGAATTCAAAATGTTTTGTACATCAAACGGAATATCGCATGTGACGTCGCCGGCTTATCATCCAGCCAGTAACGGGCAGGCAGAAAGCTACGTGATGGTAGTGAAGAAGGGAATTAAATCTTGTATGTTAAAAAATAACAATAGAAAGGGATTGAACAACAAGTTATTAAAATATTTATTTGATTACTGAAATTCCATTCATTCCGCAACGGGCTGTTCGCCTGCCCAGTTAGTGTTTGGCCATAAGCTGCGATCGCAATTAGATTTAATTAAATCAAATCCACCTTCCACGGCATCTGTCAGTCTCACTCGAAACGTCGAAAACAAACAGTGTTTGCAGTCTAAGGGGTTGAAAGACAGTTAAACTATCAAAGGTTTAAAGGTGGGAGATTTTGTATTGTATAAAAAAAACAACCTAAACAAACAAGGGTCCTGGAATAAAGGTGTAGTGATTAAAAGACAGGGAAAAGTTATATATATTGTCAAGGACTGCATAACTTCGTGTTGTTTTAAAAAACACAAAAATCAATTAATAGGTTACAAAGGTACAGTAACAGTATCCCACAAGACTGAGGAATGCCCTATAGAAGTTGAAGACATTTGTCCTCAAGAATCTTCACCACCAATCCCATCACCTCTTGTGAGCGACCACGCGGCGGACATTAGAGGGGAGAAGAATGATGAGAGAAAAGGAACAGTCAGGAACAGTGGATACGGAAGCATCAACTGGCAAATCAGAAGAGGAAGACGACGAATTCCACGAGGCAACAGAAGCGACTCATGATGAAAGTCACGTGGAAGCAAGGTCAGACCAGACCTCAGAGCCAGGAAGGCAACTAAGAGACGGCAAAAAACTGCGTACTGTACCTAGGGTAGACTATAAACAATTTTACTAGGGAAGTCATACCATGTTATATTGCCAAGCTACGGGGAGGAATGTTATATATTACTAGTAATAAGTAGAATATGAGGGTGGTTGCATCCACTCGTATCTATATAATTCTTGTCGCTTGCCAATAAACGTCAGTGTACTACACCTTAACCGTTGTTTTACTTGTGTGCGCATACATATCAGTATTTATGTAAGTATATATTACAATGTGTATATATTTAGGTACTTATTTATGAATATTGTAGATTATTGACGCTACACCATCAATCATGAACATGACTGTTACCTACATCATTTCTGTCCATCCGCTGTTGCCTGGAAGAGATCGCTCTACTAGCGATAAAGCCGCACAAATTGCACACTAGTTTTAAGTTATATATGTACTTATGTAAATACTTTGTTTGTTTTGGTGTTCAATAAAGTGTAATCTATCTATCTATCTATGATGATGATGATATCATTGGAATGGCTTTATTGTTTTAACTAGGACTTTTTCTAGAACATTGAGTTTGTCTGCCAGGATATAGGCTCTCCCTCCGTGGGATCTCCACCTTGTCGTGGTGGGGGGCTCAGTAACCGCGGCTTTGAGCCCCGCGGTGAAGCTAAGAGGGATCCCTGGAGTGGACGCTCCGCGTGGGCTTGGCAGTGGGCCTGCGCAGGATGCGTCCAAAGGTGCGGGTGCGGGGGACAGTTCTGTCTGTCCCTCGCAGTCGGGCGCGGTCGCGGGAGGAGAGGCGTGTCGGTGGTGCGTTGCCGCGCGCCCTATCTCCCGCGACCAAATGCGGACGCACCATTCGATGCGTCGCGGTGGGGCCGCAGAGGAAGAGGAGATGCGGTGTTGCGCAGCCGTCCTCCCTATCCTCTGCGGCCGCTGGGTGTTTTGGCGGCGGAGCCCAACACCTTCACCCGCCGCCAATGAGGTTTTGTTCGGGGCCCGCCTGACCATCTGGTGGGCCAATACCCGTCGGGGGGTTGCGACGTATGCTTAGGCGATACCCGACCCTCCGACACACGGGTACATGAAGCACACGGGTTAGTTTTTAGTCAGCTAGAGTCTGACAGTCCCCTTCGCCCATGCCCCAGGGCGGAGGGACTCCATGAGGATTTTCCAACCGGACACAAAAAAAAGAACAAAAAAAAAGGATATAGGCTCTAATCTATCCCAGTATCTTTACAATAAATAACATTTTATTATTCATTGTATTCTGTTCGTGTTCGATATTTTTCTACTACTGTCAACTTCAAATCTATCATTTCTGTAAAAGTACTTCCTTGGGTACAAGGCTTTTTGGCTAAAGTTTTATGTTTATTTAGTCTGTATCAGATATTAATATATATTGTATGTACATATAAAACATATTGCCATCATTGATATTATTAATGTAAGTGATGACGATAGTTTCTATTCTACATGTAGCGTAGATGATAGTTTTCTAGTGTGCCGTCACTAGCTACTACTATCTTAACTCACAATTTTCTGATGTACCTAAAAATTTCAATATCGTTCATATCAATGCCGAAAGCATTCCGGCACATTTCTCTGATATGTTGGCGAATTTAGACTGTAAGAATATTCACGCTATCCTTATTTCTGAGTCATGGCTTAAGCCCTGTCTGCCCTCTACATTATACTCCCTTCCTGGTTTTCAACTTATCAGAAATGACTGTGCCGTTGGAGGCGGTGGTGGTGTAGCCATATATCTTCGTTCACATATTCCTTATACAATTGTTGGTATGTCAGCACAGCCTCCGCCGCCAAGTGCAGGCGAGCATTTATTTCTGGAAGTTGTTTTAAACCACACCAAAATCCTAATCGGCGTTTACTATTGTCCTTCTTTACGAATAGATTATTTTTCTACTTTCGAAACCTTATTGGTCAATACCGTGCCATCTTACAGTCACATAATCATAATGGGTGATTTTAATACCTGCCTGCTGAAAAATGATGCCCGCTCGTCTTCTCTTTCTCCAACTTGTGTATCATGTAATCTGTCAATATTGCCACTTAGCACAACCCATCATTTTCCTAATTCTGCACCTTCACTCCTTGACCTTATAATGGTTTCTTCAAGAGAACATGTCGCCATGCACGGGCAGTACCCAGCTGACATTTTCTCATATCATGATCTGCTTTTCTTATCCTACAAAATTCGACCTCCTAAAATAAGACATAAAGTACTTATGCAGCGCAATTTTGGTGGAATGAACACTGACAACCTTTGTAAAGATGCCAGAAATATTGATTGGACCCAACTTGTCAATTCGCAATCTATTGAAAAAAAGGTCAGCATTTTTACAAGCAAAATCACGGAACTGTACGATAGGCATGCACCAATTCGACCTGTGAAAATAAAGCACCCTCCCACCCCATGGCTAGCTGAAAATATCAAACATCTGATTCACAAGAAAGCTGCTGCCAAATTTAGGTACAAAATAAGGCCTGACGCTCTCAATTTGCAAAAATATGTTGCGATAAGGAATCTCTGCAATAAGGTGAGTAGGGATGCACAACGCCAACATATTCACAGATCAGTACAAAATGGTGTTCCAGCTAAAGTCTGGAAATTTCTTAAAACCCTAGGGGTCGGCAAAGCTCGTCAACACCTCAATCCTAATGATTTCAATATTGACTTGCTCAATCAACATTTCTCTGCCTCGTCCAATATTGATAGGACTACTAAGGCAAGCACAATTAATTATCTTTCTTCTCTGCCTACCCCTAGTTACTCACAATTTGTCTTTAATCACTACACCGATAGTGATGTTAGGAAGAGTATAATGTCAATCACGTCCAACGCAGTTGGTACTGACTGTGTCAGCCGTAATATGATCCTTCCTATACTCGATTTAATTCTTCCCATCATATCTCACATCCTATATCATTCCTGTTCCAGCGGTATTTTCCCGTCAATCTGGAAGGATGCCCAAATTACTCCTATTCCGAAAACTTCTCACCCGTCATCCTTTTCTGATTATCGTCCCATTTCAATCCTACTATTCCTCTCCAAAGCCCGCGAACGTCTTGTCTACAACCAAATGAACTCATTCCTCTGCATAAATAACCTACTTAATCCTTTTCAATCCGGTTTCCGTTCAGGTCATAGCACCGTCACATCCTTGGTCAATATTACGGATGACATCAGGGCTGGTATGGAAGGCGGAGAACTCACTATTCTTGCACTTCTTGATTTCAGCAATGCCTTCAATACAGTAGATTACGATATTCTACTTGGTCGCCTTTGCTCTCTTAACATATCTCCTACGGTGATTGATTGGTTTCGCAGTTACCTGTGTGGCCGCCTACAGCGTATATGCATTGAGAACTCACTTTCTTCTTGGTGTAATACATCTGCTGGCGTGCCCCAGGATGGCGTATTGTCTCCTTTACTCTTCGCAATTTTTATAAATTCTATCTCAAACAACCTTCGCTCCTCCTATCACCTTTATGCAGATGATCTCCAAATATACACGCGGTCGTCATTAGCAAGTTTATCGCAATCTTTAGCTATCAATAACCGTGATCTGGCACTGATCAACAGCTGGAGCAATTCCTTTGGCCTCAAAGTGAACCCCACGAAAACCCAAGTCATTGTTATTGGTAGTTCCAAAATGAAATCGAAAATCGACTGGTCTTCACTGCCTCCAGTTATTTTTGATGGCACCACAATTCCAATACAGGATAAAGTTAAAAACTTAGGTCTCACTATAGACAAAACTCTGTCTTGGGATACGCAGATCCAAGAAGTAAGTCGGAAAGTGTTTGCCTCAGCAGGTGCACTAAGAAGACTAAGGAACTTTCTTCCCACTACCACCAAAATTGCGCTAGCAAAATCTCTTTTGCTGCCCATTATTGATTATGCAGACGTCAGCTATCTAGATCTCGCCGAAAACCAGCTTGATAAACTTGAGCGACTTCAAAATTTCTGCAGACGATTCATATTTGGATTACGCAAATATGATCATGTTTCACAATTTCGAGCCTAACTCAAGTGGTTACCTATTAGACATCGTCGGAATGCTCACGTTTTAACTTTACTATACAATATATTGTTTAACCCTTCAACACCCTCCTATCTTAAAGGACGATTCTAGTTCCTTCATGACACGCACAATCGATATTTAAGGTCATCAGAAAATTTACGACTGAAAATGCCGACACATTCCACAGCATTCTATGATAAATCTTTTTCTGTAACGGCCGTTCGCTTGTGGAATGCATTGCCTCTAAACATAAGGCAGGCACAGACGGTTACTACATTCAAAACTTTAGTTAAGGAACATTACTTGTCCGTTTAATTTATTCCCTATTCTAAAAATATGTATTTAGTATTATGCACTAATTTATCTAGATATGTATGTATATGTATTGTATAAATGTATATGTTTATAGTATAAATATTATAAAATTGGTACACCTACAACTACCACTTCTTTTCCTACCAATATCTCCATCCAAAGGTTGCCTGGTAGATATCGCTTAAAGCGATAAGGCCGCCCTTTGTTCTTTACTTAATATATAAGATTACTATAATATTGATACCGGTGTACAATAAAGTTTAAATAAATAAATAAAAATAAATAATGCGTTATCAACTACGCAACAACTGGTACCGTAAATAGGGCTAATTTCGAGATGTAAAGATCTCTACCAGTTTTCGCAGTCCAAACGGACCAAAGGCCTTTCATAATTTGGTTCACAGTGAACTGTGAGTCAATAGAAGAATTTGGCCTACTGTATACCACGCTGGCCATACGGGTTGGAACAGGATTTGATAGTTTCTATCTCTTCGCAAAAATACTATATGCTTCTTGTATTTTCCTTAGTCACCTATTATAACGCCCACAACATGATGCGTGGCAGTGACATTCTGTATTCTAAATCTGGCACCAGACGTATGAATTTTGCCGCTTCAGCTCCAAAATTTACATTTCTAATTTGTACAGTCTTCATTCAGATAATTAACTAACCTTACAAGTATGATAAAAAAAATCCAACATGATACCCAAAGGAATATAATATTACTATTTTAACCAACACATCATTTTAATTGTAATATTCACAATTAAATGCCAGTCGTTCAATGATATGATATTCACAGCTCTCACCCCAAAACCCATATTTAATTAAATGCAAAATTAAATGGTATCTGGATGAAGTAATTGAAATGTATACACAAACGAAACTCATTATTGCTTTGTCAATTTATGTTTAATTACTTACATGAATAAGCAAGGGAAACTTGACATATTAATTGCTGTAACGGATCCCTTATTTATTTGTTATGTACTTCACGCCACATTGATATAAATGCAACTAGTGTCTATTTGAAATTGCGAGTCCATCAATGTTGGTTACATAGCTCTCAATGACCAGAGTAGCGTCTTTGATATGAATGTATATAAACGTTTTTAATTTGCTAAAAAAAATTGCAATAAATATATGAGAGTATGGGCACAAATGCTGCCGTATTTGCCTGGAAGAATAAATTTCATCTACAAGTGATAAAACTGCTAAGATACTGCAGATCAAACAACAATTATTAACACACACGCCAGCGGTCATCACAGACAGTAGAATGAGTAAAAGGCATTCAACTCAAAAGTACATCTTCAAAAATGGACGCTGAATTACACACAATTCAATTTCGGATAAATATCAAAGGTGATAAGCCAATCCAGAATGCGCACTAATACTAAAGCCTATAACAAGACACTGAAACTTTCAACATTATCAAGATCAAAAATCGTGTTACGAACGTAAACCTAACAACCAGAATCCAATAACAAAAAAAGAAACAACAATTGCGGTAAAATAGAGCGCGAACTTGCGCGCCCTTTGCTTGACATTTTAGTGGATGTAGTGAAACAAAGAAGAAGTAAATGAACAAAGAAACTATTGTTCCCCCCATGTGACGTACGAACTATAATTATTATCATCATCCTCTAAGCGTTATCCCAGTTTCAATCTAGGGTCCGCTCTCTAGTCTAACCGGATTTGGCTGAATATTAGCTCTTAGCACAGAGCGACTGCCTGTCTGACCTCCGCAACCCGAAGGGATAGTGATATTCCATGGCTTAGACTAGTGTCAGTTTATTTAGAAGGAACTAATGCCCTATAACGACTGTCAAAGATCTTCATGACAACCGGGACCGACGGCTTAACGTGCTCTCCGAGGCACGGGACAAGCGATAATTAACAATTCAATACGCACATAACTCCGAAAAGTCATTGGTGCGCGCCGTGGATTCGAACCCAATACACTCTGCATGGCAGTCTGTTGGTATATCCACTCGACTATCGCTGCCTTCACGAACTATAATTATTAACTATTATAGTTAGTAGACAAACGATTATTGTGTGCAAAAATGAGAACATCGTACCGTTTTTTGCTAAGTTTATGCATCAGAGGAGTAAGGTTAATAACCTATGCAGGTAAATAAAGAAAAGATAGGAATATAAATCTTTCTATGTTGTGTCGCGAGTGAGTTATGTGGCGGCTTGCAAGGTCTGTTTCATACAATTATAAAAAATTGGGCAAGTGCGAGTCGGACCCGCGCACGAAGGGTTCCGTACCATCATCTATAAAATAAAATCACGTTCGTTGTATGTATACTTAAATACTTTATAAGTTTCTACCTGTTTATTAAGATCGAGTAACAAATTGCTTAAAAATTACGTTTGTTGTATGGGAGCCCGCCTTTATTATTTACTTTTTTAAATTTAATTATTTATTTTGAAAGGTAATATACAACTACATATTCTGTGAAAATTTAAAGCGTCTACCTGTTACAGTTAGTAATTTTGAGCAAGAAATACGAAAAAAAAACACGTTTTTTGTATTCCCTTTAATATTATCATAACCGAAATACATACATAAATTTCAGCTTTCTAGCTATCATGGTTTATGAGATACAGCCTGGTGACAGACAGACGGACAGACAGACAGACAGACAGACAGCGGAGGCTTAGTAATAGGGTTCCGTTTTTTACCTTTTAGGTACGGAACCCTAAAAAAGACCAAAAAAAGTATTTTTGTTGACTTATTTCTGCAGCTAATTTAAATATAAATAGCCCGAGCATTGTGTAGCTTCAGGTCAAAATAAAGTGTTTTAATTTTGAAAGTAAAAATTGAATAGTTTAACTGTTTCGTTTCGTGCCAGGTTCTATTATTTTAGAAAACGTTTTTCCATCTGTCAACAATTCACATATAGTCTGATCAAAAACTGGGCAGAACCTCTACTGTATTGTTACCAGATAACTTATTTCAAACGTACTTATATATTTCTATATACACATGCAAGGGGCATGAAAATAATACTCAAGCATAGAGGAAATATACGAGTTCATCACAAATAGGTCCTGAATTCCTGGAAGGAAATTGGACTCAGCGTAGCAGTCAGTATCAGTAATACTACACCAAACGTTACGAAATCTCAATTTGATTAGGACGTGAGGAAACCAAAGAGAATTTTAACCATAACGTCGCTTAAAAATATTTGCCTATCATTGCATCGTCAAAATGTAAAATATTTTAAAGCAATATTGATAAAATCTAATCTAAAGAATAATAATATGAAAGGTGAATAATCAAATATAATTATAAAGTTTATAAAGTGTACCTAATCTTCGAGATCATTATCTAAGGCTACAAAACTATATAAAGTGTCCGCCCTCGCTTGCATACGTGCATACTGCTCAGTCATGCTTAGAAACAAAGGACGTACTTACGCCGATAAATTCGTGAACTTTCCGTGCTTCTACTGAATGCTTTCATTTACGTTAATGATTTTAATACCAAGCATAGATAGTATAGAATTAATTTTTAGATAAAACAAAGCCATATTTTTTTAATATTCACGACTAATTTTTGACGACTGGTTGGCGCCGCGGGAGTGTAAGCGACTGCTACGCCGAAGGTCGCAGGTTCGATTCCCGCTCAAGTCAAACATTTGTGTGCATGAATCAAAGTCAAAGTCAAAATTATTTATTCATCTAGGTCACAAGGTGACGCTAATGAACGTCAATTTTAAAGTTAAATTACTTAATGCTTCTACATTTACATTTACTGCCTCGTTCGCAAAGCAATAAATCGAGTGACCACAGTGCGGGACCTTGGTGTTATTTTGGATGATAAGCTTCATCTTAACAACCACATCGATGGCATTATTAGCAATGCGTGGCGAATGTATGGCTTTGTTTTAAGGTCTACAACCGAGTTTAAACATCCACGTACTTATCTATATCTATATAAATCGCTGATAAGATTACAACTGGAGTACGCAGTTGCGGTGTGGAGCCCCCTTTATAATAAATACACGCTTGAAATAGAGAAAGTGCAAAAGAAATTTTTACGTACTGTACATTACCGACATTGCCGCGAATCATTAGATTATGAAGAGTTACTAAAAAGATATAATTTGCCATACCTATCAAGCCGTCGAATATTTCTCGATACCATGCTACTTTATGATATGTGTAGTAATGTTTATGATTGTTCTGAGATTTGTAACAAAATTTGTTATTTGGTCCCGAGAAACTCAAATCGACGCGCAGTGCGTACTCAGCCTTTATTTGCTGTTACTACTTGCCGAACTAACGCGGGCCTGCGAGCGCCGCTGCGTCGTCTTATGACCAACTATAACAAGTATTTTCTGGACCTAGATCTGTTCTCTATGTCTGCTGGAAAATTTCGGAACCTTGCCTTCAAGTTGGTTAACGCATTAAATACCTCGTCCTCAGCCTCTAGGTGAAATATAATAAATAGTATAATAAATAGGAACTAGATTATGCATATAATATCGTGTAATTCTCATATGTTTTTTTGCTTTCTTTTCAAATTATTGTTTTGTGTAATGTAATGATAACGATGAGTAATGATTGTGATTCAAATTTTTCTGTAATTGTTTCTGTATGAGTATAATATTCGTCCGTCGTTGTTTTCTTTTTGATCACATATATGTATAACTTATTGTGTAATTGTTAGTTGTTCCAAATAAAAAAAAAAAAAAAAAAAAGCAATAGGTAGAACCACGAGAAAGAACGGGCAATAAAACTCGTGGCCACTCTTTTTAATCGCCAGTGTTATGGTACATATTTTGTTTTGTGTAAGGAGCTGCAACTGTTTCACATTGTTATTAATTACTTGTAAATAGTAATTAGGAACATACATAATACTTAAATAATTAAAGCAGTTACCAATTTAAGTGCTTTAGTAGCCTTCCAGTGTGAATCTTGTAAAATCTTGTGTAACAGGAGCATCCACTTACGTCTTATAATGTAGGCAACTCGCGATCATTTTCAGAACTATGATGGAAATGTATGTTACAGAAAGTGACGGTAGATATATGAATACACAAAATTTACAAAGACGTTAGTGTACAGCCCATGATCACGAGTTATCTTTGTAGTGTGTGTAACACCTTCCTTCCTATATAATAAATATAACCTTTGTAATATGGGCCATTATATGTTAATCTCTTGACTATGTAACATCTTTTATTTATCGAACCAAATCCCAACACTGCATGGCGACCCTGCCAGTGCTGCCTTGCGGCAGTACTGAGTACGAGGTTTTGAAACTATTTTGTTGAAAATTGGTCGTTTGCATGACAAAATACTACCGACTCAGCAAGAGTGTTTCGATTGATATATCGATTACCAATTTAGAATTGACATCGAGCGAGAGATGTGAGGTACTCTGAACCGAGGTTTCCTGAGGCGAGATTCTCTGAGGCGAGGTTCCCTGGACGAGGTTCTCTGATGCGAGCTCCTGATGATGCAGCCGGGAGATATGGGCTTTGCCCTGTTGCGGGCCGACACGAGGATATTGCGTAAGGAGAAGGAACTGTGAAACTTCATGGTGACCTCGGACACGGTGTGTAATATGAGGTGATTTTTTTTTCTCTATTGCCGCGGACAATATTTTTAATTTTGTGTTAATTTAAGCATGTGTTCTCTTTGCGTTTAATAATAAATTTTATTACGTAAATTCATTATAGTTTTTACTGCAATTAGTAATTCAGTTCTTAATTTTTATGTTACAATAATGTCTGATACGCACATAGATTATTATGCAAGAATGCCTGTTGACAATAGGAATAATGTGGAAAAATAGATATTCTTTAGTTATTCATAATGTTTTTTGATAAGTTACTTATTGTTATTCAATAATATACTTTTTAACTAAGAGTATGATGATTAATATGCGTTGAACACGTTTTAAAAATTTTAAGACCTAAAGTTTCTGTTAACATTTTTATTATTATTTTATCTACTTACTACTTTAAAAATGTGAACCCTTTTACCATAGCTTTAACTATAAAGTAAAATTATAATAACTTTTTTTAGGAATCGTGTTTTATGTACCTACTTAGTTATGCATTCCAATGTTCTTACCCATTTGGTGTACAATACGGAGAAGCGATATATGATCCGTTAGCAATACAAGTTGTGCGCGCGGCTTTGCTGTTTGTTTTATAAAGTACTAAGTCTAACTTCTTTTCAATTGAACAATATTTTTTTTTTGCGAATTTAAAAAAAATAACTTTACTTAAACTTAGATTAATTGCAGGACGTAGTAGGTTCTAATTATGTGTGTTGTCGACATATTAATAACATGTAAAGATTTTAGATTCTACAATATTTTTGAGCGATTTATTTCTGTTTCTTTTTTGTGATAGTGAAGAATTATTTCTTACTTTTACTATAATAATATGGTGAACTAAGTACGTATCAGTAAAATAATAAGTTTGGTATCCAGTAGGTAGTGAGCTAGTACACGCTGATAAAGATGATACCTTGTTATAAAACTTGATACCTATGTCGCACTATCTCAGGCACGAGTTCATCAGAAATTACGCCACCTGCATATAACTGCATCAGCAATATTTACTTCTTTGAACATTAGTCTCATAATTAAATATTATTCTGAATCACGTAATAAGAACATACAATAATTATTTTTATAGCGCTTTAGGAGAGATGAACTTAAATAAAAAGTGTTTATTTTGGGCATAGGTACCTGTAAAACCTTTGAATAATTATTTACTATTTAGTATGATACTAAGGTAACTATGAATGACGTTTTGATATGTTTTAGCTATGGAGAAATACTTTTGAGAATGAAAATGTTCTTTTTTTATAAAATGGAATAACGAAGGATATGACATGTGTGGTATTAAAAATCTTTTTGTCATTGTTATATGTAATTAGGTACCCTTATCCTTGACATGAGACGGAAATGTTGAAGATTTTATTATTAAGTGTATTTTGTTACACGACACAGGAATGAGTATTCTGATATGTTGGTTTGTGTTTGTTTAAGATAAATGTACTAAATAGAAGGGAATATTTAGTAAATAAGTTTTCGACAGCAATTGGACTGATCACGCAAAAGCGATGTTGCATTCATATGTACTGAAATATTCAATAGGAATGTGTTAAGTATATAGATTTGGTATTGACTGAATACTTATGTATGGTTAAAAGTGGATTGGGGATATTTAAAAGGTACACAAATGATATAGATACATAAAGGGTTCAAGTCTTTCAATTTGATCATGGTGTAAACGAGATTTCTCTGTGAAAATTGTTAGAGGCCAAAGTAGTCTTAAATTATGACCCTGTTTATAATAATTAATATAATGATTGTCGAAGTCAGGGGGTGCTTTTGTCTATTGGTCTGTCCGACCAGTAGACAGGGCTTCGGGTACGCGCTCCCGGCTCTCCGAGCTACTGTAGTCACTACCCTATATCCTTCCAGTGACTACAGTACAAACCCCTTTTTCCTCATTATACATCCTATCCATTTACCCCATTTCTCCTAACCCTCCTCCTTTATAACGATAACATTCCCAAGGAGGGTTGGCGTCAGGCAGGCGGCCGGCTAGTAAAATCCAAGCCAAAACCTTTTTGCAGTATGGCCACGTATGTTAAGGAGTGCGATAGGGTTAGGGCGTCCCCCGCAGGCGAGGCGCAGGGGCAGCACCCGGCACCGGCGAGAAGTATGCAAGGGTTGTTGCACTACTCCGGGCGAGTGCAACGTAAGAAGCGAGCCTGTGACGTAAGGGTGAGGTATGCAAGTTTGAATGTAGGTACGATGACTGGAAGGGCTAGAGAGTTAGCTGATGTTTTGAAAAGAAGACGAATAAATGTGGCATGTCTGCAGGAAACAAGATAGAAAGGTACGAAAGCAAGGGAGATCGGAGAAGGATACAAGTTTTATTATTGTGGAAGTGATGGGAAAAGAAATGGTGTGGGAATTGTGTTAGACGAAAATCTGAAAGATGGTATAACATGTGTAAATAGAATTAATGACAGATTGATTGCTGTGAAAGTGATATTGCAAGATATTATTCTGAATGTGATAATAAGTGTTTATGCTCCTCAGGTAGGATGTGATGATTGTGAGAAAGAGAAGTTTTGGATGGATTTCGATTGCATGATGACGGATATTCCGGAGAATGAAGAGATAATTGTGGGAGGAGATTTTAATGGTCATGTGGGACGAACAACTATGGAAGAGTACATGGAGGCTGGGGTTTCGGCAGCCGAAATAGCGAGGGAGAAGCAATTCTCCAAGCTGTTGCCGCTTTCGATCTTGTAGTGGCTAACACTTGGTTCCAAAAAAAAGAGCAGCACCTGGTAACCGACAACAGTGGCCACCATATGACCCAGATTGATTATTTTCTGCTAAGGCGTAAACGTATCAACTGGGTCAAAGACTGTAAGGTGGTACCGGGAGAAGACTTAGTCTCACAGCACAGACTCCTGGTGGTCGAATAAAAAATTCGGCTAAGCACAAAAAGAACCAAGGAGCAGCTACCCCCAAAAGTAAAATGGCATATGTTAGAGAAGAATGAATGTGCAGTAGAGTTCAGAGATAGAGTGGTAGATGAAATAATTGAGAGGGGCGATATGAAAGATTGCAGCGTGAATGAGAGTTGGGAGGAGATGAGTAAATATCGCCGTCCCCAGCGAATAATATCGTAATCAACTATTGCGATAGAAGTGCTTTTATGGGGAATTATTGTTCTAGAGGTGCGATTACACCTTGTGAATTTTTTTCACGTGATTCGTACGATTACTATT
Organism: Euclidia mi; assembly: GCA_944739405.2. Taxonomy (NCBI): domain Eukaryota; kingdom Metazoa; phylum Arthropoda; class Insecta; order Lepidoptera; family Erebidae; genus Euclidia; species Euclidia mi. The sequence goes on along the minus strand of OX123193.2, from coordinate 71,520,343 downwards.
CGAGTTAGACATTTTGTAATGAATTTACCTGCACTATTCGTCTATAAATAAAAACTATTTTTTGTGACGAATATCATCATAATGAATCAATACTGACCCCTTGAAGTTATCCTTTTTCCAGCAAACTGTAATTACGATTTTATTCGGGTACAATAAGTATAACTTATTTCGGTAAAGTATATTACCATTCCTTTTGCTATAGAATATTATTTTTACCAATTTACTGTTACCACAATATATTGTTTTGAGCAATGATTAATATGGTAATAATAAGTTATCATTACAATCAACCTCGCTACTTTAAAGTCAAGACGATCGCAATTACATATTGCTGTATAGGTCACTGTGAAAAATTTACTAGAATAAAATCGTATTGTTGCATTACGGTTTGAAAATTGTGTTTACATTTTGGTAAAATGGTTTTTTGATTATATCTTTATGGGTATAAAACTAATCTATTTTTAAGTTATATCTCTTTACACAACAAAAAAATACCTATCTATTGGTATGTCAACAAGTTTGCTATGTAAAGCTGTTATGAAGTTATAATCAAAAAACCGTTTTTTATTTTTCCTGTAAATTTTACTTTTTTTGATTACGATATTATTCGTTGGAGACGGCGATATATGAAGTGCGTGGTAAAAGATGTTTTGGGAGAATCGAAAGGAAACCGTATGAAAGATAAGGATACCTGGTGGCAGACAGAGGATTTACAGAGTGTGCTCAAGGAAAAGAAAGCAAGGTTTAAGGAATGGCAGCTGATGAAAGAAGGTAATGACTCGTTGAAAGAGAGTAAGAAAAAGAGGTATGATGAATGTAAGAAAAAAGCCAAAAAAGCCGTTGCCTTAGCTAGAGCAAAAGCCCTTAACGATATATACGGAGTAATTGAGAAGCCGGAGGGCCAAAAGTATTTATACCGACTGGCTAAGGCTAGAGAGAGAAAGGCGAGGGATGTATCCCATATCAAGTATATGAAAGATAAAACAGGAGCGGTTCTTACGGATGATGATAGGATTAAAGAAAGATGGAGAACATATTTTGAAAAATTAATTAATGAAGAGAATGATTGGTGCAAAATGCTTGAGAACAAGGCGAAGAAAATTGGACTAGTGAATGTAATAAGTAAGGATGAGGTTAAACGGGCTGTGAGTGGAATGAAGAATGGGAAAGCGTTAGGACCAGATGGAATACCAGTAGAAGCATGGAAGGTGTTAGGGGATGAGTGTGGCTGACTTTATTCTTCAATAAGATGTTGCATGAGGAGACAGCACCCAAGGAATGGTGCAGCAGTTACCTAGTGTCCATTTTTAAAAATAAGGAAGATGTCCAAGAATGCAACAATTATCGGGGAATAAAGTTAATGCCTCATAGTATGAAAGTATGGGAGAGAGTAATTGAGCGACGTTTGCGAGCAGAGAGTGAGATTTCACGTAACCAATTCGGTTTTAGGCCTGGTCGAGGTACGGTGGATGCCATTTTTGCACTGCGCCAAATTTGTGAAAAATACAGGGAGGCGCATAAAAATCTGCATATGCTTAATGGTATTCGTTGACCTCGAAAAGGCATATGACCGGGTACCGCGTGAAGTCTTGTGGTGGGCCCTCAAGAAGAAAGGAGTGCCTGAAAAGTACCTGAAGTTGATCCATAGGTGTCAAAAAGTTAACAGCTGATAAAAATTATCAAGTTTTTATTTAATTAATTTATAGTATAATAGTGAGTTTAAATTGTTGTATTATCTCAGAAAATACAGTACTTACATGAACAGCATTGTTTATGTAATAAACATCCAGTAAACTACACCACCTGCCAGCACTTACATACTCACTTCCATTCTTCACAACACTCATAGAAAACCACTGCAAAACAAAGATGTCACAACTTGCTGATATTAAAAAGGCTCAGGACAGTCTTGAGGAGTCCTTCTCAAAGAGGATGGCAGAGCTTGAGGCACAGCTGCAAGTTGCGGGCCCAGCAAAGGAAACTGTTGCAAAAGTAGCCGACGAGTTCCGAACCTTTAGAGAACTGATGTTTTCAATGCTTAGCCTTCTGCGGAAACAGGTGAATGAATGTTGCTATAGTATCGATGCAATAGAGACTAGGCACAGGCGCAAGGCTCTTGTGTTTCTTGGGGTGCCAGAGGATGAGAAAGACGACTGCAGGGCTTCAGTTCTTAACATTGTTCACCGTCTGGAGCTTTCCACCGTGGCGGCACCTGACATCAATGTTTGTCACAGAATTGGATCGCCTAAGAAGGATCACCAGCGACCAATATTGGCCTGGTTTACTAATGGAGATGCCAGAACAGCAGTTTGGAAGGCCAAGACTAAACTTAAGGGTACAGCTATATCGGTCAAGGAGTTCCTCACGAAACCACGGCAGGCTATATTCACAAACGCTCGACAACACTTCGGGATGCGGGCATGTTGGACCCAGGACGGCGTCATCGTGGCTAAGGCATCCGATGGTAGCCGCCTTAAGATTACCACTATGGAGCAGCTAAACTCCGTGATGCTGAAGCACTCCGGGGCTGCAAGCGGATTATCTTCGGCAAACAGGAGCGACACTGCGAGTGGTACGTCCAACACAAGCGCTAAACTGCGTAAATAATCAATCGTTCTAGATTCGCTCTTATTTCATATGGACTTCAACGTTAGTTACAATCATTTACGCATGTATTCAAGATAATCTTAATATTGATTTGTTTACATTAGCTCTTAGCCACCGTTACCTACAATATTATGTATAATTAGTAAACCTAAACCATGTTACCCACATTTATTTAGTCACATTTATCGCGTTTGCTAATTTGTTTATTTTGCTGTATTGACAAGTCTGACATCAGCTGTCAAATTGACATTGACGTGAAACTTCTGCCTTATGCGTTCGGAAACATTATTGCTTTGGTTTTTTTTTTTTCGTTTTGCTTGTGTGAGCTGGCGGGTGGTGCAGAGATGTCTAATATTCATTAATATATTTTATTCTTGCATTTTTTTTAAAAAAAATTAGGTATATATTATTTAGTATATTATAATTTTAGTATTTATTATAATTTTATATATTTTGTATTATTTATTTTATGGATAATTATTCGGATGACGATGCATGTCTGTCTGCTTATGATACAGCTGACTCTGACTTAAGTGATAATAACAGTTTTTGTTCCGCTGATGGCAATTTGGGTGACTGCTTGCGACAATCCTTCGTTGCTCAGCAATCCCAGCCATGGCTAAATGTTTGCCACATAAATTCGCAAAGTATACCCAGCCATCACAACGACTTACTGGAGACGTTTTCCGATATTAATGTACACGCCGTCCTGATTTCGGAGAGTTGGCTAAAACCTGAACTTCTTTCTACATCTTACTCTCTACCCGGCTTCATTTTAATACGGAATGACCGTGTCGGTAAGAGAGGGGGTGGTGTCGCTATTTATCTCTGCAGTGCCATTCCATTCAAAATTATTGAGTCATCACCGGCTTCTTCACCTGCAGAATATCTTTTTCTCGAAATTGACGTCAAAGGGGCTAAAGCCGTTCTTGGCGTTGTCTATTGTCCACCGACTCTCGATTATTTCTCCAGTATCGAGCCGATACTGGAATCTTTAGGGTCAGAGTATGAACATCACATTATCATGGGCGACTTCAATACCAATCTCCTTTCTCCCCAATCCAGCCGTTCCCGTAAACTCCTTGAAATAATTGAGTCAGCCAACCTCCACATTCTGCCACTACAACCCACTCACCACAACACTGATGGGGAGGATACCTGGCTCGACTTAATTATTACATCTTCTCCTGCCCTAGTTTCCTTGCACGGTCAATTTCCTGCTCCCGGCTTTTCCCGTCACGACCTTATTTTCCTCTCATACCGCCTAAAACCCCCCAAATCCTCGCCTAAAGTTCTGCACAGGCGTTGTTTTGGTCGTATGAATTTTGTCAAACTCTGTGAAGATGCGGCTAATATTAACTGGGAAGCTATGGAATGTTCATCGGCAATTGACGAAAAGGTTCGTATTTTTAATAGTAATGTTTGCCAACTCTATGATGTCCATGCCCCTATAAGGAAGGTGAAATTAAAGCGCCCACCGGCACCCTGGATTACGAGGGGTGTGCGAATGGCCATGAGGCGCAGGGACCGAGCTTTCCGGAACTATAAGAAGGACCGCTGCGACAATACCTGGAACCTTTTCAAGTCTGCAAGGAATCGGTGCAATCAGATGGTACGCAACGCTAAACGCCAATACATTCTGCATAACATTTCTTACTCATCCCCTGCCGATATCTGGAAGTTTCTTGGAACTTTAGGTATCGGCAAACAGCGACGTGTTAGCTGTCTTGGGACACTCAGTCTGATGACATCAATACTCATTTCACAACCACCACCACATTGGATCATCAGACTGAGTGTCTCACAGTAAACTACTTAGCTTGTTTAACACGACCCAAAATAGATTATTTTCATTTTTCTCCACTAGCCCCGGATGAGATCAAGAAGATACTCCTCTCTATAAAGTCTAATGCAGTGGGATGCGACAACATTAGCCGTCGCATGATCACTACTATCCTAGACCAACTCCTTCTAGCCATCTCGCATATCATTAACTTTTCTCTTACTTCTGGCACCTTTCCAGCCCTGTGGCGTAAAGCTTATGTTATTCCTTTGCCCAAAATCCATAACCCTTCTCACCCGAATCACTTTCGTCCCATCTCTATTCTTCCTTTCTTGTCCAAAGTCCTAGAGTCCTGTGTCCAGAGGCAATTGTCTAGATTTGTCTACACAAATAACTTATTAAGCCCCTACCAATCTGGTTTTAGGCCTGGACACAATACTACAACCGCCCTCCTCAAAGTGACTGGCGATATTAGGGAAGGCATGGAGAACACCAAAGTCACTGTGTTGGCTTTGGTTGATTTTTCGAATGCCTTTAATACCGTCAGTCACGATGTCCTGCTATCCCTCCTTACCCACCTTATGATCTCATCCGAAGCTCTGGATTGGTTCTCAAGTTATCTTCGAGGACGCCAGCAGTCTGCCCGCCTCGACGACTTATCATCGAAGTGGCGTGACAATGGCTCTGGTGTTCCTCAAGGCGGTATTCTTTCTCCTTTAGTATTTTCTATGTTTATTAATCTCCTAACTCACAATCTTCAATGCGCTTATCATCTGTACGCCGATGACTTGCAGATATACTCTCAGGCATCTGTTGAGGATGTCTCAACAGCAATTCACGAGGTTAACAGGGATCTAAGCGCCATAAAGAACTGGTCACACAAGTTTGGTTTGTCCGTAAACCCCAGCAAATGCCAAGCAATCTTAATTGGTAGTCAATGGGCTATTAAAAGATTAGACCTCTCAACTTTACCATCATTAGTCTATGACAGCAACATAATAGAAATGTGCCCAGTTGTCAAAAACCTTGGCGTACACTTAGACTGCACGTTAAGCTGGCGAAACCAAGTCACTGAAACCAGCAAAAAGGTTACTGGTACTCTACGTGCTATCAATCGATTAAGAAACTTCCTTCCACCCAAAACCAAGACAATGCTTGTGCAAACTTTGGTATTTCCCCTGATCGACTATGGTGATGTATGTTACTATGACCTGAATGCAGATCTTCTTAACAAACTTGACCGTCTTCTCAATAACTGCATTCGATTTATTTTCAATCTTCGCAAGTATGACCACGTGTCTACTTATCGTTCCCAGTTGAAGTGGCTTCCTATTCGTCAAAGACGCAGTCTGCGTGCTCTCACTACTCTCTATTCTATCCTCATGTCTCCCAATACTCCTGAATATTTAAGTTCTTACTTCCAGTACTTAAGCAGCAACCACAATCGTGACCTTCGCTCATCTAATAACCTTCTCCTTCTTTGTCCTTCTCACAGATCTTCTTTCATCCACTCTTCTTTTCCTACCCAAGCTATTCTTCTCTGGAATGACCTTCCTCTCGAAATCAGGACGGCCACTAATAAGTATTTTTTTAAGAGAAGGGTAAAGCAGCTATTATTGGCTAAGTTAGCAGAACTATCGTAACATTTATAATTATATATTTTATGTATTGGTATATATTTATTACTTGGGTATATATTTATTTATATATGTACATATAATATGTATGTGTATGTATGTATATATATGTATAAATGCATCATTACTGTGATTTAATTGTATGTAATATGTGTCCATAATGTCTATTAAATAAATAAATATATATATATAGTCAAACAACCTTTTAGAATACACCTACTATTAATCTCTGCACCACTCTAAGGTAGACTGGCAGAAAATGCCTAAGGCATTAAGTCCACCTATATACGTTAAGTGTATAAAGCTAATAAATAAAATAAATCCAAGCTATGTATGCTGAATGCCACACGCAAGTCCGGTCCGCAGCTGGAATCACAGCCAAATTCGATGTGGCTGTAGGCTTGCACCAAGGGTCGGCTCTTAGTCCTTACCTCTTCTTGTTGATTATGGATGCCATATCATCGGACATACAGGAAGAAGCACCCTGGTGCATGCTGTTTGCCGACGACATCGTCCTGGTAGCAGAAAGTGGACAGGAGGTGCAGAGCAAGCTGGAGGAGTGGCGGCAGAGACTGGAGAACGTAGGCCTTAGGATAAGCAGAACCAAAACTGAATACATGTTCTGTGACTTTGGCGGCCTCTCTAGTCCAAGCCCGGTTACACTCGGCGGTATACCCCTACCAGTATGCTCCGACTTTCGCTACCTCGGTTCACTCCTGCAACACGACGGCGAAATTGACTGAGATGTTCGGCAAAGGATCAACTCAGGATGGATGAAATGGCGACAGGTCTCGGGCACGATATGCGATCCTAAAATGCCTTTGAAATTCAAGGGACGCATATATAAGGCGGTTATAAGGCCTGTCGTATTGTATGGAGCTGAGTGTTGGGCTACTAAGAAGATGGATGAAAAACGATTACATGTGGCAGAGATGAGAATGTTGCGATGGATGTGTGGAGTTACGAGAATGGATAAGATTAGGAATGAATACGTGAGAGGTAGTCTGAAAGTGGCGCCTATAGACGAGAATGTGAAAGGAAGACGTTTGGCTTGGTATGGACATATTATGCGAAGAGATGATATGTATGTAGGTAAACAAGTGATGAATATGAAGGTAGAGGGATGGAAAGGGAGAGGGAGGTCAAGGAAAAGATGGATGGACTGTGTGAGGATGGATATGAAAGAGAAAGGGGTAAATGATCAGATGACGGGCGACAGAAAAGAATGGAAGCGAAGGACGTACTGCGCCGACCCCAAATAGATTGGGACCAGGGCAAGAAGATGAAATTCATTATAGTACGAGTATATATAAGATATTAAGCTTTTTTATTGCAATTTTCATTGACTTATTATTTTAGTAAATTGTTTATTGTCATTTAATATTAACTTTTTATATTTTTTTATTATATCTACAGATTTCAAAACTTCTCTTACTTACTTGACTATTCAAAAGAACTTATAATTATTAGACTTACCTTTACCTAAGTACTTGCATTATAGTGAGGTATTATTAAGATTACTTTTATTGCAATTTAGACTGTCTTATTTTTAGTAAACTGTTTACTGGAATTTATTAAACCTTTTTCTATTGTTGTTAGTACAACGATTTTTACTATTCTCTTACTTGATTGTATAATTGAAACATATACTTTTGAAAATTGTAATTTGAATTAAGATTTAAGTAATAAGTATAAAAAAATGTAACCATATTTTTTTATTTTAATAAAGGGGGAGGTGTAGTGTGTGTAACACCTTCCTTCCTATATTATAAATATAACCTTTGTAATATGGACCATTATACGTTAATCTCTTGACTAAGTAACATCTTTTAGTTATCGAACCAAATCCCAACATTGCATCTTCGTCTAACACAGTAGCAAATTTTTAAAATCAAATTAGTGGAACAACAATGCAAATGTAAATGTAGTAAGTTGAATGACCTAATAACACATGAATAGTTATTTAAAGAACTAGAGATATTATATAAAAAAAAACTGAAAAGCAAGGTATCTATATAAATTCTGAATAAGTACTAAGATCAAGAGTTGGCTAGTGTAAGTGACCATCTATCCTTATCACTGAAATAATCATTAATGGTATAATAACCTTTCCTAATAAGGCAGTATTTTATTTTACTTTTAAACGTACTAAATGGTAATTCTAAAAGCCTAATTGGTATTTTATTGTGTATACGAATACCTAGCCCTATAAAAGAAATATTAACTTTGTGTAAACGATGATAAAGGGCATATAAATTATGACTGTTTCGAGTATTTACGTTATGTATGTCACTTTTTGTAGTAAATAAAACTATATTTTGCTTAATATACAATATATTAGCAAATAAAAATTGCGAGGCTACTGTAAGAATCCCTATAGACTTAAAGCGTTCCCTAAGAGTATCTTTTGCACCTAACATGTATATTGCTCGTACCGCTCGTTTCTGAATATCCGCAGCTTTGCCCCATAATAAAATGCCGTAGGACATGACACTATGAAAATAGCTAAAATACACTAAACGAGCCGTGTCGACATCAGTAAGTTGTCTAACTTTTCTAACAGCATAAGCAGCTGAGCTGAGCTTTACTGAAAGACATGCTATATGTGCACCCCATTGTAACTTACTATTTAATGTAATGCCTAGAAACACTGCCGAGTCAACTGTGTCAAGAGAATATGGATGTTTGTCTTGGTTTGGTTGTTTCTATGTATAATATGTATGTATTTACAAAAAAGTATATATGCTATTATCTAGTACCCATAGTACAAGCTTCTGCTTAGTTTGGGACTAGATGGTGTTGTGTGAATGTGGTAGAATATTATATCATATTAACTAGCATATAAATGAGAGCAACTTGCTGCTATAGTTTGACCGCAACCGCTGTACCGCGCCTTAGGTATGTGCTGTGAGTTGGGGTGTGGGCAGGAAAGAGCATGAACGTACATCAAATTCGTAGTATCAGACAGATCTTACGATATCGAAGCACAATTTTTTTAACTATTTTTACGAGTATAATTATATTATCCAATACCTGTTTTGTCCAATGTAGCGAAGTACAATAAATGAACCAATATAAATTAAATTAATCTTTAATCCTTGGAAATAACATTGTACATGAAAAAGAAAAAGTGACTGACAATTCAATCAAAAATTAAAACCTATTTATCAGGTAAATAAATTACACTGACTATTCTAATATAGATTCTGTTTCAACTTCACATTCCATTTCGTTATCGGAGCTTGAATCAGAGTCATCCTGCAGATTTATTATTATTGGCTCAATAATATCATCGAACCCATCGTCGCGATCCCAGTAAACGTTTTCATTTTTTTGGACATGGTCATCACATTTCTGCAATTTTTCTGCCATGTACTCTGAAAACAATAAATTCAGTGCGTTTATCTTTTCGTCTAGAGAAGAATTAATATGGTTTTGTGCTTTATTGTTTTTGACATCAGCCCAGACCAACTCGATGGGGTTCAGGTCTGGATGGTATGGCGGTAAACGCAGTACTGTGTGTCCATGGGCTTTTAAGAGTTCATCAATTTTGTAAACGGGCTCTTTTTGTGTGTTTTTGATAAGAATTAGCAGTTGGGCTTTTTTCATAGTTTCGGAAAATTCAACGTTGTGGCGCCGCAACTAGTTCTGCATTTCACTTTTGAGACATGACCACCATGACAACTATAGAGTTCGGCAGCAACTTATCTTTTAGCTTTTCATCCACCCACTTATAAAAAATAGGCCCGTTCATATCTCCATGGTAGTCACCAGTCTTAGCGTCTGATTTAAATATAGTTAATGCACCTTAAACCAAGCCATTTTGACACCCAGCGTGAAGAATTACCACACATCGTCTAGGTTCTGACACTGATTGCCAACATTTGCTCACATTGTGACTGGCATTAATATATGTCTCATCTAGGAAATATATATTGTGGTTTTCATTTCTGTATTTCCTGATTTTCCTCAAGTATTTTCGCCGCCACTCTGTAATATTAGGTTGTTCTATGAGAAGATGTCTCTTCGATCTACATTTTTTGAAACGGTAACCCATTGTGTTTAAAATATTTCTCAGATATTTTCGTCTACAATTCAAAATGCCATCCTGTCTCAATCTTAACAGACATACATCTATATCTACGAATACATGGCACTCTTTTTTCGATCTCATAAAACTGATGATTTTTTCTTCTGATGACTCCCAAAACAAAATCGTCAATAACATATTTTTCTTTTTAACTTTTGTTTTTTTTTGGTGAACTAAATTTCAGTCGGCCTAAATTAGTTGATGAATTTCCTGCAGTTACTACATTTCTTACAGTTTTTTCGCAGTATCCCGTAGCCTCCGCAACAATTTTGGCGATATTTGCGTCACTTTTATATTCAAAACTTTCTTAGTCTGCTTTAGTTTAAAAAAAAAATTGAAAAATATTCGGCCACTTTGAAAATGACAGTATTGATATCTCGAGATAACGCACGACCCATCTTTAGATATTTTACCTCATGTGCGTCTCACACAGACAGTCCGCAACAAATAAGACTAGTTGCCACCGTGAGCGATGACGGCAGAATGACCAAATGGAGCAACTGTTTTGCCCCTCCGTCTCGCGCGGTACAGCGTTTACGGTCAAACTATAATACTTACTACTGCCTACTACTTGATCAAATACCATAATACTCAGTGCTACTAGTAAAGAAGTAATCACTTCAGCACAAGGAAGTGTGCTGTCTACTGTACATCATTATCAGCTTTCAAGAGTCCACTGCTGGACTAGGCCTCTCCTTTGAAAGGAGGAATTGGCCTACTATACTACGCTGGCCAAACGGGTTGGTATAGGGTTTGTGTCAAGTTTTGCTTCTCTTACAGTGCTGTTCTCTGCATAATATGCTCCCTCTGTCGGCTCTTACGACACCCATGGGATGATATGGGGTGATGACATTCCGTTCATTCCGTATTCTTAATCCGTCACTGGACAGTCTACTGTACATCCGATAAAAAAATTTAAGAAAAGTCATTGGAAGTATTAGTATCTCGCATAAGAGATCAGAACGGAAAACTTAAACTCTTAACAAATCTTAAGAACTGCCAGCATGGCACGTCACGAGTTTTCCAACGAAAAAGGTAGATATAACACATCAAGTCTATGACAATTAAATAAATTCTTATTATTGTCCACGCGGGCCAAAGACACCCGCTACGATAGAAAAATCTCTATGGTACAATTGATACTTGATTATCTATGCTTTGAAAATCTTTTGAGACCATTCTAGACGAAAAGCTAAACTACTTATTGTATATTAATGTTATTAGTCACAAAGAAATTAAAGAAAGTCTTCGTGCAGTTTGGAGTTTCATTGATTCGCACCAGTTCATCCTCTAAAGATGTAACATGGTGGCCCATGAGGGGATCTAAAAAACATCGGACCACATTACAAGCAACAATTCCTTCCGAGTGTTGGAGCCTTGCTGTACCAGAGCTAGACAGACAGAGGAGCCGCACCCAAGCAGGAGACGAGTATTTCCACCAGGACGAGACGAGCCAGCAGCGATTCGAGCAGTAATTCAGCTAAAGTTTTACATCGGGTCGAGTGCCGCAAGCCGCCCTCCGGTGAAAGATAAGTGTCATTCCTATACATCCTAATCATCCTTTATACCTAAATATCCTTCCAACGTTCAAAATATCACTCCATTTGTGTGAATCAAGGTATTTTCATCAAAAATATTACCAAACATAGCAAACTGTACAAGATAGCAAACATCACTTTTCACCTTTATTTTTCAAAGTTAATACAAATTTCTACATTTATTGTAAGTTTTAACTGTTACATGTGCATATCTAAACACAAAGCACTAAATTTGTCCCTAAGCATTTAATTTTCTATAAATTTTCATCAGTTCAATCCTGTTGTAAAACAAATTCTTAGTTCTCCGTTTGTCATTCTTAGTTATTTGCCTTTATCATACTCAGTGCATTCTGGCGACCGCTTTCAGACCCGAGCTACGTTAAAGAGGGTCTTCCTTGTCTTGTGCAGCCGGGTGACTAACCTGAATGTTCACCAACTGGCTCGGCAAGTACATACCACCTAACCTGTGACCCGGAATGAGGCATGTAAGCCAATTTAATTATTTATAACTAATCTTTGAAGCAAACAATATTGTATTTGGGTGACAATGGCTGAAACTAAGCAACTTTATAAAGATTTGTTGACAAAACGGGCGTCGACCAAAGGACAAATAACAACATTTAAAAATTATTTAACATCAATTTCACAAAAGAATGAATGTAGCAGCATTGAAATAACTGAATTAAAATTATTTGAAATAGAATTAGTTTTTATTATAAGTCAAATCGATTAAGTAACATTTTGTTTAATCTATTGAAAATTTCTGACAATGGTCACACTGAACTGTCAACTTCTGCCTTGAAAAATTAACACGCGTTTTGGGGCTCTCGCGAGATTATAATTGATATAAATTGATATACATTGATCGCCTTTTGAATTAACGTGAATTGAATGAACTTGTAATTACTTACAATTGCCGCTTTTGACTTCCGGCAAAGTTTGTGATAAATTAATGAACATTTGTGAAATATTGAACTTTGTAAAACACGTGTGTGAATTCCTGTTTGGTGACTGGAGAAGGACTACGCTGAATTGGACTCTAGTATTCGATTCTCTTGTTATTTTGGCCAAAATTATGAGTTAATCCTATAGGTCCACTTCAAGAACAGCATCAGTAAGAGTTGGTAAGACATTTTATTAATATTAGGATTATAATTCATCGCTGTGCTACCACAGTAAAAGTGTTTAGATAAATTGTCTATCGTGGTCAGGTGGATGTATTACAGCTTCCACTGGAACTCTATTCTCAACAGTTTCCCAGCTGGCTGCGGTAACTCTAGACAAAAGTTAAAACTTGCTAAGTTTGAATCCTTGTCAGTTAGATTTGATGACTTGCAAAGTAATATAGAAATTTTATACCCAGACAATTTGGAATCTGAAATCAATGAGCGTGACATTATTGAGCAAGACATGATAAACAGTATTGCCACTGCTAAAACTTTACTTGAGACTTTTACTAAGCAATCTGAATGTGAGCTAAGACATACTTTTATTCATAAAACTTCTTGTTGCTCTCATGATTCCAACAATTATAGTACAGGTTTGAAACTACCTCAGATACAGATAGAAAAATTATCTGGTGAATATTTCCGTTGGGCTGGAATTCCGTGATACGTTCGAAAACTTAATACACAAAAATGAGCGAATTGCAGTCATAAATAAGTTCAAGGCCTCATATTTGCAGGGTGACGCAGCCAGAATAATTTCAAATCTTGAGATTTCCACTAAGAATTATGCTGAGGCATGGTCGTTGCTCTGTAGTCGATATGATAATAAAAGAATTTTGATAAACCCCCACCTTAATTCATTAGTAAATACTAAACAGCTTCCACGAGAATCTGAGCGTTCTTTAAGATATTTAGTGGACCATGTCACAAAGAATCTGCGTGTTCTGGCCAGTTTAGGGCAGCCCACAAGCACGTGGGATGTATTGATTATTTTCATTCTCTCTTCCAAGTTAGATGGTCATACTTTGATGAAGTGGGAAGAGTACTATAACGCTCTCACTACCGACGTTCCAACTTTGGAACATGTTTTCAAATTTCTCACAGATCGTGTTAATGTACTTGAGTCTTTAAATCGTAACAATAAACCGACTGACAATGTTAGCACAAGGTTACAACTTGCAACGCCTCGTGCTCTGCCAAACCCTAATAGGCAAGGGTATAATAGCACTATAAAATCATTTGCAAGTAGTACTAATAATAATAACCGTAAATCTTCAAGGAATTTTGCTTGTATCATTTGTAATCAAAGCCACAAAATTTACGATTGCCCTATATTTAAGTCAAAGAGTGTTGATGATAGGTTAAAAGATGTGATTAAATATAAACTTTGTAGAAACTGTTTAAGACAAGGTCATAGTCATAGTGAATGCCGCATGGGTCCTTGTAGAGAGCCCGGGTACTCTGAAAGACACAATACCTTGCTGCATTTTCCACCACCAGCCTTGAACCATTTTGCGGCTGTCAATGAGCAAGATCTGGTAATGGTTAATTTTTCAAGTGAGCCCAAAGATCAGACCTTACTATCAACTGCTATGATAGAGGTGTCAGACCCAGCGGGCCAGCAAAAGGTCACAGTTCGCGCCCTGTTGGATTGTGGAAGCACATCATCATTTATTACAGAATCACTAAAGTCGAAGTTAATGCTAAAGTCCCATCACATTGACTGTCTAAAGGTCATAGGTATGGGAAACAATGCAATGAATAAAGTTAAGAAAGTTGTAACATCAAGATACAGTCACTCAATAGCGAGTTCAATGCACATTTTTCATGTCTCGTGTTAAAGGAAGATATCTATAGGAGCCTTGGCCAAGTGCCCAAGGCTCCTATAGATATCAGCTTACTAAAGCTGCCTGACAATATTAAGCTGGCTGATGCTATGTTCTATAAGCCAGGCCGTATAGATGTCCTTATAGGCGCTGATCTATTCTGGGATATATTAGGCAGCGAGCAATGCTCACTAGGTAGCAACAATCCTAAATTAAGGAATTCCAAGCTAGGCTAGATAATATCTGGTCCAATTCAATCAAAATACAATAATTTTTCAAATAATTATGCACAATGCCATCATCGTATAGTGTCTAATTACAATGATTGTAACGATGACAACATTGAAAACATGATTACTAAATTCTGGGACATGGAAGGAGTTTCCACAAAGGAAACTACCAGTCTATTTGAGCATGAGTGTGAGAAGCATTTTATAACTCATACTTCTAGAGATATAAATGGTAGATTTTGTGTAAAATTACCTTTAAAGAAAAATGTCAATTGTTTAGGCGACAGCTACACTTTAGCTAGAAAGCGATTTATAAATCTTGAAAAAAGGTTCAAGCGTAACCCTCAAATTAAATTTGAGTACACAAACTTTATTAGAGAATATGAGGCATTACGTCACTTATCCACACTAAGAGATAATGACTTTGATTTGCAACCCTGCTACTATCTCTGTCACCACGCCATTTTCAAACAGAGTGAGAGTACGTCCTGTCGCGTCGTCTTCGATGCCTCAGCTGCCTTTACCTCCGGTTATTCTCTCAATGATACTCGTATTTTAATGGTAGGCCCAAATTTACAGGATTGTTTGTTTTCAATTTTGATACGGGCTAGACAATACCGTTACCTCCTTACAGGAGACATAGAAAAAATATACCGACAAGTACTGGTACATGAAGACGACTGACACTTGCAGCGCATTCTATGGAGGGAGGACGTGTCCCAACCGATTAAAACGCTGGTACTAAATACACTCACATATGGAACGGCGAACGCCAGTTACCAAAGTACTCGATGCTTGTTTGAGGTAGGAAAGGAGCAGGACGATGAATTAATTAAAACTATTATTCAGAAAGACTTCTATGTTGATGACCTTATAACGGGCTCAGACGACCCACTAAAATTAAAGTACATTCAAAGGTCTGTAGAAAACCCTTTAAAAACAGGCTGTTTTAATTTACGTAAATACAAAATAAATTGCCCTGCAATCTTTGATGGTCTTGACATTAACGATCATGACAACTTAACCATCAGCGAGTCTTCAAGTACGCTTGGGCTTGGCTGGAAGCCTTCCAATGACATGTTACACTTTCCGGCAAAGGATCTTTCACATCGACTTGATGACACAGTAACAAAGCGTACAATCATGTCCAAGGCATTTAAAATATTTGATCCATTAGGAATCTTGAGTCCGGTAGTAGTGAGGCCTAAAATAATGCTACAAAGGCTCTGGCTGCTAAAATTGCACTGGGATGACCCCGTTCCTCAGGACATTAAAAACGAATGGCTTAAATTTGCGAACAGTGTCAAAGGCTTATCAGACCTACAAGTACCAAGGCTAGTATTAGGTGAAACGCCTACCTCAATAGAAATGCATTCTTTTAGCGATGCATCACAACATGCTTATGGTGCTTGCATCTACTTAAAAACAATTAGCTCTAACAATGATATTACAGTCAAGCTATTGTGCGCTAAATCAAAGGTAGCTCCATTAAAACCTGCCAACACTATTCCCCGTCTGGAACTATGCGCAGCTCTGCTCGCCGCCAAACTTACCAGATCTGTTCTAGAAGCTCTTAGGTATCGCCCAGGCAGAGTGGTTCATTGGTGTGATTCTAGTATGGTGTTAGGATGGATCAGGAGTGACGTTACTAAATTAAAGGTGTTCGTGGCCAATCGTGTTAACGAAATAAAACAATTAACACCATCCACAGCATGGAGATACTGCCCCACGGATGCCAATCCTGCTGATTTAGTGTCAAGGGGAGTAGATGCTGAGCGTTTTCCGTCCATGGACTTATGGTGGTCAGGACCAAATTTCCTGTCAAAAAACGAATCCGAATGGCCTGTATTGAGTATCAGGGATTCAGAAACTTTACCAGAGCTAAAGGCTTATACACGGGTTCATGCGGCGACACTAAGTCAACCTGATTTTGAATACGTCATCCATTTTGAAAAATATTCCTCTATAACTAGATTGCAAAGATCTTTTGCATATACGCGAAGATTTATTTTTAATTGTAGAAATAAAAATAATAAGCGTGTAGGTATTTTATCAAGAGATGAATTAAATGAATCTTTTAAATTATTGTTTGCTATAGCTCAACGTGAATCATTTCCAATTGAGTATGAATTGCTTGCAAAGGGTGGACAGCTAAGTAATAGAAGCCGATTGCTAGCATTATCACCATTTTTTGACACCGACAACCTTATTCGCGTCGGTGGGCGAATCCCAGCGTCTTACCAGACCTATGAAAGAAAGCATCCAATTTTGCTAAGCTCCTCACATAAGCTAACCAAACTATATTTTCAGAGAGAGCACCTGAAAAATGTGCACGCGGGTCCACAACTGTTGATAGCGACTGTGAGAGAGACAATATGGCCCATAAATGGCATTTGGCTAGACGCACAGTCAATAATTGCACTCGCTGTAGGCGCCTGCGAGGCGAAACTCTCCAGCCCAAAGTGGGTAACTTGCCAA
This sequence comes from Euclidia mi, assembly GCA_944739405.2. NCBI lineage: Eukaryota > Metazoa > Arthropoda > Insecta > Lepidoptera > Erebidae > Euclidia > Euclidia mi. Next base: position 71,503,207 of record OX123193.2, on the reverse strand, counting down.
TGCAACGGGTGACAGCTGGGTTCCCGTTTAGCTCAGTAGGCATTGATCTGGCCGGTCCATTTTATGTTCTTAATCGCAAGGGCCGTGGAAGCCGCTTGAGCAAATGTTACCTATGCGTGTTTGTGTGCCTAAGGTACAAATGTATTCATTTGGAAGCCGTCAGCGACTTAACTAAAGACGCGTTTATAATGTGTTTAAAACGATTTATTGCTCGAAGGGGCCGGCCCACGGAAATATTCTCCGACATTGGAAGCAGCTTTGTAGCCGCTGCAAAGGAAATTGCAACATTCTTAAAACACGCGAGTGAACCTCTATGTGACTTTGCAAGCCAACAATCTAGGTATTCAATTTAATTTTATCCCGACTTACACACCTCATTTCGGGGGCATTTGGGAAGCTGGCGTGAAATCTGCCAAATACTTTTTAAGGCGCGTTATTGGTAATAGCCATCTCACTTTCGAAGAAATTTCCACTTTTGTCGCACAAGTGGAGGCAATTTTGAACAGTCGTCCTTTGTATCCCCTCTCCTCTTCGCCCAATAACTTTTTATCCCTCACTCCCGGACACTTCTTAATCGGGAGGCCGCTAACTGCGCTGCCGGCACCAGATCTGGCAGACGTCAAGGACAGCCAGCTGCGACGCTATACACGGGTGGAGAAGCTGCGACAACATTTCTGGCAACGTTGGCAGAAGGAATATTTGTCAGAAATGCAACAAAGAACCAAATGGAGGACGAATAGAGCCCAGCTGAATGTTGGAGACATGGTGCTGCTAGCAGAAGACAACGCACCCCCATTAGCTTGGAAACTTGGACGCGTCCTCCAGCTTATAGCTGGACCTGATGGAATATGCGGCGTGGCTGACATCAACACCAACAGAGGCTGCGTACGACGGTCTCTTGTCCGTCTTTGCAAACTACCTACGGCGGAGGAGCTTCAGAGTTGAAAGCGATCTTTCAACGGCCGGGAGTATGTCCACGCGGGTCAAAGACACCCGCTACGATAGAAAAAAATCTCTATGGTACAATTGATATTTGATTATCTATGCTTTGAAAATCTTTCGAGACCATTCGAGACGAAAAGCTAAACTACTTATTGTATATTAATGTTATTAGTCACAAAGAAATTAAAGAAAGTCTTCGTGCAGTTTGGAGTTTCATTGATTCGCACCAGTACATCCTCTAAAGATGTAACAATTATATTATCACTTACGTTTGTCATTATCATCACCTCAGCGTTAACCCGGTTGCATCTAAGACCGGTAGGTCTTCACATTGAACACTGGTCTCACCAGACTTGGCAGAATATAAGCCTTTTCATAGAGCGACTACCGTCTGACCTTCGTAACCTAAAGAGAGCTATGTTGCATGATTTAGACAAGTATCAGTATTTTCAAGAGTGCTGAACTACAAACTCTCTTACGACTGTCAAGGAACTTCATGAAAGCTAGGACCGGCGGGCTAACATTCTTTTCGAGGCATTATGCAAGCGGTAATTAACAATTTAATTTCTCATTATTTAATCCCATAGGGTGCAATAAGCTTGCCCCCTATTACACTAAGACCAAAACATAATTGGCAAAGTGTGGGTATGTCAGGGCATCTGCCTACACCTTCAGTGATAAAAGGCGTGAAGTTTTGTTTATCTAATATATCACGAAATACCCGTACCTTGCTATATTGGCACCAAGCCTAAGTTTCAGCAGCCTAAATAATTAACAGACAGCGCACCCAATTATGACGTATTTGTTAACAATCTAGTACGTCCGACATAAACAGCAATTGATTAATTACGATGACTCCTCGGCGTGTACTTCCTTAATTAGCGGTTTATTACAAATCTCCTCGTGCGTTTTACGATTTGTGGCATCATTTCACGCGCCACATAACATCGTGTAATTTCGGTTATGAGGAACATTATTGATGTAGGTATACGTACAGTAGGTATTTGGTTGTAGATTGTGTTATAATAGCATTGGTATGTTACAAGTTTTGATTTGTGGCTAGATTTTTGTTGTAATTGAGCCTTGTAAACACAACGTAAATAAACAAATGTTTTTAACAGAAAAACTCAAGGTGAAAGAATATTTTGTGCAAATGATATCCATTAAAGGACAATAGGCGGAATCGTCCCCACCACAGAAATGAAATGTAGTCCAATCGACACATCTTGGCAACATGATATTTTTTTACTATGGCGACGTTGCCCAAATGCATTGGGTTCTCATAGTAATTAATGTTTAAACAAATATTTCGTTTACGCATTATTGACCATTAATTGTAAAACAGCTACTTATTTATCTATTAAAGGAAGTTGTGCACATATTATATCGATTGTCTGGTATATGGGAATACATCGTCATACAGATTTTAATCTGCCAGGGTAGCTATTAAACAGTGTTATAATAGACCAGTAATATTAATACTCACTATTGTTATTTGCCTACTATGAACATTTTAAGAATGAATAATTAGAAGACAGTGAATTTAAACATTATTAATTTTTTTTATTTATTATTTTTATTACAAAAAGACAACACCCGCATTAGGACTAAATCCTGTGTCACGGGGGACTTTACAAACATACAACTAACGGACACAATGAATACCCACACTCGAAACAACAATAATTTATGAATCACACGAAGAGTTGTCTCGTGTGGGGATCGAACCCACAACACTTCGGCGCAGTGTCAAGCGGTGAGGCGGCCGCTTAAACCACGGCGCCAACCGTGCAGTCAATTTATATTCGTTATGTTCTAATTTTTCTTTAGCCTGTACTGTCCCACTGCTGGGCAAAGGCCTTCCCCAGATTTTTCCACGCTCTCTTGTCGCCTACAATCTCAAGCCAGCTCTTGTGGTAGGCGTCTTGGTCATCTCGCATCCGTTTTCGAGGCGACCCCGGCGACGACGACCATTTTGTGGCACCCACAGTGTCGAGATTTTCGCCCAACGATCCTCATGTATACGACTGACGTGGCCCGCCCAGTTCCATATAAGGCTAGCAGCCTTTTTCCCACATCTTCAACTTTAGTTATTTTGTTAATATTTTTTTATTTTCTTATTATTCATTCATAATCATTTAATTGTTTATGTGTAAAAATACATTATTCTTATTTTCTATAGTTACTAAATCATGTTTTGTACTGTAATATAACCATAATATTACAATAACTTACAAGTGTAAAATGAAAATATAATTAATAATTATAAATTGTTTTTTATTGATATATGCCACGGATTTAAGTAAAAAAAGGATTTTAGTCAAATAGTGGATACTTAAGGTACACATTGGCATTAGTTCCATGTGTGTTGTTATATTGGGACGGAGTCCATACATTTTTGCCCATAGTCCTTTGAAGAACAAACTAGAAGTAATCATATTAGGTATTTGTTTTACTGCTGGTCACTTTTAAAACGAAAAACATTCGCTTGATAGCTTAAAGAAGCCAGATTAATAGCGATAATATTAGGGATGTAAAAATCTGTAAAGTCATGGATAAACTCCGAAAAAAGATTCATAATACCTTAATATTTCCAGCATAACCTCAGTACCATATTTAAAAAAGATCAGGCGTTGCCAAAACGAATAATTAGAAACGTACACATTAAAGACATACGCTGACGGTCGCGGGTTAGATTCCCGCTAAAGGCAAACATTTATGTGCGTGAACATGGATGTTTATCTTGGTCTGGGTGTTTCATATGTATGTAGTTACAAAAAAAAAGGTATATATGTATGTTTATCCATTGTCTAGTACCCATAGTACAAGATCTGCTTAGATTGGGACTAGGTAGTGTTGTGTGAATGTGGTAAAATATTATATTATAAATATTATATTATATAATAAAAACACCATAACAAGGAATCCATGAACTCACATCCTTATCACAAATGAAATTTCTAACAAACTACCGACATAACGAATAGAAAACTAGCACCCAACTTTCAATTTAATTAAAAACCTATTCAAAGTCTGCTCATATTTTATTTGGGCACAAAGCAAATAACAGATTATTGTTGGCAGCAGATTATTAATGCTGAGCACATATTTACCGTGAGGTAGTTCAATCAACACCGGCTTAAGCGTGGCTTAGAACAGTAATCAGTTCTTGAACGGAGCCACTACGATACCTAACTGATTTAGCGTTTGATTGAATTGAAAGTTATCGAAAAATATTTGCTAGGTTCAGTAGGGATTTGTAGAAATTGCTAATTGAGTAGTTTAGTTTGTTTGGTGTTTTAGGTAAGTGAAATTTGTATGATCAGATATTTGTGTCTGCCTCATTGTGTACTGTGATCTGATTATATGTGCTGATCACCTGCATTAGCAAAAATGATACCTGCTGCGTGTACGATTTTGTCATTAGCAACTTTATTTGCTAGATACTCGATAGTGATTGTAAAGATTTAGAAGTGCATCATAATATGATGATCGAGAGGCATTAAATCATCGCTCACATAGCACACGTAAACACATCCACTTCAGTATCCCTTGTGTTCGTCATCAATCAAAATCGTTGCGTAAGCACCGGGTTTAAGAAGCAAAATTCATAACAATTTTCCAACACTCACAGCAAAATGCTACACCAAAGAACAAGTGTATATACCGCCGGCAGTAACACAGTACAAGGTTGGAAGTAGTTTTTCAAACTAGGTTTTCTACAATAAAAACCTTGAAATCTAGTTTCACTGTAACCAAGCAATGTTTCAGTTGGAGCAAAGTGTCAGGTTTTTTAATGATAAAATATAAAAAATACGACCGAACTATTTACCAAGCAAGAGTTCTGTATGTTGTTGAGGTTGTGAAGTTCGCAACTAGCTCGAGACAATTTCGCTTTTAAATACCGTCTTTTTGCCTTCAAACGGTGACCAACTGTAGAACTTTTCCCTTTTGCTACAAGTTGAATGTAATCAGATCCTCAGACGTATCTAAAGCACTTTGCGTAGTATCGTCTTCTCCAAGTTCGTTATCGTTTACTTAAAACTTAAGTTGTCAAGATGTTATTTTATGTAACACGCGTTTTGTTGAACTTATACAACTTGTGCTACAAATTACACATACAGTTTACTGAATATTATTATATTTTTTCGTATAAAATAATATATCCTTACGTGATACTTTGAAACCGGGGAAAAGCGAGTTTGGTACAATTCAATTCAAGTTTATTCTTTAGTAAAAAGTTAGAGCTTAAAATACAATACAGCAAAAATAAATGTGAAAACTGATAAAACACAAAATCAATCATTTTTAAATGTGCCATAGACCACTGAAATATTGTTCTATTTCGTGTTCAACGCAGCGACAGATACAAATACTCGGCGATTATCAAATATTCTGCATTTCCAAAAAATATCATTAGCTTATAATAAGAAAAATGTTTTCTTTAAATTATGTACTCACGTTCTTAATACCTCTCTTCAACTGCCTCCCAGCTTTCCACCAGGTAACTTGGGCCTCGGGTCTCGAACCCACTGCCCTGCAATTCACATCGTAGTTTCTGTCAGCTGACAGCGGCTGCCACTTGTTCAGAATCTGGACGCTCAAGGGCCTCACTGTAACAAATTGAATTCGTCGGATAATAGACGACCTTTGTGTTTTATTATTCAAACAAAATCTTAGTCCTGGTTGTGATTTAGAACCCTCGGGCCTCGCCTTGTAGCACAGGGTTCCTTTATATCTAATTCATATTAATGTATGAATGTCTCTGAACTCGTCGTAAATAGCTGGACTTATTATGATTATTTTAATATGTCCATATGAATTGAACTTATTTCAGTGTAGAATAGTATAGATTTTATAATTAAAACTCTTGTGATGGGCAAACATAATGCAAAAGTTTTAAATAAAAAATATTTACCTACATTACATTGCTCGGTTGAGTATGGATTTTTCGATCCTTTACTGATCCATGATGCTTTTAATGGAAATATTGTGAACGTAATCATGATGATGCTTGGCGCGACGAAGTCCGAACTCTAAGTAGTTATTGAGCACGTCTCTCCACACCACGTCGGAACAACGTAATGGGAATTTAATCGTTTAAAATATAACATTTCTAAAATAAATGTATCATGCTATATACAGATATTGAATTTTAAATGAGTGTTTAAGTTCATTACGTAAACCGGAATGCATGAAGATATCTTACACGAACTTAAATTTATTCCAATTATTGGTATTCAGAAAACTCTCGGATAAACTAATTTCATAGCATAGTATTTTGAAACTTGTACGTACACTAACAAATCAAAAATGTTGAACTGGGTACGAAAAAACTTATTCTAAATTGAAAACATGAAATTTGAAAAGAGTTCCAGATAGGGAAGCAGTAAGTAAAAATAGTAAAAGAAAAATATATGAGCTCAGTTAACTCCAAACGAATTTCGGGTATGTTTTACTTCGAGTATTATGTAGACTAGAGATATTTAACATCTGCAGTCGAATCAAGTAATTGAATCCAACTGCCGGATTAGTCCAGTCGGAAATTGCAATTGAGTGCTTGCTTATAATAGTACCGAAAATGGCCACTTAACTTGAATCATACCGTTGGGTACAAGGATGTTAATAATTTACAGCTTGCCTAAGATTATTTGGTATTATTATGGGCTATTTGTAGCGTAAGCAGAATTTTTGCTAGTGTTGAAGTCTTTTTTTTTCTAGATGTTGAAGACAACTTGATCAAGTTTGGTACAAAAGAATTAAACAATAACACTGCTATTGGTTCGGCGTTACACCGAAAGCGAAGGTTCCTAGGCGATTTGGGAAAAATGGACTGTATTTAAAGGATGGCGAGCTATGGTCGCCTTGGATTGGAGAGGGAGAGAAAGTATGGTGTAGAAAGGAACCTCTTACCTTGCACGGTAATCTTCTTCTTCTCAGAAGGGCAGTCTCTTGGTGTTTTCGAGATGAAGCTGCTTGATCTACACTACACTATTCGTTTCACTTACACTCGCGAGCGGGTTTGTTAGGTTTTCTTTGGTTGTAAGCAGTAATAATTATATATGGCAGTGCGGTGCGGTGCGGTGCGTTCTCAGCGCGGCGGACATGAGTTTTTTCACCTTCTCGAATCTTCCGTCGCCGTTGATCAGGGCGGCCAATAGCGAGGCGTTTCGGGAGGGGATTTATGAAAAGGATCGCTGGGATTGGCCGAGCAGCGACGAACCATTGACGTTGACAGAATTAACTAGCAAGGAAAAGATAGATGGCGCTACCATATCCCCCCGGCCCTAAAAGGTTGCCTTTAAAAAAAAATTAAAAATTGAACTTAGCTATGTTGGGTGTACTACCGCAGAACCCATCAATAGGTTAAGACAGCGATATGATAATAAATTAATCTAAATTAACTTTAGCGAAAACTACAAACGCAATAACAGCGAAACTACTAACTAAATACTTAAACTAAGAGGTAGATCCAACTTCAGGCTAGATCTCACTGAGTTGGAAGCGGACAGAGACGTACAACAGGGCGCACGTAGCTCCCCTTAGCGGTTTTCACGGTAACAATGCGGGTTGTACCGTCCTTGGAAGTATGCAATTTCTCTACGATGGCTAACGGTCATGAAAGCGACGGAGCATTATCATGTATTATGACGATCAACGTACCCTCCTGTATAGGGGATGCAGGACTATTCCACTTGGATCTAGCCTGAAGCTGGTGTAGATATTCCGCATGCCAGCGCCGCCAGAACGACTGCACGAGTTTATCCAGCAGAGTATGTCTCTGGAGCAAGCTTGAAGAGTCTCCTTCAGGAGCCGGAAATGACGATAATGGCACTGTGTTCAGAAAATGTGCAGAGCTTAACGCGGATGGTTCTGCAGGGTCGCTACTCAATGCCGTGAGCGGACGCGAGTTGATCAGTGCCTCGACTTGTGCAAGGACAGTTAAAAGCTCTTCGTAAGAGAGGATCTGTTGACCTATAACTTTGAAGAGATGAATTTAATTACTTTGACCATGCTTTCCCAACATCCACCGAAATGTGGTGATGCTGGTGGAATAAACTTCCAGTCAATATGATTTATGGAAAGTTCTTCCTGAAGACGAGTATGATATTCTTCCCTGAGAAACTTATAAAGGTCGCGTAAATAAGAGCTTGCGCCCACGAAACAAGTGCCGTTATCCATGTACAAACACTGTATAGGGTCGCGCCGTGAGAGAAATCGTTTAAGGGCTGCCAGGAATGACACCGTGCTTAAATCTGTCGCAACTTCAATATGCGTAGCGCGCGTCGTTAAGCATGTAAAATACATAGCCAGGCTTTACGGCTTTTAACACCTCGACCACGCACTGGCGTATACTTCAGTGGTCCTGCGTAATCACAACCGGTGTGTGTAAACGCTTTAGCAACCTGGTTGACGCGCTGGCTAGGGAGATCGGCCATGGGAGGGAAAGTCGGACGCGGACGAAATTTGAAACAGACGTTACATTTATGTATTCTGTGACGAATTATTCGTCGCGCGGCTAAAATCCAATACTTATGCCTAAGTAAGGACATAACCTAGATAACAATGCAAACTTGCCAAACTTGCAGCAAGTTTAAATCAAACTTGCTAGTTTCACTGTGACAATCTTGCATGAAGTTGGTTTTTCAAAGGATTTGGATGACGACGAGCACAGGTTGGTGGTCGGTCGACCAGCTGTTGTCGGACCACCAACCTGTGCCTTGTACCTGTGCAACCTTTGCAAAAGCAAACTTCATGCAAGTTTGATGCAAGTTTGTCACAGTGAAACTAGCAAGTTTGATTTAAACTTGCTGCAAGTTTGTTGCTATCTGGGAAGCAACTCTGGACCTGGTAAAATGAAAATGGAGGTAATTGGCGGTCATGGTCAGTATACCAATAGACTGTTTCTTACTGCTGGTTCGTATACCGTTGTCGTCATGCTCACTAAAATGTCATTTCTTGTGGTGGCGTCGTGTGTCGGGTCATCCCTGTCCCTCTAATATGGCGAGAGGGATGATGGCTGGCACATGCGTCATACTCGTGAACGGGTGCTACTTGCGATGACTGGTCGATGACGGTCTTGCGGGCTGGTATTAGATTTTAATATTTAACTGCATCATTTCCATCATGGTTCTGATCACTTTCGCGGATTGCCTGCATTATTAGGTATATATAATGTAAGTGGATGCTCCTGTTTCACCATGTCTATTCTGAGGAGGCTAACCAAAAGTATTATGCTTGAGTATTATGATGTACAGTAAATATATACAAGTGATATAGAAGGTGTAACAGTTGCAGCACCTTACAAAATGTAAATTGTGTATTATGCAAAACCTGGCGATGAAAAAGAGTGACCGTGAGTTTTATTGCCCGTTCTTTCTCATGGTTCTACCTATTGCTTTGCGAACGTGGCAGTAAATGTAAATGTAGAAGCATGGAGTAATAATGTTTTAAATTTGAGTATAAGTAATTATTTTATAAATTTATTATTTTGACGTTCATAAGCGTCACATTGTGACCCAAATGAATAAAGGATTTTGAATTTGAATTTGTGATAAAAATCAACAAGAAGGTCGACAACATGATCATGTCGCGGCAGAATGTAAGGATGTTTGTAGTTATAAGGCTCATCCGAATTTGACAGACGACCCCCAACGCGTATGACGCAGTGTTCATCGAGAAACGGCTTGAGTCTAAGAACAGCGGGAGAACAAGGTACATTGTCTTTCAAATTTTGAATGTCGTTACTAAAATGAACAGCCTGTACAGCTCGTAGTAACTTACATTCTGCGAATTTGATATCAGTACTTGATACAAAAGTCTCATTAGGTAGGTGCCTAAGAAACCTATAGACATAAACGATGGCGCGGAGTAACTTAGACCACGATGACATGCGTAGTGCGAGTGCATAGATGGGAGACTCCGCAACCTCAGCAATCACGGGATAAGAAACAGACTTCCGTTCGGGTACATCTTCGTCTTCTGCACTGTGGTCAAAGGGTTGCATGGGCCATTCTGACGGATTATGGGAGATCCAAGAAGGTCCACGACGCCACAATGGATGATGCAGAAGATTAAGTGGAGTGACACCACGAGACAAGCAATCTGCGGGGTTCTCAATACCCACGACGTGATTGAAACAAGTAGCAGGAACCAGTTCAATCAATTTGCTAACGCGGTTGGCGACAAAAGTCTGCCAGCGGTGAGGAGAAGAATAAATCCTAGCGAGCACTACCTTGGAGTCGGAAAATGCGTATATTTATTAATAGAGTGGTGGGGCAAAACTGTGTCTTGAATCTTGCGGAGCAACTGAGACAGCAGAAGGGCCGCGCACAACTCCAGTCTTGCAACCGAAATGGTTTTAACAGGCGAGACCTTAGACTTGGCACAAACTAACTGCACCGAGTAGTTAGAACCAATGCGGACTTGCAGATATACGACTCCGCCGTAAGCACGCTCGCTGGCGTCAGCGAAACCTATCAAGTTGATGGTACATCCATCTACCAACCCAAGATGACGCGGAATAGTAACTTGATTGAGCGCGGTAAGCTCAATACAAAACTGGCCCCAAGCGGTGACAATATGGTCAGGGGGTGTTTCATCCCACTCACACTTTGATTACCAACACTTTTTGATCAAGAGCTTGGCGTACAAAATTGTGGGAGCCACAAAACCCATTATGTCCCATAGTCGAGCCACTGTGGACAGCATAGTGCGTTTGGTGCACTTATCATCTGGTGGTGAGACGTCAAACCGAAAACTATCGCAGGATTTGTCCCAGCGTAAACCGAGAACCTTATGCGGTACAGACTTCTCAAACTCAATGTCTGGAGAAGCCTTATGAGAATCTGGTATGCGTGCGAGAACCTCCTTAGGGTTGCTTGTCCATTTGACAAGATCAAGCTGGCCTCGCTTGAAAAGCTGGATAAGCTCTTCACAAAGCAAAATTGCTAGCGGAGTGGATATGACACTACAGGCAATGTCATCCATATACAAAGCGGAAGTAGCAACAGCCGCTGCGGCGGGAAAGTGATCGCCTTCATCAGCGGTCAACTGGCGAACAACTCGTAACGCGTGATATGGGCTAGACTTGAGTCCAAAACAAACACGATTGAACTGATACACAGATAAAGGTTCTTTCTTGTCAAAACGATAAAAGATCCGTTGAAATCTACGGTCAGATTCGCGAACGCCGATATTGAGAAACATTTGGCGGCAATCAGCTGACAGAGCGATTTGGAAAAGACGAAACTTTACTATGATGTTAAATAAATCAGCCTGTAGATTGGGGCCGGCATGCAAAATGTCATTAATCGACTGACGCGATGTAGTCTTACAACTAGCATCTAAAACCACGCGAAGTTTAGTAGAGGTTTTATCTTCGCGAACTTCGCCGTGATGCGGGATATAATATGAGGGCAGAAAGTTGCCCTCTTTGTTAACAACTACACTCAAAAAACCTTTATCTATGTAGTCACGAATGACGTCATTATAGGCGCTGCGTAACTTAAGTGATGCATTAAGTTTACGTTCCAAACAATGGAAACGTCTGAGCGCAGCCGCGTACGAGTCGCCTAACGAATAATGGTCACCACAGAATGGCAACGCCACAACGTATCTGCCACTGTCGTCACGAACAGTGGTAGCGCGGAAATGTTCTTCACACTCGAGATCTTTACGGGCTCATCGAGGGCGGTGCGGTAACCTCTTCAGGCTCCCAAAATCGCTCGAGAAGAGAATCAATATTGTTTTCTTGAAGAACAGAACAACAGCAAGACGTAACGTATTGAGAAGTATGTAATGTAGGTACGGTACCCATAATCACATACCCAAATACCGTCTCAATAGCGGGCGGTAAGTTATGTTGCTCACTACGTACCACTTTATTTAGTAGCAAGTGCGGGAATATTGCAGCTCCGATCAAAACATCAATGTCTGCCGGATTCGCAAACTCCGAGTCCCTCAGCGGCAATGACTCGAGGTGTGTGAGTAGCGATACGTCCACATTAGCGTTTGGCAATGTGTCCGTAATACTCTCCACGATAAGCGAAGAAATGTCAAAATTAATGTTCCTATCAAAACGCTCTGAACCGCCGATCCCTTTGACTATTGAGTTAGTTAGTTGAGTTAGTTTTTAAAGTTATTCCACAATCCGAGGCGTTTGAACAACTCAAATGTTATTAAATTGGTCTGAGACGCGCTATCGAGTAGACAACGTACCATGTGCGGCGACCCATTAACATCATAAACGATAACTTGCGCTGTCGCTAACAGAACAGTCTTAGACGTCATACACCGCGGCTTAGCACTGCTCTGATCACTACAAGCGCACGAAGGCCGTCCGCGCGTGCACGCCGCCCGCGCAATGGATGTCGTACACAACGATATTTCATTGTGGATCGTGGGAGGCGCAGTTATCGTAGCCTGCACCTGCGACGTAAGTGTGTCAAGGTTAGCGGCTTGGCTTGACAACGGGCTACCTTTATCGAAATGTAACAGTGAATGGTGTCGTTGATTACATGAGCGGCATCTCGTTCTACTAGAACAATCACTTGTTTTGTGTTTTATACTTAAACAATTAATGCATGCTTTGTTATCTTTTACACACTTGAAACGAGCGGTCGGATTTAAATTATTAAAAGCGGGACATTTATAGAAATGGTCGTGCACTATATTATTGCACAGACACTTCTGTGAATTAATTTTATTAGATTCCGAGCATGTTACGTAAGATTGTGGATTAGGGACCGAGTTATTATAATTATTTCGCGCTTTATTCAACCTTTGTTTGCTGCTGCCAGTGTTAGACGGGCCAGGTGAACCAGACTGCGTATTATGAAATATTCGACACTGATCTTTGATGAATGAAATAAAACTATCTAGTGTAGGTATTTTATTATTGCGTTCCGTCATCTCGAAAGCACGAATTGTTTCAGTGTCAAACTTTTTTAAAGCGAGTTGAAGCAACATAAAGTCGGAAAGATCTTCTTATTTTAAGTTCCTAAGAGAATTAACCGCGGTTACGAAGTTATCTATAAACAGCTGGAAATTCGAGACAGATGCGGCACCGGACAGTTTAAGATTTAAAGCTTGGTCAAAGTAAGTAGACGCCAGGACGCGAGTGTCTTGATATCTATCAAGTAGTGACTGAAATATGACCTGATAATTCTCAGCACTGGGTGTGACACCTGCAAATACGGACTGGGCCTTCGGTGATAGTTTACCTATTAAATAGTACAACCTGTCAGCATCTTTCAAAGAACCATTATCGTGCACTGTAGACTTAAAACTCGCATAGAATAACGGCCAGTTTCGTATATCGCCATCAAACGACATAATCTCGATTGGCGGTAATTTCGGCTTGCGAGCCGCTGCAACGGGCTGTGCCGAATATTTACCCTCCAATTGAGATTGTATACGCTTAATTATACAATAAAGATCTTCAAATGAGGTATACGCCTGATAATTCAGTTGTTCATCAGGATTGATAGAAAGAAATCTTGTGTTATAATCGTCTAACAACTTATGAAAATCTGTTCTAATACTATCTACTGTCATACAATAGCTGAGAAATGACGCCCTATTACTATCGGAAATAGCGTCGATTTTTGAGCGCTCATAAATGTTTTCAATACGCTCAAATAAAATATTGCGTTTTGCTTCTAAGATTGTCATCTCTTTGTCTTCCGACACGCGTGACTTCCTTTGTTGTGACATGCTTACGTAAGTATAAGCTAATGAGACCGAAACAAAATAAGAATATCTAAAGTACCTATTATTTTACCTAAGTACCTAGGCAACACTTTAAAGCGGAGGAATTAAAAGTTGCTTGAAATATGAGATTTACAAGACAACTATGATAGTTCTAGAAATAATAATTGGGTAAGTAGGTAGGTAGTGTAGTAGTAGCTACATAAAAGTATATTACCTACTGAACCGTACTAATACAACCATGTGACGTTTATGTGAATGGACTAGGAGTATAGCTAGGTGCAATAACTGCCTAGGTATATAGATATAACGAGGTTTTACGTATAAAACGTAAATGAATCCGGCTCGAAGGACCACAAAAATGGTTCGGCGTTACACCGAAACCGAAGGTTCCTAGGCGATTTGGGAAAAATGGACTGTATTTAAAGGATGGCGAGTTCTGGTCGCCTAGGATTGGAGAGGGAGAGAAAGTATGGTGTAGAAAGGAACCTCTTACCTTGCACGGCAATCTTCTTCTTCTCAGAAGGGCAGTCTCCGGGTGTTTTCTAGGTGAAGCTGCTTGATTCACTACACTACACTATTCGTTTCACTTTCACTCGCGAGCGGGTTTGTTAGGTTTTCTTTGGTTGTAAGCGGTAATAATTAAAAAATGCGGTGCGGTGCGGTGCGTTCTCAGCGCGGCGGACATGAGTTTTTTCACCTTCTCGAATCTTCCGTCGCCGTTGATCAAGGCGGCCAATACCGAGGCGTTTCGGGAGGGGATTTATGAAAAGGATCGCTCGGATTGGCCGAGCAGCGACGAACCATTGACGTTGATAGAATTAACTAGCAAGGGAAAAGATAGATGGCGCTACCAGCTATGTTGTAAAAGGTTAGCACCACTACGTTTCTTTCTAGGGAGACATTATGGTTCCAAATGCATTAGCGACGAACATTAAAAACTACTGAATTGTATTCAGCAATGTGTAGAAATTAGCTCAATAAAAGCATGGTGTATTTGCAGTTTTGCTGTCAAGATATTATACACAATTTTCTCAAGAAAAACAAATGTGTGTGGCAGGGGGCAGATGCTTTTAGATAACAAGAACTTTCCAGCTACAGGATAATAAGAAATTTTAGCCTATACGCATCGTTTATCGTCTACTATAATAACTATAGTACTTATTTAGGCATCTTAAGTCATTGACCAATGAGATTCATAATATAGGTAAAATGCAAGTTTTAAAATTTTGCACACCTTTTTAAACCTACGCTTTTCATGACCGATTTCGTGAGATAGGTTCGTCTGGCTGTATTTTAATTCTTTTGTCACGTAGGAATTTGAAAATGAAGTAAAAAGCCGATTAAAAATATCCACTGATTATAATACGGATTCTAGGAACTCTTTGTTAAATATAAATAAAAAATATTTTTTTTTTTACATTAATATGCTAAAATGATGAAAAATACATTAAGACTTATGACACTATTAGACCACTGTCCACTGTGATAAAGCTATACATTTCTAAATCGTTTGTTTGGTCAGGGATACGGAACTGCGGGGTCGCGAGAAAGTATGCTAATCGCGAATCGCGTGACCCCGCCAACACACGGGACCCGTAGGGACACCGCGGTGGTTTTTAGTGGGTATGCCCCGAACGCCGGTAGGGGAGAGCCTCCACACACCTCCTCCGCCAGTCCCAAGCCCAGCCGTTTTAATGGCTGGGTTGGCGGAGTTGAGACGACTCATAAGGAGAGTTTACCACCGTAGTGAACAAAAAAAAAAAAAGAAAAAAAAAAAAGGGATACGGAACTGATAAATCTGGCCTTAGCATTGGAAGCTTGGCAGATGAACTTTGCGTTTAGATCTGGCATACGGCCAGATCAAATTACTTTTAATGTCCAACATAGCTTGGACTCTGAAACAAGTTAGGATGGTGTTGGAGGCTTGGCAGATGAGCCTGAAGTTTAAATGCTGGTAAACAACATCAGGTTATAGATAAAATTGTAGACTCACGCCTGTATCCCCGAAGATGTAGGCAGAGGTGTAAGTAATACTACATCCAGATTTCGCTATGAATTTTTAATTCCCACGTAATAGGGAGCGAGCTTATTGCCGTTACCGGGCACATCACCAGACTCCATGCTGCTACAGAGAATTTGAAAAAACCCAGTAACAATATTGCCCGACCTGGGAATCGAACCCGGGACCTCCGATTAGCAGTCGCATACGCTATCCACTGTACCACGGAGGCAGTAGATTAAATTGGCGAACTTACAATTGATGTCCAATATCAGAAGTTTGGACTCTGGAGCAGCTAGGTCGATGCTGGATACTAGACAGGTGAGTCTGGAGTTCAGATGCTGGCGACCAACGTTCAGGATAGCAATCATTGGGGTATTTACAATTGATGTCCAATATCACAAGCTTGGACTCTGGAACAGCTAGGTTGATGTTGGATGTTTGGCAAATGAGGGGTCCAATTGCTGGTGACCAACATCAGATAATAGAAATAGAGAAACTTACCATTGATGTCCAATATCACAAGCTTGGACTCTGGAGCTGATAGCAGCTCCAACATCAACAGCATAGCATCCAACATCAACATAGGTTGATGTTGGATGCTTGGCAAATAAGGGGTCCAATTGCTGGTGACCAACATCAGGTAATAGAAATAGAGAAACTTACAATTGATATCCAATATCACAAGCTTGGACTCTGGAACAGCTAAGTTGGTGTTGGATGTTTCGCAAATGAGGGGTCCAATTGCTGGTGACCAACATCAGGTAATAGAAATACAGAAACTTACAATTGATGTCCAATATCACAAGCTTGGACTCTGGAGCTGCTAGGTTGGTGTTGGATGCTTGGCAAATAAGCCTGGAGTTCAGATGCTGGCGTCCAACGTTGGGAAAGGTGAGACTGTTGACTGTCACGCCATCTGGTCGCTGCTCGTAGGAGTCGTCTATGACGTTGTTTTCGTGATACCAGGTGAGACGAGGGCGGGGGTCTCCTGCGATGAAGAATAGCCTTTATTAGTTCATGACGCCTAACATTCTGAATTTGGGCAGGATTAGATTGTTTACTAATATAAAAGTTGTAAAGCACGAATCCAAGTTAAATAGCACGAATGATGTCATGTAAAACTAAAGTGTGATAAAATTAACATAATGTTATGTAAGTGTGAAAGTTTACTAATGTTTGCCATAATTTAAAATGCCATGATTTCATATGCCATACTGGTATTTGCCATAATTTCATTAGAAATAGCGCTTCAGTTGCCATAATCGTGAAATGACATAAAATGACTTTCACAAATTCCATTGGTCATAATCGATCAAGTGTCATAATAATTTAAATCCATAAATGTATTTGCTATGATTTTCGTTTTCAATAATGCCATTTCCCTTAAATTTTATTCACCATAATACAAATAAAGATAATTTAATAAGATCAGATTTGTGGATATTAGATGGAACATTTAAGGTAGCATCCAAAAATTTTTTGCAACTGTACCTGTGCACAGTACACGGTAACGTTATAAATGGATACAATAAAGCTGTACCCCTTCTATTTGTTTTGTGTACACATAAAGATAGAATTAGATATAATCAAATCTTTAATTTTATAAGCGATTATAGCAATGAAAATAATATTACATTGAAATTGAAAAATTGCATAATGGATTATAAACTGAGGTTGACAGAAAATATTTAGACGTAACTCCGGCAGCCAAAATTACATTTAGGGGATTAAAACTAACTCCCTTAAACCCCCTACACCACCAAAACCCTCAAATTCGGGCGACTGGTTTCGAAACCCAATCCCAGACTTTTTATTCACAATTAAACCTAAAACTAAACCTCATACGGCGTCTACTAACTAAGCTCGACGGAGCCCCGCTTCACGGGGCTCCTATTTTCGGATTAAGGTTCAAAAGAGAACCTACCATAACCTATTTAGTTACTTATTACAGTCGCACCTAACCCTAGGTACTCGAAGGCAATGACGCACAAATTTGACATTAGCTGTCTATATCATTCATACAAGATGGCGGTTGCGTTTCGTTTCACATTTTTCACATAAAACCTAAATATCGCTTTTATTGATTCCACTAGTTTAATAAACTGAGGTTGACGGAGCCCTGCTTTGCAGGGCTCCTATTTTCGGGTTAAGGGTCAAAAGAGAACCTAACACAACCTATTTAGTTACTTTCACATAAAACCTAAAATTAGATTCCGTTTTGCATATTTGAATGAAGAATTTTTGGAAATAGTTTAAAAATATTTAGACGCAACTCCGGCAGCCAAAATTACTTTTAGGGGATTAAAACTAACTCCCTTAAGCCCTACACCACCAACACCCTCAAATTCGGGCGACTCGTTTCGAAACCCAACCCCAGATTTTTTATTCACAATTAAACCTAATACTTAACCTCATATGGCGTCTGCTAACTAACGCTTCGCGGGGCTCCTACTTCTGAGTGGTTTAAAAAAAAACCACGAAGACTAAGGCGGGAGCTCCGCTTCGCTTTTAGTCTTCTAACCTAACCTATCCGAGTCAGATTGCACTGAGTCGGGGTGTTAACGATAATTAATTTCGACCTAACAATATTATGTATTATTTTCATAATTATATCAAATTTTGATTATGTCAAGAGTCGATTATGAGATGTGTTACTTATGGAAACTAATTATTATGATAAATGTTGTTATAGAAAGTAATTTTATGGCAAATAAAAGTTATCGCTGTTGAGTTGTTAAGGCAAACGTTATAATTATAAATGATAATAGTGCAAGTAAATATTATGATCGGGGATGATTATGGCAAACAATATTAGTGCAAATGAATTTATGGAAAACGAGAGAATACCGTGTGTTAAACACAAGGAAGATATGGTTTATTACTCTTTGTAGCAATTTATGGATCTCCTGATAGAAAGTGCTTAAACTTTTCCATCAGACGCACTAACACATACCTATTCAAGGTCAATAATCGATTTACCCAGAATATTATATTTACCTATTTGCTATTATTTCCGTGTAATTACGAAATAACTCTGAGTATAATTATATTTACCGCATAAAATGTTCGATAAACTTATGAAATTAATTATGATTACCAAATTCATTTCTATATCTAATTCATCTTTTCGCAGTACACTGCTGGACACGTGTCTCTCCTAATTTGCGTTACAGTAACATTGTGAGTCAATAGAAGAATTTAGCCTACTATACTGTACTGGACAGACGGGTTGGTATAGGTTTGATGTCGAGTTACTACATCTTCTCAAATATACTATTTGCTACGTGTATTTTCCTTAATCAGCTCTTATGAGTACCACGGAATGAAATATTGTGGTGACAGTGTGCACACTCTAAATTAAATTTCGAAGTTTATCTCAAAATGGAATGGAATAAAGTTTATTACTTGTTCACATAAGTCAATCGAGCACTAACATTCAGGTATAAACTTGTCGTTATCTTAATTTCGTCATCAGTGTGGTTTCGTAGCTAACAAACTGCTGGCCCGTGCTGAATAGCAGCCACATCGATTTCCTCGACAGAATTAAGTCTCAGGCAATCTGTCTGAATTAGCCGCCGATGTTATCTTTCAGTTGTTTCGATAGATAGGCCGGAGATTCTTCATTACAAACACAAGAAAAAACCTAAGATTGAAATTTGATCTTCCAATGTCAATGTAAGGTTTATATAGGTATTCTTTTTAAATAGATTCTGTTCAATTTTCTTCAGAACTATATTGCCGTAAATCAAAACGATTTTTACCGTGGAAAAATTAAAGCACATTTTTGTTCATAAAAAAGCTCCTTACGGGATTTTGTAACAAAGTTCTTAGGTATGAAAATATAAGATAAAAATGTTTGTGCTTGGCCAACGACGAGCCTCACATTGACATTCTTATCGCTGTCACACCCAGGAGACATCGTCACTTAAATTATTTAAAAATGTATAGCGGATTTACTTTTTCAACTTTTGCGAATTGTAAGTCCGATTATAAATGATTACTGCGGTGTTGCTTTCGGCGACTTGAACTCTTGTTATTTGAGTTTCGGAAATAAACAACTAAGAACTCTGACATTTGACATTTTGAAACTTTTGACGTTTTTTATACATAATGCACCTATTTGTTAACAATCGGATTCAATTTCTACAGAAATAGAATTGCATTGTCTCTACGTTTTGAATGATACTGTAATTTTTCTCCAAATACGTTTATTACTTTGTTAAATACATAATATGTTTAATAGTTATATCAGCAACTAACAAAGCTTCAAGACATTCTTCAAACAGTTCTATTACTATGTCAGCGAGTAGTTGGATTTTGTAATACATCTTATTTGCTTGAAAATACATAGGTATATTTCAACATCACAAGTTAACTTTTAAATAACAGATCAATACTTTTTTCGACGAGGCTCCACGATAGTCAGATAGGTTATAAATTGTTTGTACTTTATTTGCCCTGAAATTTTGTCAGACATTTATTATAGTTGACGACTGGTTGGCGCTGCGGGTGTGTATGCGACTGCTACGCCGAAGGTTGCGGGTTCGATATTCGCTCAAGTCAAACATTTCTGTGCACGAACATGAATGTTTGTCTTGGTCTGGGTGTTTCTATGTATAATATGTATGTATTTACAAAAAAAAATATATATATATGTAGGTTTATCCATTATCTAGCACCCATAGTGCAAGCTTCTAGTTAGTTTGGGACTAGATGGTGTTGGTAGCGCCATCTATCTTGTTAAAGTTCTGTTAAGTTTAATTATGTCAACGTCAATGGTTCGTCGCTGCTCGGCCAATCCGAGCGATCCTTTCCTGAATCCCCTCCCAAAAACGCCTCGCTATTGGCCGCCCTGCTCAACGGCGACGAAGAAATAATGGAAGATTCGAGACGCTCAAAAACTCATGTCCGTCGTATAACGCAAACCGCACCGCCATATTTTTTACCGCTCCCGCTTAACCGTCGTAACCGTCAAATCTTTTAGACGACAAAAACGTCAACATATTTTTATACAGACAAAAATAATACTTGCTTGTCACTACTGTCCTTGATCTTATGTTTAAGTTTTTTTCTTGTCTGTTGATTTTTCTTTCTTTCTCTTTTCAATCGTCCTCTGTGCGTTATCAACCTTAGCCGAATGGAAATATGGTTATACTTTTATAATCAGCTGTCCCATAATAAGCTTCCCGTACCAAGAGTTATTTAAGGAGAAGGGATTACCATCCTCGGCTCGGCAAAATAAGAAAACTTTTAAATTAATTGAGCTTATCAACCAAACTGTCACTCCAGGTAAAAAAGCGACAATTGTTCACAAAAGGATAAGCTTGTATTCTGCTTATTTATTATTTTTACTCTTGTGTCTCGCAAAAGATTATACACTGATTTTTACCCACGTTTTCCCAATTATTTTTGTAAACGGATGATTGGAATTGTGAACGGTTTTAATCGATTGAATAAATTTGTAAATACACGTGTGCTAAGCGTATTTGTAATTCGGACGCGATTCATATATGAATTACAAATTTTTCAACAATATTTATTTTGATTACAGTTGTATTTGAATACAGCTCTTCATACAAATACGACTGTTATCAAAATTTACATTGTTTAAAATATAAATACAATAACTATTGTATTAATTCTGATATTGTTAGTATATATATTTGCTTTTGCTGGTAGTCCATAAATTCTAGCTATCGCACTGCTAGACACAAAGGGCCCCTTTTCACTATGAAAAGCGTTAAAATATTGTCACCGAAAAACTTAGGACAAAATTAGCTCTATATTATTTTACTATTCAATTATTCCTGGACATCGTTTTGAGAAACCTACTTGTCTGTGTCTTATTAAACATTTCTATTTACCTTTCAAAAGAGAATATCAATATTAATTATGTAAAATATCTTAAAAGTATACTTAATAAAAATAATTTATATTATGTCCAGTCAAAATCAACTGTCAGAAAGAAACAGGTCTACATCTTCTTTTTGATTACTTAGTGATATAATTTTGATGGTTTAATTAAAAGTCAACATATTATGAGTTTAAATAATTCTTTCAAATATTAATATTCAACTTGTGATAGAAATTAATGCACTAGAAGAATCAAGAGTTTTTGAGTGAAACTAAAGGCTATTTCATCATCAACTGAACCAAAAAAGACCCATGTCAGAACCCATATAAAATATCATCCAAAGTCCATCCATTGCCAAATATCCACACTTTTGTCCTCACACTTACAGCCCTAATACATTACTGTATTCGCACAACTTAAGAGACGCAAGAGGCCATCTATCAGATTGCTCGATGCACAATACAACACATCAACGCTTCTCACGATTATTTGCCAGTTTCACAAATATACTATACTAGAGGACCCAAGCAGCTACGCCTGCATTTTTTTTAAATTTACCCGTTTTGGTCGATCCCGTGGGAATTTCGGGAAATCCCTGCTTAGTGCACCCCTACGGTCCCCAAGAAACATACATGCAAAATTTCAGCTTCCTGCGCCCAATAGTTTCGGCTGTAGCATGTCTGTCAGTCAGTCAGTAACGCAAGGATTTTATATATTAAGATTTTGGATTAGATTTTTTCCTCCCCAGTAAAATGATTAGTTGACCTACTTCTGCAGATTGAGGAAAATCTGTCGTCTAATGCTATCTTATAAATATAAAGTATAGAAAAAATATTTAATAAGTACGCTTTTACAGGTTACACGAAGATGTAATTCGTTCCGGTTGGGAATTTTTACTTGTAATGAACCGACGACTTTTCGGCGAAAATTTAAATTGGTAATTTTAGATAAATATGTATGGCTTTGTGTTCATCACATCAGCCTTAATAGTCCACTGCTGGACTAGGCCTCTCCTTTAAAAGGAGGAATTGGCCTGCTATACCACGCTGGCCAAACGGGTTGTTAAAGGGTTTTTATCAAGTTTTCCTTCTCTTGCAGTGTTGTTCTCTGCATAATATGCTCCCTCTGTCGGCTCTTACGACACCTATGGGATGATATGGGGTGGTGACATTTCGTATTCTTAATCCGTCACCACACGGACGATGGCTTTGTGTTACTCTTAGTTTAATCTCGATGTCCTTTATTCAAAAGATTATCCATATTAAGACGTTGCTGTATTTCTGATCATTGAGCCATTATCTCGGTTGCTGCCAAGACGCTACGCTATGAAGCTTGGGCTCCTGTTCCTGATCTGACCTGGTTTACCAGTTGAAATTAAACTACAGTTTACGGATTTTATCGCGTTATATTGGTTTCACTGGTTATTTGTTATTACATTTAAACCGAAAGATCTAGAAGCTACATTTTTATTACTATTACTAGCCGACGTTTCGAATTCTTTACAGGATTCGTGTTCACGGCAGACTGAGGTGATATTTGTCTTTGTCTTGAATTTATAAGTTATCTCAAAGTACCTGAACATTTTTCAACTATTGGTGTTACTATCTACGCAGAAAGTGCTCACTGTGTCTTGATGTCTTCTGGTGACTTTGTCCTTCTTGGGTTTCATTAGCCTGATAACAGGGTCCCAAGCTGGAGGAACATTCCAACCATCTTCCCTATTGAAATTAGGATGTTTTTTAATTTCAATAGCTTCACGTATCATTCTTGGAATAAAGCGGTGTTCTTTTGCGAGTATCTGTGGTTTATCAAATCGCAGGTAATGGTTGGTTCCTTGTTCTACATGTTCACACACAGCAGACTTCGTCAAGCGTTTGTGTTTAATGTCAGCTATATGTTCCTTTAGTCGAATGCCTATGCTTCTCTTGGTTTGTCCAATGTATGAGAGCCCACACTCACAGTCTATCTTGTAAACCCCGGCCTCTTGTAAGGGTAACTGACTCTTGACAGATGGTAATAATTGGCTTATCTTCGTTGGCGGCTTGTAGAATGTTTTGATTGAAGCTCGCTTCAAGATGTAGCCAATCTTGTCGGTCACGCCCTTGATGTATGGGAGGACAGCAGGTTGTCTCTCTACTGTGGCTGGCTTGTTCTTCAGGGATCTGTGACGAGACAAGCCAGCCACAGTAGAGAGACAACCTGCTGTCCTCCCATACATCAAGGGCGTGACCGACAAGATTGGCTACATCTTGAAGCGAGCTTCAATCAAAACTTTCTACAAGCCGCCAACGAAGATAAGCCAATTATTACCATCTGTCAAGAGTCAGTTACCCTTACAAGAGGCCGGGGCTTACAAGATAGACTGTGAGTGTGGGCTTTCATACATTGGACAAACCAAGAGAAGCATAGGCATTCGACTAAAGGAACATATAGCTGACATTAAACACAAACGCTTGACGAAGTCTGCTGTGTGTGAACATGTAGAACAAGGAACCAACCATTACCTGCGATTTGATAAACCACAGATACTCGCAAAAGAACACCGCTTTATTCCAAGAATGATACGTGAAGCTATTGAAATTAAAAAACATCCTAATTTCAATAGGGAAGATGGTTGGAATGTTCCTCCAGCTTGGGACCCTGTTATCAGGCTAATGAAACCCAAGAAAGACAAAGTCACCAGAAGACATCAAGACACAGTGAGCACATTCTGCGTAGATAGTAACACCAATAGTTGAAAAATGTTCAGGTACTTTGAGATAACTTATAAATTCAAGACAAAGACAAATATCACCTCAGTCTGCCGTGAACACGAATCCTGTAAAGAATTCGAAACGTCGGCTAGTAATAGTAATAAAAATGTAGTTTCTAGATCTTTCGGTTTAAATGTAATAACAAATAACCAGTGAAACCAATATAACGCGATAAAATCCGTAAACTGTAGTTTAATTTCAATGTGTAACATTCGCGTAAACCCAAGAAAATATTCTGGTTTACCAGAATAGTAGATTTACCTATGTCGTCCGACCCCTACAATCGAAAAGATAAGTAATATCCCAAGGCTTACATGCGTAACAATATATTCAAGAGTAGTTACTGGCACCAGTTTACGACTGTCAAAGATCTTTATGAAGATGCAAGCTCCGAGGCAGGGGAAGGCGATAATAAACAATTTAACGTGCACATAACTTCCAAGTTAATGGTGCACCTTGGTTTCAACAGAGATCATCTGCATGTCAGTTTGTTGGTATCCAACTATCCACTAGGCTACCACTGAATTTAACAAGCCTGAATACTCTGTACTAAATAACTTATAAAATTTACGCAGCCAGCGTATTAGCGTGTTTAGCTTGTATTACAAATCAGGTTACGATTTCTTTTTAACTTGATTTTGGTGCTGCTAATATATATGTCACCGGAAGATAACAAGATCGAGAAGCATAAAATTAAAAGTTCTTCGGAGATTCTAAACGGGTCGACCGTTTAGAATCTTGCGAATGGATATCCGTTAGTTTCTAAAGGGTAATGGCAGGAATGTATGGGCGTTTGGTACCGGCCTATGGGTATATCTGAGACTGCATGGTAGGCACTCTTTTTGTATTTATTTGACAGGTAATAGCATATGTAATTACTCTTTAAATTATGAGATTTTTATAACTTCGCGTTCAAAAGTTATTTCAGTTTGAACTTTACTAAAGGCTGTAAGTAGATAGGTCCTGTGACTATTTACCTATGACATTTATGACAGCTATGACACAAATGACTTGTTTATTTTATTTTTGTCATGTTTATTTACGCTATGCAAGATAATTATTTACGTTGTTAATCAATCGTAATTAGACAATGTATCCTAATTACACAATCTACATAAATCTTTCTTATGTCCGTTTTAGATAGCTATTCCTTCAAGAATGTGTAAAGGTTTGTTCCAGACAGAATTGTTGGTAGTTTTCTCAAACATGAAAATATCTCTCTGATGTCCTAAGTCCTACACCAATAAATATTTTTAGGATATTATAGAAATTAAATGCAGTTGCAATTTATGCATTGCAGACTAGACATAGTGTGAATTTACAAGCGTCCTTTCGCGAAATAATACACTAACGCTATCAATGCCTTGATCGGAGGAACATGAGCTCAACTCAACCTATCGACGGATAGATAAAAGTTAGCAGAAACTCTTAGATGTAGCATACACCACAATCCAAAGCACTGTAAGTGTATTTATTGGCAACAGCAAAGACGCCATTGATAATCGCCGGTTTGTTAACGATGTTTATAATGCTTTACAGTTCAGTCCCGATTTTGTAATACTCATTATTAATTTAAGTATACAGGGTGATTTGTAATTGCTCGTATTCCCTTACTTAATGTTTTAATTCAGGTCAATAAAAATTGGTTTAATTCAGTGTCACGCCTTTGTTTTTAATTATTTATTCATTTGACTGATTGACTTGGTTTTGACTCCCCTAAATGAGTTTCCAAGATAAACATAACGTCCGGTACCAACTGGCTGAACATGCTCTTCGAGCCACGGGACAAATGAGAATTAAAAACTTAATATGCATTTAACTAACAAAAGACAGTCATTTACGTTGAGGATTCGAACCCAAGACCCTAAGTTTTGCTAGGTTGGTCTCCCTACTAGTAAATCACTGCTGATTGCAGAGCTTAAGAATAAATACAGGAAAAAATATTCTGGCGAGTGAGTTATCCAGAAGCACTTTTTTTGAACAAAAGTGGCTATTACTCAAAATTTGCACCAATTGTCTAAGACTATTAAATTTTTTTTGGATAGAAGGTAATACCAAGAAGTTATTCCAACACTTTACATAACATGCCACATATTATTTTTTTCAAATAATTGCATTTTTGTGGCGTAATTTTATTTTATTCGAAATTTTTTTGCGTGTTTATTGGCTCTATTTTCAAATTCCACGTTGAGCTAGTAGTTTTATTTTAATTTAAAAGATGGTCCATTTAATTTTCCATTAAATAAGACCCAATTTGCCACCAAGAATAGTAAAAAAAAAAATTTACAAGATGTTTATAACAAAAATTTGGAATTTTCTCAAAAATTCTTAAAAACCGTTTTATTCCAAAATGGTGCATTTTGGACCCCCATATGTAGGGGATAAAAATACTCCATTTTGGCCCTAGAATCACCTCCCGAAGGGAATACGAGCAATTACAAATCACACTGTATATGATCTTAGCTTTTGAATACGAGAATGACTCAAATTAATAACAATTGATTTAACTAAATCGATTTTTTTTACAATTATTTATTTACATATGGCAAGTTTTCGTTAGGAGTACTACGTTTTGTTATTAACATTTGCACGTTTAGTTACCGCAATTGTAACAATTAATCAAACTAGATTTTCATACTTTTGCAAAGTTCTGAAAATATTATAATTACATGAAAATAGTTAGGTTAAGTCACTTATTAAATGGTACACATCTCAACATCATCCATTATAATTATATCCCTATTGGTACCAAATCTGCCATTCTCCTTTACTACGAGACGACGCAAATTGCGAAAATGTGGCCGTAAAATAATAAAATTTTTCTCTTGCTAAGTTTATAAATTTCCTAGGCAATTCATAAATTTGATGTTTTTGTTATTTTTCGGTGACATATATAACGATATTTCTAAGAAATATCCTTAACAGCCTTTCGCAGTCCACTGAATTCGCAATTACTGAGAGTCATCAAGTCATCAGGTCATCAGGTTGGTTTATTGTTAAGTTTTCTGTCTCTACCCAAATATACTATTTCAGCATCATCATCATTATCAGCGCTGTATACAGTATGTTGATATGCATTTGCAAAATATTTTCAGGGGTGAATATTCTACTATAATTGAAAACAAATACATGAAAAAATAACACAATAAAACTTAAAAAATTCTTTTTCGTATACATGCATTTAAAAATCAACTCCGTGTATTGACCGCCGGTGCCGTCGCGCTCATCTGATTGCCGTGAGCTCGCATTGCAGGTACCTAACACATACAAGCACACGTACCTACCATGCAGTCTTATCCTGCTCCAGTCAACACCTTATTCTGATTTAAGGTGCAATTCCGAGATGGACTGCAGACCGCAAACTGGAACCGCAAACTGGAACCGCAAACTGCAAGCGACATCACTAGTTTCTATGAATCTCTATGAAATTGATTCCGGGCGCGGCAACATTGCGGCCTGCAGTCGCAGCGCGCCGCGTACGGCCGCGGCACGCAGCGACCGCACGCTACAGCGCCAGTGATGTCGTGGACTGCAGACAGTTCACACATACAAGAATGTCGACTTTTTCAGAGGATGATGAAAAAAAATTTACTTTGTTGCTGGTCATCCAGTAATTTATGATACATTCAATCCAAATTATCGCAATAATTTGGTGAAAGATAATGTGTGGAAAGCAATAGGAAAGGATTTGGATTGGTTCTATAACTCGTGCAGTCGCGACATGCCGCTATGCTTGGAATAGAAGCAACCGCGAACGCAGGCATCACTGTGGTCGACCTTGGGTCGACCAGAGCCGCTAGCCGCAGTGTGGCCTGCGGTTGCAGTGTGCAGTTCATCTCGGAATTGCACCTTTACTATCTAAGTAACATTTTATGAAAATAGAGTCTTATATATTATCGCACACTGTTTGAAATAATTTAAGGCGGATGAGTAAAGATAAAGATACTTTATTTGCAGTATACTGTCTATATTATATAACAGAAATATTTCGCAAATGCATATCAATATACCTATTGTATAAAATGTCCCACTGCTGGGCACGAGCCTCTTCTCACAATGAGAAGGGTAAGGCCAATGATAGGCCACCACAATGGCCAAGTGAAGGTTGGCAGACTTCACATTGTCATGTCTTTCGAGAACATTATGGAGAACTCTCAGACATGCCGGTTTCCTCACGATATTTTCTTTTACCGTTTAGCAAGCGATATTTTTGAAAAGTCATTATCAAGTTCCTCTGCGTAGCAGTCTGTCGACTACCTATCCCAGGAATAATTTGACGGAATATCCGTTTTTCTAATTTATCTTTTCCTTTTGCCACAATTAAATATTTACAAATGAGGAGTGCCTTACCTTGGTAGCCTAAGACCTGTGTTAGAATGCAAAATCGAAATATGTTCAATTTAAACTTCAAAGATTAGTTTCGCACTTAGGCTAAATACGTTCCTAAGGAGCTGTTTTGTGTTAAATGTGCGAGGCGATACCTACATGAAGCTAAATGGGCGACATACCTATAAACAGAGTTGTTAGAACATCTTAGGTATGCTTATACATTTTTTGTCCTAACTGATCTGATACACATATTTGACTGCACGTATATCGTAATGGTTTAAGCGGTCACTTCGTCGTTTAACAGTCCACTGAGTGTTGTAGGTTCGATTCCGACGTGGTACCACACTTGTGTGATCTGTCATTTTTTGTGCCAAACATGGGTGTTCTGTGCATCAAACGTTGCAATTTAGTTGCTTTTTCTTTTTAATTTATCTTTTATCTTCTTTTCAGAACTTCATTATTATACGTACTGATCTATAATTTCCAGCTCTCACTATTTACTAATGACAACGGGTTATAATTAATATATAAATAATCATAAAGTACATAAGAAATAAACTTATATTTAATGAAAACTTCTCATTTGAAAGTCATCAAAACTTTATTGACGTAACTAGAAACTCAATTATAAATATGTAATTGGCTACATAACATTGATATGATAATAAGTCAGGAAACAAGTAATGGCCGACGCACATATAGCGACGTGAAGCGCAGCACATTTTTCACTTCAATACGATTTTCGATTTTGGTCAATTTAAAAGATGACCAAAATCAACTGTGTCTAACCTAGCTAAACCATATTTACAACTCGCCCGCACAATCTCAAACTACTATCATGTGATTATCGATTTTTAACTATTCCAAAATGTCGATTATACTCGTCACGCGACGTATTGTCATCACCTTATTGTTAAATATAAACTTCTGAACACAATCATAATATACTTACTGTTTTTTTATTGTGTAGGGAGACAAGTAAGCAAGCGGGTCAGCCGATGATAAGTGATCACCGCCGCCCATAGATTCCAGCAATGCCCGTAGTTTTAGGACAAATGCGTTGCCGAAATTTTAAAAAGGATTGTGCATGCTTCTTCTTCTTTTCGTATATGTGTATGATCAGTTATAGAGGTGTCTTTAAAAAAATTAGAAGAGATCTATTACAAACGGCAATTAGTCAAATCATGTTATGATATGATACTATAAAAACTGTTGTGAGAAAAAGCAGTGTATGCAATGGAAATTTGAATAAAAATTGGTTGGTCGAATACTCTTAATCGAGATTATTACTTCCGAGAACTAGTTAACACACCAATTTCAGTTAAAATAAAAATAGCCTCCAGGCCCAGATCAAAGCTATTGTATAAATAACATCTGAACAAATATACAATATCTCGCCCACTGTACGAATACAAAACGTAAATTTTACACGAACGTTTTTTGCCATAATATAACAAAATAACAGCGAATTATTTTAAAATTGTATCCAAAAAAAGAAATAAAAATGCAAATTTTGTCAATTTTTTGAAAATGAATTAAGCATTAATTACGAATATTAACATATATTTAATTTACGCTATTTGTCTTACCAATAACGTTTTGAAGTTATGAGCGTATTATAATATAATACGCTCATAACATAATAGTTATATATCGCTTGCCCCGCGCCTCGGAGAGCACGCTAAATCGCCGGTCCCGGCTTTCATGAAGATCTTTAAAAGTCGTTACAGGGAGTCCGCACCCTCAAACAAACTTAATTATACTGGTCTAAGCTATGCCAAGCCCTTTGGGTTACGGAGTTCAGACGACAGTCGCTCTGTGGAAAAGTTGATATTCTGTCATATCTGGTTGGACTAGTAAGTGGACATCAGGCTCCATGGTCTAAGTCTTGGATGCAACCGGGAGGGATAACGCTAGGATGATGATGATAATGATAACCTAATTCAGGAGAATTATTCAACGGCAGTGGAGCGATTAGCCCAATCGTATTCGAGTCAGAATAGTGCCAAATCAATATTTGTAATTGAAGATTCGTATTTGACAAAATACATACATACAAAACATATTTTGTAATATTGAGCTTTTAGTTTGAGTTACAGATATACACCGCTATTTTTTAATTAGTACAAAAACTTTAAGGACAGATTAGCGAAGATATTATTATCATATATGTGACGTAAGAATTTCATAATATCAATAAAAAGCAAAGTTATTATCATTTGTATATTGTAGAAAATCTCACTTAAATCATAGTCATATTTTACAATCCATTCACTAATTCATTGATAATATTCCATCCTGCTCATTCGCATTCTCTCTGTCCCACTTATGATGTAGGTAGCAATAGAAAATAAAATGTAGAAAAATAATAAATGTAGGTAGTTATTTTTTAATTTTGTTAGTTCTACCCTCTCCTTCATGCTTCATTCGGGCGTAGGACCGGTAACATTTATCGTTTAACAAGTAATTAAATACGGAGGTATGTAATTAGAAAGCAAACAAATATCAAAATAAAAGATGGTGTTCTGGACTAACAGAAAAGAGTAATTTTGGCGTATTTATGAAGTTAGAATCATCTGCTATTAACAAATTATTTTATCATCATCATGTCAGCCTAGAGACGTCCACTGTTGGACATAGGCCTTCCTCAAGGTGTGTGGAGAACACAGACCGATTTTGAGGCGCCTGCATCAAATTATTATTTACTTAAGTACGTATTATTTACTAAACTTACAAGTATTTCCATTGTCCTTCGAAATGTCCACCACCGTTGTCAAAAGCATCCAATATGCACTGTTTTAATTGTTTGACACTGACCCGGTCACTTTTGTCCATGGGTACACAGCTGCACTCGCGATTTTTCCACTCAAAAAGTACGCACGAAGCATAGCTACATACTCCCGTGATATGAACTGATATGATAGGCCATCGCGTCGGGCAAACGTAGACAAACAATTAAGTTTTGCAACGAAATTAGATACGCTGACTTTCACTAGTAATTTAGTACTGTAGCATCGTCGGGGCGTGGCGCAGGCGCAGAGGGGCGGGGGGGGGGGGGGGTTAATTTATCAATGCTATGATAGTACACGGGTCGGTCATAGTATTAGTATTGCATTTACCAATTATCACGTATTTTTGTGGACAGTTTTGAGACAGTTTTGGGATTTAGTGTTTTTATTTTTCAACTACATAATTATGATCAGTTAAAGATACTTAGTGCCCTGTTACATTTTTTGTACTAATTAAAAAATAGCGGTGTATATGCTCCGAGTCCTTTTTTATCTTCTTCAGAGATGGCATATTACATCTGGTTACAACCTCGTTACTCATTCTAGAATCAAATAAAGCAATACGATATGAATACTACGCAATATCAGTGACCAACGTGACAAGGATTCGATTCCCAAAAGAGACAGTTACACCTTGAATGCAGTCAATATTTAACGTAAATTGTAATAATTGCCGTGTGGTTGACGGCATAGAATACAAGTGTCACCACCCCCTATCTTTCCTTGGGTGTCGTAAGAGTCGACTAAGGGATAACACGATGCAAATACCATCTTTGCGTAGAGACGGAAAACTCGACATCAAACCCTATACGACTGCCTCGTTGGTCTCGCGGCATAAATGTGCGCGTGGGATCGGGAGGTCCTGGGTTCGATTCCTGGGTCGGGCAGTGTTATTGGGTTTTTCTGTGACGAAATTCTCAGTAGCAGCACGGAGTTTGGAAATGTGCCCGATACGGCAATAGGCTCGCCCCTTATTACGTGGGACTAAAGTATATCTGGCGAAAAGTGGGTGTAGAAATACACCTCTGCCTACCTCTTCGGGTTTATAGGCGTGAGACTATGTATGTATGTATGTAATAATTTTCTCATAATTTTCAACAAATTATATGAATTACTATAAAACATCTCCAAGAATAATAAATTGCTTAAATAAAGATGAACTTCACTCCAAACTAAGAACTTTTCAACCAAAATTGTACTTTGTTAAATCCTTAATAATTAAACATACATTAATCCGGTTAAGCTTCTTAAGTTCAAGAATTTGATTAATAGAATAAAATGAATTATAAGATTTAAGATTCGGGCTCAATGAATATTCAGAGATGCAATTAATACTCCGAATCTTAATAGAAGAACGGTTGCAGAATAATAAAATGGCTCGTTTCTTTTTATATTGCTTTGTTAACATTTTATCTAAGAGCTGTTTCGGTATTATATCGGATCAAATTATAAGTGTAATAACCGGAGTATAAGTCAGTTTAATAGACCTAAAGGCTTTTGGAAATGTGGCGATGAAACGGATCTAACAAACGCTAATCAATTTTGAATCATCATCGCGTATATAAAATCACTATTTCCTGTTGACATATTATCGAACGTTCTAATCTATATTTAATCTGCTTGGTTGGTTATTCCAAAACGTAGGTAAGTTCCACTAAAGAAAGGTACTGAATACGCCACTAATAAGAGATGAAAATTTTCTGAAATGGACCACAAAATCCGAAAATATTCCCCCTAAAAATATTGTCGTTTTTTGCAATTGTAGGCACGCCACATGAGAATCCATCAACTTAGACACTTTAGCTTTTAGCCTGACAACCCTAGTGCGTCTCTTTAATTTGACTCGAAAGATATGTATATCAGACATGTCGACTAAATGTCAACAGTCGCTTATTTTCACAAAACAAATTTGACAAAGTGGATGATACCTAATACATACTTATTTGCTCATTCATATTTCATATCTAAGTCAAATCAGTTGGGTACGCAAGGCCAAAAAATAGTGGTAGTAGGGATCATGGGACTTGAGAAACATTGTAATCAGCGACAAAAGTACAACGTAGACTGGACATATTTAGAACGAATATAACATTGGTATAACACGCGATTTAGTGAGCGTTTCGAATCTGGGGCACGGCAGTGCCCCCACCAAGTCGAGCAAAAAAGCGGCACGGCCGTACCATCCTTTTCTCGAAGCAATTCAGGCCATTTTCGACCCCCTATAACTTCGTTGTGGATAATATTAGAAGCCTGATTTTTTTGTAACCATGTAGATGAAGTATAAACATGGTGTATTTTAAATTTCATTCAATTTGAACCAGTAGTTTAAGAATTATTACGAGTCAAAATTCTTAATTATGTCACTCACTGACCGATCATTAAAAGTCTAAGGCACTTCTAGCAGACATATAAGCTTCAAATTTAGAATACAATTAGTGTTTAGTATAAGAATCAAGGAAAAATTAAAATATGAATCAATTTCTGTCCAGTTTTCAAGATACATCAAGTGCATAAATTACTTTGTAATCCCATAAAAATATATAGGATTACAAAATTACATTTGCAGTTAGAGCTTTGATTAAGAAAATTCGTTGTTGGTGTACAATAAGTACAAGGTACCGGAAAGGACAAAAGTAAGACTATCTACAAAAATAAATGAGAACCCATAAAAACAATACTTGTCAAAAATACCAAGTTTCGCGACCGTAAAAAGTTGTGAGATCCATGTAATACCAAGTCGGTCAATTAAAAATCGTGAATGTTTTAAATAAATATATTGACTTGGCAATCGCATAAAACAATCTAATTTATATAATAATATATGTATTACTTATGAGGTATATTGTTTTCATGCGATGGCCGAGGCAATCTTTTTATTTAAAACATTTCAGATTTTTAATTAAGCGACTTGGTATTACATGGATCTCACAACTTTTTACAGTCGCGAGACTTGGTATTTTTGACAAGTATTGTTTTTATGGGATTTTCAATTTTCAAAAAAACATTGCATCGTTATAAAATTCTGCGGTAAATAGTAACCTAACGTTTCTATGTGGGTTTGTGTTTGTTTGTGGCCACGGGATGACCCATGTCAAAACGTCAGGGCACAGACCGAGTACCTATGTTATTCTTATGTCCAAATAATTCCGCAATAAAAGCATGTTACTTAAATATGTAAAAATATCAAAGGTTTGTAAGTACTCGTTTTTCAATTTTTTGTGGTGTATTGACCTGAACAAAAAATTAAAAAATGGAGAAGCTCGTTTGTCAGGTCAAATTTTGCTTACTTCAGTAAACAGGAAAATAAGAAGTAGTCTTTGTATATACCTGGTGACGAAAGTTTATCTCTTACTTACCTCCAAAACATTCACAGACGAGTTCCAGAGTGTCACCTTCGTTGTAAGGCTCCAGTAATCGCGTGTGACTTCGAGTCTTTGCATCCATAATCGTTGGCCGGTTCGGTGGGGCTGGGGACAAAAATAATATAATAAATAAAAATGAAAATAATATCACCAGGTCTTAATTGGTCGAGTGGTTAGAGATCTTGACTGTTACGCTGGAACATGAGTTCCAAATCCAGAATGCGAAAACATAATATTAAAAGAAACGTCTGTTCTAGTAATTAAGCCTGTGTCGCAGAGAACTTTACAAACATGCAATCAACGGATAAAAACAGCATCCAAACTTGAAACAAAAAAAAAAATGCAAAATGTTGCATCGTGCGGTTATTGTACCCACGACACTCGGCGTAGCACTTGACGGGACTGTTACGCCATACGTGCATTGTTACTTTGTCCACAGACTATGATGCAAAGTATAAATAAATATAATACATGATAATAGATTCAATAAGGA
The DNA here is from genome assembly GCA_944739405.2 of Euclidia mi. Lineage (NCBI taxonomy): Eukaryota > Metazoa > Arthropoda > Insecta > Lepidoptera > Erebidae > Euclidia > Euclidia mi. The sequence goes on along the minus strand of OX123193.2, from coordinate 71,467,969 downwards.
TTTTACTCAGAGCCTTACAGTAAACCGGAAATATAAACCTACACAGGAAACCTACAAGTAATGGAAAACAAGTAGGTACAGTCAACGACATTGCTACTCAACTCAAAATCTTTGTTAAGAATTTTATGAATTTAAACTCCTCAGTTACCATTCTTAATTTATAAATTATGGTTTAAATAAGATTTGTTTTGGCTAAAATCCTAAAACATTTCGAAGATCATAATAAATTGGTGTGTTTTCTGATATCTGTGTAGGTATATGTGAACAGGTCATAGTCTATTTTTATACATGAGGGTCCGGCCGTGGTAGCGAAATGGCTGAGGTCAACGCAATGCCGTCCGTGTATCTAAGCTGTACACCATTCCCTCCGCGACCACTACTATTGTAGGTAAGTCGAAACTTATGAGAAAATCATAGTTATTAAATAATAACGCGAATTAGCGTGATTAACCCATAAACAAATCGCAAATCGATATTTGCTTAATGGTTCTTTTTATGGTTAGCCATCAAAAATGTCTATTACTTCAAACAGTACAAGTTAATCTATAAATATTTCCCTAATAAGGAAACTCTTGCGCGGCTTTTTTTCAAAGCTTGGGAACAAAACGAACTTAGTCGTTGTTGACGTTTTTGTTATGATATTTCGTATGCGAATTCATTCGCTACAGCAATTTTTTTGTTTGAAAATCCATCAAAGATTAGAATCCTACTGTAATCAAAATGGCATATTTCGATACCCTTGCATCCGCTCAAATTTAATAACGTACATGGCAAAAATTTTCTTCTTCTTTTTTTTAACAAAGAATTTTCTACTTTTAAAACACTGGATTTGGATGGTTTCTGATACATGATATATAAAAAGTAAAAGGTAGATAAAAGTTATAATATCATTGATAACTACAGAACATTGCATCTTTAGTCATATTCAATATGAACCAAATCTCCAATCAGAGATGATCAGCACTGACTGACTCTGATTGGAGATTTGGTTCATATTGAATATGACTAAAGATGCAATCTGAACTCTTCTCGTTTGGTGTGTCTTGCTGTTGGTAGAAGAGCCTCACTGATTTCAACCGGAATGGGCCAGCTCAATCGGCGAAGTACTACCCTCTCACAGAATACCAACGTAAATGAACAGTATATATGCTGTTGCGTTTCGTTCGGTGAGTGAGAGTTCCGGTGGCCCGCCCCCTATACCTTGTACTTCATTCCCCTCCTACTTCTCTTCATTTTCCCACCTTAATGTGCGACTCTGATGCTGCTGGGCGATCCGACTGCTCGTTTACTGCCTATACATTAAATAAAATGAAATTTTTTAAAGCAGAAGTGATTATTCACTGAAAGAATTCTTCAAAATTAATTTCACTGTATGGTCAAAATTAAAATGAAGCTGTAATTTTAGTTACTAAAGGTAAGTAATATCGATAATTGTAATTGTTTGCTACTGTAGGGATTATCCATTAGTTATTTAAATGGTTCCGTATAATTTAAAACTTACAATAACAATTTGTACGATCACAAAAACTATTGTCTCGTGTGGGGATTGATCCCATAACACTTGGCGCAAAGTCACGCGACGAAGTGGCCGCTTAAACCACGACGTCAACCTATATATTCAATGTGGTTATTATTTTCAAAGTTTCATTTTCTTCAAATAAAACGTTAAAAACATTCACCAGGTTACGAAAGCTTATAGATAGATAGATAGATAGATAGTAACTCTTTATTGTACACCAGAAAAAACAAGAATACATGGATAAAAAGAAGAACTTAAGTCTAGTGGTCTTATCGCAAAATGCAATTTCTTCCAAACAACCAAGAATGGAATACAATGATTTAGTGACTGAGACAGTGGGTAAATTATAATTTTAGTATGTAAGTAAATAGTATTGTTATTAGTTTTGCTGAGCTCCTATGAATACACTATTCCATAAAGTACACCATAAAGCCTATAGTAGTATTTAAGGGACTTGACTTACAAACTTCCCAATGAACCCTCGAAGCTTCCTTTACAATGAACTCTCCAATAGTTTCAGGTCAGCAAAACCACATCGGTTTTGTGATCAACCTCCATAATAACACCTAGCTTTGGTACAACTTGAACTTCCTTACAAAGTAAGTATTTGCAGACGGCTTTTTTTAAGTTCTTCGTTTATTATTTGAAAATGTTTTAAAGGAATATTTGGTCATAATTATTTAATTTAAATACTAAGGGGTGCCTGCAGCTACGGGGGCATATTTTATACATGACACTTTTCTTGCCGAATTTCGGTAAGTCTCTTCTTATAGAACCCCTGCGGTCCCCAAGGAACATACATGCCAATTTTTAGTTTATTGCGCCCAATAGTTTCGGCTATGCATTGTCTGTCAGTCAGTAAAGCAAGAATTCTACAGATAAATGATCAATTATGCCTAAGTACTTTTGATCACAACGTCAAGATAAAGTAGGTAAATAAGAATATTCTATACACAAGACAAACCCAAGAAGCTTTTAATTCGGTTTCATTTAGCTATTTTCTTCCGTTGTTTCAGCGATCAAAGATTTTAATATTAATAGAAAGATATTCCGGACAGCAGACAGACGCGACCTTATAAAACTTATTTTCCTTTCCTATTTACTTTGTTCTCCTCCACCGTGTTCTTGCAATAGTTCGCGAAACATTTCAGTGGAACTTTTATCAGATTTAATTTGACAAGTTTAACGATGTAGAGTTATAAACGAAGGGCCAAAATTCATTTTGCTAGTGTTGATTTATCAGCAACTTGAAGGTTAAATGAGAAAGCTATTAATATGCCAACGGTGTATTTGAATGCAAAAGTTAATTTGTCCATCTGTTTCTATTTCTCTGAGCCCCAGAATAAATAATTCTACCTGCTTTGAGACGGAATAATTATTTTAAATATCTATTGGCGTGGACGGTTGTGGTTAAGGGTTGGCTTTCTACTAATGAAGCTGGTGGTTTCTCGATCGATAATATGAGCGTATTGTGTGATCCACAGATGTCTGTTACGGGTCTCGGTGACCTCTGTAGGTACTTGTTGTTACAGTATTAGTATAGTCTGCGAATTTGTAACGAGTTATAACTTAAAAAAAATACAATTGTAAAGACTGGCATGGTTACGATATAAATATGACACCGATAAGATATTTAGTATAAGTATTTGTATTTTGAGGTACAATTACAGGTCTAATACAGATAAGAACTGTAATTCAATTCCTAGATGGCATTTAAATTTCCTTTGTTCGACCAAAAAAAAAGTCAAGTGTTTTTTTATTGTATCGCAAATGAATTGTGTCATAAACGATAATTATAGAAGCGAAACATTGGTTTTTCATGATGCCTGAAATTACGCAAGACAGATTTTGCAGATTGCAAAAGGTAATTAAGATAGCTTGGATTAAACTTACTCAAAATGATAGATATTTGTAGTTTTGTGTTTCTAGTATACCTATGTCAGAATACAAGTATGCATTCCTGTATGTAAGGTCTTTTTAGCATTTACTAGGACTCCATCACAAAGTTGACTTATCTATTATAATGCAGACGTCTGAGCAGCTGATTGTTATGTGCATATTGAATTGTTAATTATCGCTTGCCCCGTGCCTTGTAGAGCAAGTTAAGCTATCGCTCCCGGCTGTCATGAAGATCATTGACAGTCGTTACAGAGAGTCAGTACCCTCAAATAAACTGATACTGGTTATAACAATTAAATATCGAATATCCCTTTGGCTTGAAGATGTCAGACAGGCATTCGCTCCGACAAAAAGCTAATATCCTGTCTAATCCGGTTAGATTACTACCTTAGCGGACCCCGAGTTGCAACTGGGATAACGCTAGGAAATTGATTCACAGAACCTACCGGTCCAATAATCCTAAAAATCTGAGATTTGTTGCATTGGAAAGATCGATTCAGCTTTTGTCTCTTTCTCACACCGACTGTATCTCACAAGTATGATGACTCAATTGTGATAAGTGATCGGAAAAGTAATTTTTATTTATAACTAAAAGTATTACCACTTTTTTTAAATTATATATTATTAAGGTCTGTTCAGACCTAAGCGGTATTCGCTACCGTTTGCGGTAGAGAAAACCCAGTGGGTATGCGGTAATATTGCTGTTCAGACCTAAGCGGTATTCGCTATCCTTGTGGGTAGAATAACGCGCGGTAGTCGAGTTTCGCTCAGAGAGGTAAGAACTAGCGGCGGTACTTGATACCAAATACCTGAGCGAAACCCGCGCGGTATGTACCTCTACCCACAGCGGCAGCGAATATCGCTCAGGTCGCTCTAGCCGCGGTACTTGATACTAAATACCTGAGCGAAACCCGCGCGGTATGTACCTCTACCCACAGCGGCAGCGAATATCGCTCAGGTTTGAATAGGCCTTTATACTCGTAGTTTTGGTGTTTAACCCTATACAACGAAATATTAATTTTATTGTCGATGCACAAAGCGGTTGAACCAGCGGGAGGCAACAAGTATTTAATGTATTAATTATCTATAGAATACATCATCAGAGAACCTTCATCCGCATCCTGCAATAATTATCACCGCCTATAAAATTACAATAAATTTTCATTAAACCAAATTGGTAACACGATATACAGCGTGACGACTGCGTTTGCGTAGCGTCAGCGTTGCGACTGCGTGGCGAGAGCGTGGAAAAAGAATCACGTAACAGGATGACGACTTGTTAAACGTTTTTATGTGCAGAACTCAATTAATTGGGGATCTGTTAGTCTGTTATGTAATTACACAGAGCTGGATCAGTGGATCAAGTATATGTTTTTAATCACTACATACTTTTTAGTATGGGTGGGGAGATAGGGGGTGGGTGTGTAATAGAATACTTTTTAAGCATGAGTTTCTGTGTCAATAATGTAGCATTAAAATAAAAATACGAAGTAGGTGCCATGGTGTAAGGATTACTGCTGTCAAATATTCTAAGTTGTAAATAGCAGTGTGATGATTATGAAAGTTGTGTTTCAGTTACCAATTGTAGTACCCGAAAGGTTTATAATTGGCCTATGTATAACTCCTGTATTATATATTTAATAACATGTCTGTGTAAAGTCACCGTAGGTATGTAAAAGCAGGTTTACTTATCCTTTCAAAGTTTTGGCAGTACATTATACAGTCAACCGTACTCTACTATATAACAGTAGGTTACATAAAAATGAGTATGGCTTGATTTAGTGAATAAAAGTAATATTTTGCCACATACACACGACACCATCTAGTCCCAGACTAAGCAGAGCTTATACTTTGCGTACTAGATAATGGATAAACATACTTACATGATATCATCATATTTTTTTATATATTTAATTATTACCCATAGAAACACCCAGACCAAGTCAGATAACAATGTTCACGCACACAAATGTGTTTGACTTGAGCGGGAATCAAATCCGTGACCTTCTGCGTGGCAGTCGGTAGTCTGGTTGTTTATATATTACAATAGTTATTTAGTTTACATAATAATATAGTATTTACAAAAATAGTAAATATCTATCTGTGTCTCTAGTACCCAAAGTCCAAGCTCTGCTTAATTTGGGACTAGATGGTGTTGTGTGTATGGAGTAGAATATTATTACTTCATATTTTAACACGTTCCGGGACAGAGCGTCATGGGGCGGTACTCCAAAGCCTACTCAAATTGACACTAGAATTTCCCATACAAATTCACCCCCCGCTTGACGACGTTGTGGTATACCTTGTACTTATTTATATTGCGTGATACTACAGTACGTTTCTCGACGTGACCATTATTCACATTTTATACGACTGTTTTCACGAACAAATTTAATAGCAAAACAACAATAAAATACAAGTAATTATGAAATTATATCTACTTTTCACGATCGCATTCGGTGGCGTGAGCTTTAGCGACGCGGGGCTCCCGCGCAATGACACAGTGTAGTTTACTTGTGTGCTCATAAAACTTCACGATGTGACACTAGCCAGCTGTAGGTTCTTGTAATACGACACTAATACGTCACCCTACAATATTTTCTATTGCTGACGCCCGTTCTTTGACGAGCTGTCGTATTTCGAAGCTTAAAGTCAGCCGTCGATGGACCTTGTGTCGTTATCTATAGGAATTTAAGGACCGTCTTTCGACGTACTGTCCCGGAACGTGTTAAATTACTTTTCCATTAGTCTACTGTTTCACCTGCGCTGTGGCTTCTCTCATAATCCCAATCTGTCTACACGTACGGTCTTTGTTCACGCCTACTATTTGCCTCTTTGTCTCGCATTAATTACATCCTTATTGTTTGCTAGACGCTATTTGTATTTTTTTAACGACTAACAACGAATATTCTGATATAATACGTTATTATTTTTTATTATTTGTTGCTGAGGAAAAACCTTCTGCATAAAATATGGTGAAATGGAAAAGAAACGACGTGGCAACAATATTTATGAAGTTATTTCTGCTTCGTTTTACAATATGGCGACGCTGCATATTCAAAGCTAGGTAAGTAACGCGAATATGTATTTCTTCAAAATATATTTGGAGATTTATCGTAGAATAAGCATTCGTGCATTCGTTATTTCAAAACCTATATTTGTAAATATGTTTTTTATAGACTCACGCCTGTATTCCCGAAGGGTTAGGCAGAAATTAGGCTTAATATTACACCCACACATCGCCATTAAATTTTTGGTCCCACGTAATAGGGGGCGAGCCTATTGCCATTACCGGGCACATCACCAGACTCCGTGCTGCTACTGAGAATTTGGAAAAACCCAGTACCACTTTTGCGCGACCCGGGAATCAAACCCGAGACCTCCGATCAGTAGTCGCATACGCTATCTACTGGACCACGGAGGCAGTTGTAAATATGTAAGTTTACTTAAAGTGACATTAAAGTATCTCACTAGATGTGAAATTAACGACTATTTGAACGTAAATTTTACGGGATATAAATAAAATGCTAAATAATTTAAATCAAATTACTGTAGAAAAATGTATTCAATTACTCGGATTAATTAAATACAATTTCTTTCAACGTGAAAACAAATATTTCTTTAGATCTTAAAGTTGCACATAATTAATTTCTGACATGTGACAAACGAGAGCGAGCTCAATTTAAATGGTTTAATTTAGTTCTTCTGAAAACGAAAGCATAATTTGATATCGTGGTTTAATATCACGGTTTCAATAATATAATAAGAACATAAAAATCATATTAGTTTTAATGCAAAGTAAACCTTTTGAAAAGTCGGTAGTGGGATTGAACCCGATTCCCTTTGCATACCAGTCTGTTGGTATATATAGTAGGCTATCTCTGCCTTAACCGAAAAATGGCCAAACAAAATAAATACCCAAATACTGGCTCCCCTCTCTATCCTTAAGCGTAGCCATCAACACAGAAATAAATCTCAACCCTTATTTCGCCCCTTGAACAAGAAACAACAGCTGTAATCGCCCGCATAAATGAATAACGGGTCCAAACGCACTTAGATTTGGACCCAAACGGATCCGAGTACCGGCGGGTTATTTAATGTACGTTGATGGACTAGCAACTTGGGGTATATTGGACTGAGTTTATTCAGTTTGTAAAGTATTTTTCTTTATAAGTTCGCTGCCAAAGTGTTAGTGAGTTATTCTTTATACTTATGCTAGTTTTATGGCCAGTTTTATTGCTATCTGATAAGTTCCTGTTAAATTAATCTATCGTATAAGTCATACAAATTCCGTTTTCTCAATTTGTCTGGAAGATACGGACTATCCAGTGGCGGTGAAACTGGGCCTTAAATGTATTGACACTTCATATGATTTCAATAAACGGAAGTTTTATGACAATAGCTCAGTCAGATTCATGTTACGAATTTGACCAATAGTGAAATCGTGTGTTTTTTCCCTCGAACGATGAATTCCAGATATCAACTTTAAAACAAACATTTATACTAGACAAAATACACTAGTTAAATGTTTTTAACGAAAAATGTTTTGCTAGTCCGAGATATATATATAACGCAATACTTCGAACTAGATCGACTTCTTTTATAATAAATAATTATATCGTGTTTAACTCTAGAAATAAATACTATTGTAGTATTACACGTATTGTAGTATTACGTTTTTCACAATGACATCTGGTAATATATATGTATTCTTTCTAAATTTATATACACTCTAAATGTAGCGTCACGTCTGCCGAGTTTGGCGCCGATGCTTCAGCGAATGAGCTATCGTCGGTCGTAGTATACAGTTGGTATGATACACCAAAAGCGCGTAATGTGACGCTAGACGAAATGTTCGACGCCTCGCCGAACGCGGCTTAATTACGGCTGGTGTGTCATAGCCTTATAGGGTACTTGAAAATACTGCGAAGGTCTTCATCCAAACTTTCGGCGCCGCAGGTTGTGCAGATGTGTCGCGATAAAAAAGACAGGTTTAATATTACTTATTTGTAACTGAAACCAATTAGAATCTCCAAAGAAACTCGATGGGTCGTAATTCAAGGAACCAAATAAATATATTTAAAGACTAAAAATAGATCAATGTATTAATAAAGGCCTTTATATTTTCCGAATCTTGAAACAATATTCAGTAACGATGAAATTTAAATATAGGTAAACAGCAGGTAGTGTTTGCAAAAATAAATTTTGACTACGAATATAATCACGCTTTATCTTTCAGGACCAATCAGAGCTTAATCAAATGTGTTAATTAACCTCTTTCATGATAGACAAGACAAGATATCTCGAACGTGTTTTGATCTGTCTGCTTAATGTTATATAATTTAAATAAAATAAGTTCTTTTTTGTACAAATATTGGCAATTACAGCTAAAAAGAAAGGCTACATAATACTGTCAATGTAACAAATAAAATTATACAACCAACTCCATTTGCCGTAAATTTAAATCGATCTGGGCCTTACTGCCTGTTATTTCGTATCAGCTGTAAAACAATTAGTCAGTATTCGAAATACAGAACAGTGAACAACATTGTTCATAAAAATACATGTCAGGGCTGGGATCCACCTAGCCCTTCCCAACTTCTCTATAAAATAACTATTGATGGGCTCAAATTGTATGTGGGTCACTCAGGTATATACATTATCTTAAAATAGCAATAAATAGGAGTCTACGCTATAATTTAGAGAAGATTTTATAATTTTCTCCAAATATTGTAGATGTCTTATTAAATATTAACTTATTTGGTTGCTAATTTTAGTTGTATATACCGATTTTTAAGTTCTTATTTATCAATGTAGCATGGAATCTTACGTTTTTCGAGTAATTAAAGTATTAATTTTAATAAATATCTCAAAATTGTACATTATGAATAAAAAAATCGGTCTCCAGTTTGTTTCATTTCTTTGCATTTTCTGATAACGTTTACCTTAGTAATGTATATTTATTCACACCATCAGAAAGTAGAGATTTCAACGAATAAAATGTCGTACAATTTAAAAAAAATAGCTGATATTTTGACGTGAGAATTTTCAATTGAAAATTAGGGTTTTATTTCGATATTAAGTAAAAATAAGGCGTAAAAATAAATATTTTAAATATAAAACATTTACAGTGTGTTTGGAACATAAAAAGGCAAGTTTTCACCAAAGGACTTGGACAAAATGTGCCCCACGTTGACCAGAAACAAGCGGTTGTAGATAAGTTATATAAAACATACAAGGAATTTTTAAGTACTTTTTAAATTCCATTGCAGTCGCTGAAAGGAAAATAATTTAAAAGAATTTGAAGCGATTTCCTTTTATTTGACTTTGTTTGAATCTACCGATAATGTTGCCACGTAACAATTATAAAAGATCTGTGTAGGAAAAAAATATAGCAACAGAATAGGCTTGTGTCCACTAAGAATAAATCGGTTTGATTGTAGTATCTATAGATTCATTATGATTTTAAGTAGTCAATAAAATTTATTATCTATATTAAAAGGTAAGATTAATGTTATTTTTAGGATTCTAAAACTAAAATTAATGTATTAATTCTGCCTGCCTCGTTGGTCTCGCGGCATAAATATGCTCGTGGGATTGGGAGGTCTCGGGTTCGATTCCCGGGTCGGGCAAAGTGTTATTGGGTTTTTCCGTTAGGAAATTCTCAGTTGCAGCACGAAGTCTGGTAATGTGCCCGGTACGGCAATAGGCTCGCTCCCTATTACGTGGGACCTACAAATTCCTGGCGAAATGTGGGTGTAATATTACACCTCTGCCTACCCCTTCGGGGATACAGGCGTGAGTCTATAAAAAAAAATCTTGTGACAGTGAACACCAATCAGAGAGCATTACGTCAAACAGTACGTCTGCCATTCATGTTGTTGAGGTTTTATAGTAAATACAACTAAAACGTCAAACTTCCTACCTGTTAAATCGAATATAACAAAATAAAAGTGGGTACATCAGACCAGACTTCATTCACGGTTTGTTTTGTTTTGTACTTTGTGATATCACTCAACCGTCATGATGGTTTACAGCGTTTTCGTGTCAAATTCAAAAAGGTTTTTAAAAAGGCCATAATTAGTAATTTTGCTGATTGATTTTTGAAGAATAAATCAGGTATTTCAGTTTAACATCTAATAAAGGAACGAATCAATCGCCAATTACATTTTTGGATACAAGCCTATTGTAAGAGTTAAAATACGCGTAATCTTAAGAATGATTAAATCATTATAATAATATTATTTTCTATAAAAACAAACCTCTTAATAATAAATTAAAAATGAGTTCAAAATCCACTGACTAACAGGGTTATTTTAATCTAGCTCTGGTATCACCAAGCTAATGTCAAAATAGTTGACATGTTGACTTATCGTCTTATCCATAGAGTATATAATACTACGGAGGTCTTATCTTTCGACGTACGCGCCCTTTCGGTTATAGTTTACTTCTAGACGAGAGTATTATACTTATCTTTATATATACAATCCTTGCGTTACTGACTGACTGACAGACACGCTACAGTCAAAACTATTGGGCGCAGGAAGCTGAAATTTGGCATGTATGTTCCTTGGGGACCGTAGAGGTGCACTAAGAAGGGATTTCCCGAAATACCCACGGGATCGGGCAAATAGGGCAAAACGGGTAAAATGTGCAGGCGTAGCTGCGGGCGTCCACTAGTATTTTATATGATGAGAGTCCCTCAAGCAAAGAACAACAATAAATAATAAAAACTTAGGACAATACAATACATGAAAACTATAATAGATTATATAACTAATTACATTATATCAATACATTGTGAAATATTGTCAAAAAATATGTCATTAATAATTTATTTCCTACCTTAATAACTTTTGACCACTGCTGCTTAGCTTAATGCGCCTTTCTTATTGCATAACTAGAAGACTTGTTCTTTAAAATGATATATGTTTCATCTCTGTACTTACTGGGGCACAGGCCCATATGATTTTTGTTCATCTCCTTTCGTGTCAAAGAAAAACTATTGTAAAAGTTAAAAATAAAAAACCAAAAACTTGGTTATTTGAATTTTTCACATTATTTATGACGTTGTATGAATAAAGTGTAAAAACAAAAGTTGTAGATCTTTTTACTACTTACAACTTTGCCATTGACGTTTTTCTCGGAGGACTTGTAGTTTAGCTGGCAATTGAGATAAACCCCCTTTTTACCCTTAAAATCGCAACCCCATCCACTTCCCGACCTCAGATCGCCCGTAATTTATTTTTCCTTAATTTTTTGCTATATTCTCTTTCTTCTCCAATGGGTTTCATTCTACTATAATTTTTTATCGTTTCAAAAATTATCTACCCTGGTCTACTTAGGAAACGTGCGAACACAGGTACACGTATAGTAACAAAACGGAACTACATTCGTGTTCCGAATTTTAGTAGCCAACACAAGATGTAACCAATAAGAAATTTGCTCACGTATATTTCCAAAAAATTGGGCAAGTGCGAGTCGGACTCGCGCACGCAGGGTTCCGTACTATCATCTATAAAAGAAAATCACGTTTCTTGTATGTATACTTAAATACTTTTTAAGTTTCTACCTGTTTATTAAGATCGAGTAACTAATTGCTTAAAAATTACGTTGGTTGTATGGGAACCCCGATTATTATTAACTTTTTTTAAATTTAATTATTTATTTTGAAATTTAATATACAACTACATATTCTGTGAAAATTAAAAGCGTCTACCTGTTACAGTTAGTAATTTTGAGCAAAAATACGAAAAAAAACACGTTTTTTGTATGGGACCCCCCCTTTATATTTTCATTTTTATTATTTTTAGTATTTGTTGTTATAGCGGCAACCAAAATACATAATTTGTGAAAATTCCAGATTTCTAGCTATCACAGTTTATGAGATACAGCCTGGTGACAGACAGACAGACAGACAGACAGCGGAGGCTTAGTAATAGGGTTCCGATTTTTACCTTTTAGGTACGGAACCCTAAAAACGTCCGCAAAAGTTAAATTTAATCGTGCAACTAGTTACAAAGAGCGAACACGTTCGCTTGCAGTAGGGACGGAGGAAATTGTCCTTCTGAAATAACCTATACATACTGGGACACTAATGTGCCGTGAAAAACTGTATTTTTCGTACCAAAATTATATAAATTCTTGGATTTGCGTGATGTATTTCTCTAGACATACATCACGTAAATTAAAGAACAAGATATTTGAAATATATAAGAAAATATTTCTAGGCTTTTTTATTTCCATCTGACACGATCACGGCATGAATTGTTAATTATCGCTTGCCCCATGCCTCGGAGAGTACGTTAAGCCGTCGGTCCCGGTTGTCATGAAGATCTTTGACAGTCGTTACAAGGCGTCAGTACATTCTAAATAAACTGACACTAGTCTAAACCATGGAATATCGCTATCCCTTCGGGTTGCGGAGGTCAGACAGGCAGTCGCTCCGTGGATAAGCTAATATTCAGCCAAAATCCGGTTAGACTAGACAGCGGACCCCAGATTTAAACTGGGATAACGCTAAGAGGATGATGATGACACGATCACGGCTAGTCGCCGATAGAACTGTGGCCATTTTGTAGATATAGGTAACTTATGTACGACCAAATTGACATAATTTCACAAAAATGTTAAAAATCTAATGTTCGTTTTTATAGAGAGGATGTAATTTGTACATTAAATACAAATTAGAAGCTTAGTAAATGATTTGTGACAGTAACAGGAAAATAGGGCCCTAGAAGCTTAATGGATTGCTACACAGAGGGTTTGAGTTCGAATCCATGGCGCGCTCTACTAATACTGGCTTTTCAAAGTTATTTGCGTAATAAAGTTAATTAATATGCATAGGGTACTCACCAAGAACTTAGAGTCCCAAGCCAACCTCACCTGCAAGTGGTGCACCTGCCGATCAACGGACAAGGCTCTGGCAAAAAAAAATATCCCGATAAGCGGCAATAGGCTCGCCACCTATTACGTGGGATCAAAACACTCACTGGCGAAAAGTGGGCGTTCAATATGCCTCTGCCTACCCCTTCGGGGAAACAGGCGTGAGTCTATATATATATATATATATATATATATATAGTTAATTATCGCTTACTAAGAGCGTCGGAGTGAACGTCAAATGGTGATAAAGATCTACGAGAGATTTACCGAAAAGCCAATACCCTCGAAATCATTACACTGACCTTAACAATAGAAAACTATGCCTTTGATTTACCTACATTTTGTGGAAAAGCTAATATAATGTAGAAAGTTTTGTATAGAATCGAGACAAAGCCACAATAATGAATGACGTGTGAATGAATATCATCAGCCTTGTTTATAATCTGACCCACCGCTCAGCTGGACTGATCTCTTTTCAATATGAGAAGGACATGGCCATATGACACCACGCTGACAAAGGTTGGGTTAGCAGACTTCACATGTCTTATGTGAACATAGTGGAGAATTTCCTTCTCAATTTAGACTACCGGTTGGCGTAGCGGGAGTGTAAGCGACTGCTACGTCGAAGCTCGCGGGTTCGATTCCCTCCCAAGTCAAACATTTGCGTGCATGAACATGGATGTTTGTCTTGGTCTGGGTGTTTCTATGTATAATATGTATGTATTTACAAAATTAAAAGTATATAATTATGTATGTTTAATCATTATCTAGTACCCATAGTACAAGCTCTGCTTAGTTTGGGATTAGATGGTGTTGTGTGAATGTGGTAGAAAGTTATTATAATATTAATTCTCTGAAACGATTTCCAAATGATGTTTTGCTTCAGCGTTTAGCAAGATATTACTGACAAATTTATACGTATAATCTTCGGACTTCTCTTTGCGTAGCGGATACTTGCTTACGTCTTTCACTGCAACTGCTATTGTGTTAGAATATCATTGGCTGTTGTTTCACGTCTGAGTGTTTTATGTGTTAGTTGAAGAAATATTTAGACTGTCTTTTTACAAATTAAAATACACATTGTTTTAAGTAGTATTTCCCAGCAAGATCCTGAATTTATCAAAAGAAGATCACATAAAAAAGCCGTTTTACCAACCAAAATTAAAGCGATGCCATTTAATAGAGAATTTCTTCAATTAACTCGAAATAAGTTTAAATACAACTAAACCAATACAATACCACAGCATTAATAAACAAAATGGCTTGCATAAACCATAGATAAAGAATCCTTTTGTCCGTGACCGAGGCACTATTTACAACTGGAGTTTTGCGAAAGTGTGGCGGATTAAAGTAGATTGCACTCCAGTACCAAGTTGAGAACAATGGGCTTAGCTGGATGATAAATAGTAAGCTAGGTGACGTAACTAGTATGCAGGATTAAAAAAGTGTGAATATTTTTTGCGAAAAGAAATCACGTTATTCTCCTCGGGTTTTGTGCCTTTCACCAGTATTTCGTATTCTGAAAATTTTGGAATACGTAGATCTAGTTTTTCCATCCAATTATTCCAATCATTTCTCTAGCAATCGAAGGCCGAACTAAGCAGGGACTGTGCTATGACAACCAAATAACTGATAAATATTCTTCATCACAACAGTTATAAAGATATGATGATGAAACCTATTTAAATATTCCTAAATATACACATAGAATAAAAAAAATATTTAATAAAGAAAAACAAAAAACCCGACTGCGTAAAAAATAATAAAAAAAACACGTGAAAAAAATAACTTAAATAAAAACAAAACTAAAAAGAATAGAAACAAGTTTAGAATTCTAATGCTGAACAGAACGACTCACAGTCGGGGCCTATTCAAATTTTACCAATCAAATGTTTCCATGGGGCCCCGACTGTGTTACATAAATAGACTGGTAAACACATTACCCTCCTTTGCGTCGCGCAGTCGGGTAAAAATTACAACCAAACAGAATACATGATCTTCTTCATCACACAAAGATTTGTTCCAGTACTGAGCCATTTTATAAATACGGCTAATAATCAGGTTTGTGCACTTGATTTAATTATTCACGTATTTTTTTAGAAAATACACTGCACATCATCATCATCAGCCTTTAACAGTCCACTGCTAGACTAGGCCTCTCCTTTGAAAAGAGGAATTGGCCTTCTATACCACGCTGGCCAAAAGGGTTGGTATAGGGTTTGTATCAAGTTTTCCTTCTCTTACAGTGCTGTTCTCTGCATAATATGCTCCCTCTGTCGGCTCTTACGACACCCATGGGATGATATGGGGTGGTGACAAACCGTATTCTTAATCCGTCACCACACGGATACACTGCACATGGTAGGCTTATTGCCTAAGGTATTTCCTCCCAGTCAACCTTTTGGGTGATACAGAATATAATTAATAGTATCAAAACAATCTCTCGGAGTCGTTAAAATAAATGGCGCCATGTATTGTTGTTCTAGGTATAAACTAGAATGTTAATTTTGCGTTTTGTTATAGAAATGATCGCGACGGGTGCGTTTTAAGGGAAAATTAAATACTATAAATTATAAAAAAACTTTAAATGTGCCAATTTTCAATTTTTTTATGGTAATAGTTGGCAAACAAGCAGACGGATCGCCTGATGGTAAGCAATTACCGCCACACATGGACACAAGCAACACCACAGGACTCACAAGTGGGTTGCCGCCCCTTTGGGTTGAGAAAAGGGATATGATGAGGAGTGGGATGAGGGAGAAGGAATAGGGGATAGGGCCTCCAGCACTCTCACTCCCTGAACGAAACGCAACAGTTTAGGTACTGATACTATACGTCGATTTTCTGTGAGAGGGTAGTACTTCCCCGGTCGAGCCAGCCCATTCATGCTGAAATCAGCAAGGCTCTACTACTTTTTAAAATTCATACTTACTACTCTGTAATTTGTATTTAAAGCGTCACAAAATGTTCAAGTTCTCTCTTTTGATCGAGTATCAATATGAAATCAAACCAGTTCAACGTTACACCCATTTGAAACGCTTGAAGTGTCTGCTGACGTTAATTGGTTCAGTTTTGTGTCGACGTCACTCAGTGCTTTTCGATCATACAACGTGACAACTAAGTGCAATTAAATCATATTGACTTTTTACAGCACTAAATATTTATTTATTTTGGTACTGTAAAAGTCAGCAAATAAACTCTAATGAAAGTAAGAACATAAAATACACTAACTGTTTATTTATGATTGGTTTAATGTTGAGATTTTGATCAGTACCGAAAAGAAAATCGAGGAAATATAAGAGAGCCTTGATTGTTTCAGTAAAAGGAACCAATTTCAGAGGGAAATTCCAGCCTTCTCATCAATAATTGACGGAAATTAGTAGTTGCTATCCATACCGTCGTTCATCAATTGGATGGTACCACCCTATCCCAATTAGCGTCATTTCACATTATTAAATAGAAATCTAATCTAATACTTACTAATATATAAAGCTGAAGAGTTTGCTTGTTTGTTTGCTTGAACGCGTTAATCGCTGGAACTACTGGTCCGATTTGAAAAATTCTTTCAACAGTAGATAGCCCATTTATCGAGGAAGGCTATAGGCTATATAACATAACGATATGAGCCACGGCAGCGGAGCAGAAGGTATAAATAACGCGGGTGTACCCGCAGGCTTATCTAGTACAATATAAAAGTCAAAGTTACTTTTTCTACCATCAAAGAGCCGAATCTAACTCTCATAGGTAATAATTATGTGGATTGTTAAGTGACAAAAATCTTATTAGACATACTTTAAAACTACACTTAAAACTTGAAAATATATACATTACTATACTTCACATATACATAAAGTTGTTAAATAATAAAAATATAGACTGCCTCTTTGAACCCATCTACACTGTCGCGTGCATCGGGTCCCTGCACGAAATCCCAGCGAGGCCTTTGCGACCACAAGGCGCATACGTCGCCTTCATTCGCAGCTGACAGCACGTCAGTTTTTAGCGCGAGTAAAGCTTTGAAAACATTTATGAGGAATGTAAGGTATTCTGTGCCGTTACACGATACTGCTAATGTGCAAATTACATACATGCGTGATCATTGTATTGTTAAATACTTTTTTTATAAAATGTTTTTTTGGAGTATAAACAGATACGGATAAAATGGTCGTGCGTATCACACAAAGATTTGTCTTGGGTGGGAATCAAATCCACAACTTCAACAGGCCAGTCAAAACGTAATTGTTTTTTTAAATTTCAATTACTATTCTTAGAAGCGTTCTTTCAAATCGTCTTTTAAACCCACAACCGTGTGCTTTTTTTGACATTAATTAACTTGAAAAAAGATTTTGAAAGATGTCTACTATATTACTATTTCACCCAACAAGATTACGAATGAGTGTATTCTATATAAATCTTAGGAATTAAAAGTCATTGACGTCTATCTAGAAAATATGGTAATTGCCTGCATACGTTAGTTACTAGGAGAAAATGTAAGTCATACCATATTATTTCTCGTGTCACCTTTTCGAAGGGATTGCCGTATTCATATAGGCTTAGACGGACTCTAAACCACGGCGGTGTTAAAATCCACCTGACAAGACGTACAAGCTGATCAAGACGAGTAACCGCAACATGCATGCGATCCTGTTACTACGTACAAGCCTGTTTTAAAAAATATTGCTATATTATTAATAGCAATATTTTTTGTTATATTTAAATGTACTTTTGTTGTAATTTGATGACCGGTTGGCGCAGCGGTAGTGTAAGCGACTGCCACGCCGATGGTCGCGGGTTCGATTCCCGCTCCTGTCAAACATTTGTGTGCGTGAACCTGGATGTTTGTCTTGGTCTGGGTGTTTCTATGTATATTATGTATATATTTACAAAAAAATGTATATATGTATGTTTATCCATTGTCTAGTACCCATAGTACAAGCTCTGCTTAGTTTGGGACTAGATGGTGTTGTGTGAATGTGGAAAAAAAATATGCTATTAACAAAAAGTTTTAGTCATAGATGCAGACCATACGAAGTAGTCTGGTATTATTATTAGTATAGGTAGTATAGGTATTATTATTTGCTCAGACTGATTGATTTATCAACGTAAAGCCAAAACAACTGGAGCAACAAAACTAGAAATATATACCTTATAAGTTGAAAGTGTCTACTATGGCGGGAGTATTGAAAATTCCACTATAAAGTTAGAAACATGAAATTGCATGGTTCAAAATATGCGTATATAAACGTATATGTGCGTTGATTAATTTAAATTAAATAAAACATATATTGAAATTAATTTCAATTATGGTGAACTTTGTAAACGATTTTTAAAGTCGTAAAAAGAAAACCATAATTACATTAACCTCTTCAACATAAAAAGGCGTCATTAAACAAATTTACAAACATTATTTGGTCACACTGGCAAACTTCAACCGTTATGATACTCATTTTACTTGACCAAACTTTTCGAACGAACATTCAATTCTTCAGAAAAATGCCAAACTTTATGAATATTCACAATTGTTCACAAAATACACCACTTCAAAGTTCTTTCATTCTCAGGAGTCCAAAGCACAAACTCGAGATAAATTAAACATGCAAAAAAGTCTTTTTTTAATATCCCATTATTTTCTTCCCAGATTGTCGAATGGACCCCCGGACCGCTCCGGAACTAATTTCGTTTCGGAATTATTGAAAATGTCTGTAATGGTATTTCGGACGTTTATAGAAATTGAAAAGTACTTTGATCGCACACGTTTTAATGAAACACAAAGGCTCTACGCGTCTCTTTTATGAGAAAAATATTGTATAAAATATTAAGAACATTCAGTTTCATTTTGCACGAGGTTTGACACAATGTTGTGTAATTGGAAATGGAATAAGTAAAATGAATGTACTATTGAAAATGAAATTAACTACTGGTGGCCGCTTTTATCGGTTTATTTTAGTGTTGCATATATTAAATTTCATCTGAAAGATCTAGAATTACTTTTTCAATTACTATTTTATGTTTCAGTAATGCTACTGAAATAGGCACTACAGAAGGTGTTGTCAGAAGGTTCACTACGCTTATATCTGTCTGCTGATCTCATAGCAACGATTCATTATCACGCTTATCGTTGGTAGGCATTAAATAAAATCGGCCATGCATGTAACTGTCCCACTTCTGGGCACAGGCAAGAGGCCTGTGGCCAGAAGGCCTTACCATGAAACGGGTTAGGTCATAGTCCACCACGCTGGCTGAGTGTGGATTGTTAGACTTCACATGCCCTTCGAGAGCAATATGGAAAATTTTCAGAGATGCAGATTTCCTCACGATGATTTCACTCACGTTTATTAAGAGATAAAATAAACAGTTGACTTCAAAAAGTGAGTGATGGGCACCGCGGGTTTGAACTGCAGCTTCTGAATAGCAGTTTGTTAATCTTACCACTAGACTATTGCTTAATATGGTATGCTAAAGGTTATTAAGCTTATAATTTAAACTTTAATTCCAACCACCACCAACTTTGAATATTAGTCACTTCATTGACTGTCAAACTGTCAAATTTATTTTTACGCAATGACAAAATTATTTGAACTGCCGAAGATATTACTTAATAGTACCGTATTTCGTGATTTCAAAGTTGAAAATGAATAAACACAAAGTTACATTATAAATCGTTTTACAATATAATAATGATAATAATGTGTTCCTGACCGATTTCGGCCACGGCGGCTTATCTATATATAAGACTTGCCATCTGCGCGGGAAATATTATAGTGCACAAGTGTGTGCGCATACACAAGTGCACTCTCTATTTCCTCACTCTCATAGTCCGATGGGACGCAACAAGCGACACGACCGGCGAGAGATGGGACGCAGAACCAGCAGCTTAACGTGCTTTCCGAGGCACGGGGGTTTGACACCGCCAACTCCCTGACACTGAACTTCTATGGGATAAATCCTAACAGGAAAACCCAATATCACTTTTTGTTCGACCCGAAAATCGAACCCCATGAATTTGAACCTCATGAACCGCAGTCGCTTACACTATCGCAGGACCACAGAGGCAGTGGTACCATAAAATATATCGTAGCAT
Source organism: Euclidia mi (assembly GCA_944739405.2). Taxonomy (NCBI): domain Eukaryota; kingdom Metazoa; phylum Arthropoda; class Insecta; order Lepidoptera; family Erebidae; genus Euclidia; species Euclidia mi. Next base: position 71,447,585 of record OX123193.2, on the reverse strand, counting down.
TAGCTGACTTTTTATAGAATTGCGAATAAATTTTCATTTGAAATGAGTTGACTGTAAACATATTGGGTTTTTGTGTAAGGATTTTTTAATACTGTCTGGCTGGCAATTGACCAGGTACATGGCAGTAATCTTATTATATTTTTATTTATTTTCTTAGTAAAACCAACAGCTTTACAAACAACATACATAATGATTACTGAAAATACAGATAGCCATTAATAGGTTTTCGCCAAAAGCTACATAGTATATATTTATATAATAAAATAATGAGCATGAGATAAAACAACGCTTATTATATTATCTCATGAATTCCTCGCACACGCATATCTCATCAACAAAGTGAGAGTTTAACTTAATAATGATACAATTAAAAGAAACCTCATAAATAATCTAAAAGATAACATAGTTTAACAGAAAAACTCGACAATTTATGCACTTACTTACTAAGCAACCGCCTCGCCGACGCTACGCTAGTGTTAAATAGGTCTATATCAACATTATTAAGAATTTTGTGGAACCCATTACTCGCCCGCCGAATAACTACATTCTGCCTGTATTTATTAGATGCGTGCGGAAGGCTTAGTAGTGCTCCCTTTCGCAAGCCCATCATCGGCACCTTCAAAGAAATTAGGGACAGCAATTCTGGACAATCTGCAAATCTGCAATGTTACGACGTTTGACCAGCGACAGGAGGTGGTGTTTATTGCATATTATGTCGATAGAATGGTCGGAGTGATATTCAACATTAGTCCTGAAGCATAAATATCTGACAAACTTGCGCTGGACTCTCAATGCGAGAGATGTATGTCTGGTACCTTGGGTTCCATACTTGCGAGGCGTATTCCAAGTGACTCCGAACAAAAGTACAATACAAGATTTTAAGCGTTTTTGCATGTACGAAGTCCTCGAAGGCTCGCATAATAAACCAAGAGATTTATATGCCCTAGCAACTATAGTGTCGACATGAATATCAAAAAATATTTAGAAAGATGCCAAGATCACGTACACATGATAATGATAAATAATAATAATAATAATAACCTAGCAACACGTCAACAAGACGACATAAATTATTTTCCTCGAATATTTATATTTCTATTTTAAATCATATTTTTGGATTCATATATATTTTTTGACTACAAGAAATACTTCTTTACCTGAGAAACATATAATTATAACAAGAAACCATATAATACATTATGAAAAGAAGATACAAAAACATTACTCAACTGATGACATCTAACGTCAATGACAAATAAAAGTGTAAATAAACATATAATTATAATTACAACGAGGAGATGATAATGATATTATGTTGACAAGAGCTAGGGCAGCAGCTGCACGCAATACATCCCCGGACTCGTCGCTCAGCTCCGCCTCGCAGCCGCCGGCACCTACAACAGAGTTGCCGGCAATCATAGAGGCGTCGAGCTCGTCGAGCGACGAGTATTTCTCCCCGCCGACGTCACCAACACCCGTACGCCGCCGTGGGAGAGGCCGGCCACCGCTACGCTTGGGACCCCGAGATCCACCGTTCTCGAACAGGGCCCCCGCTCCCGGTGGTAATGTGCACCGCATGAAATGGACTACAACCATGAATGAAAACGTCATGCGGGCACATTTTGTGGCTACAGAGGGAGGTACCAAACCTTACGGCGTATCGTGACCGCATGCTGCCTCTGTTTTCAGGGCTTCGAACCAGCTGTCAACGTTTCGGCACAGCGACTGTCGGATCAAGTGCGGGCTATCCAGCGCTGCCGCCTGCTGGATAACGACGCACTTGAGAGGCTACGATCTGACTTACTACGTAACCCGCCTATCCCTTCTTCTACGAGTAGTGATTTACAAGTTGCAAATATTGTCAGACCGCAAAGGACTGTTGAAGAGGTGCATAGTAGGGATACACAAGTAAGTACCCAGTACATAGATGAATTAAGGAGTACTTTGGAGTGCACTATTCGGGAGTATCGTTTTGTGAATACCGCAGATAGGCCTCGCTTACCGCGTTTGCCCACACACAAGAAAAATATAGCGCTGGTGTGTGCCTTGGATTCACTATTGTCCACGTACTTAGACAATAGTGAAGATCTTAGCGATACCCACTCGATTCTGTACTGTGCGGCTGTTACAGCGTGTCGAGTGGCAGGTATTAAAATACCAAATGGTAGTAATACTGCCCCTCGAACTAATGCTGTACCGGCCTGGCAGTGCAGGATTGAGCGTCGTATCGCTGAGGCCAGGGCGCTCATCGGAAAGCTAATTTGCTTCAGGTCGGGCAATACAAGACCGAGAGTGATGCGTTTTGTGACTCGGGCGTTCTTAGGTACGGGCCTTAGTCGCCAAGAATACGAATCACGAGTCACAGAACGCATCGACTACCTGAAGCAAAAAGTTTGTGCGTGGGCAAACCGTTTAAGACGGTACAAAAGGCGTGTGGACCGATACACCCAGAATAGCGCATTCCAAAAAGATGAAAGGTGGGTGTATAGAAGTTGGGAGCGGACTGATCCAAGTGTGGATGATGGGCGTCTGCCGGATGCTGAGGCAACGAACGCTTTCTGGCGCAGCATTTGGTCGATGCCCATCAGCCACACTGAGGGTGATTGGTTTGGGGATGTTAAGCGAGCATGTGAGGGAATACCTCAAATGCAGAGCGTAGCCATTGAAACAACGGATATAGCTTGTGCAGTCCGTTCATTATCTAACTGGAAATCAGCGGGACCGGACGGACTGCACAACTTCTGGTTGAAATGGCTACGTAGTGCCCATGCTCGGTTGGCGTCCCAATTCCAGGCATCTTTGGAATCGGGCTCGATCCCAACTTTTATGACAACTGGTACCACTCACCTGCTCTTTAAGTCAGGCTGTACCACGGACCCCAAAAATTATAGACCGATAACGTGTCTACCGACTATGTATAAACTTCTTACATCCATTTTGAGGACGAAGATGTTATCACATATAAGAAATAATAACATTATGTCAGTGGCTCAAAATGGATGTAAGAATGGGGCCCGTGGTACAAAAGAGCTACTCCTATTTGACATGGCCATTAGCCAGCAGGTGCGTCGCAATCGAAAGGATCTGGCGACATGCTGGATAGATTACAAGAAGGCCTACGACTCCGTGCCACATACGTGGCTCTTGAGGGTGCTGGAGTTATATAAAGTCGATATAACTCTATGCACCTTCTTGAAAGCATGTATGGGGCAGTGGAGTACGGTCCTTCGCTATCCAGGGTGTCGGCAGATTCGCGATTGCGGTGCTCCTCTAAAGATCGAACGGGGTATATTCCAAGGTGACAGTTTAAGTCCCTTGTGGTTTTGTCTAGCTCTGAATCCTCTCAGCACTCTGCTAGAGGGGTCTGGGCTAGGCTATCGGTTGCAGCGTAGGGGTCAAGTTATATCCCACCTCTTTTATATGGATGACCTTAAATTATTTGCCCCACCACTTTCCAATTGACAGCGTTACTAAAAGTAACTGAAACTTTTAGTAATTCTATCAAGATGGAATTTGGTGTGGATAAGTGTGCGGTCATGTATGTAAAACGAGGTGGTATTGTGGAATCTGATGGAATAGAGCTTTCAGATTCCACAAAACTTAGATCTCTATCTGCAACCGAGACTAACAAGTATCTGGGTATGTCGCAGGCCTTAGGTATTGCTGAGACTGCCATGAAACAATCATTGCGGGAGCGCTTCTTTGGCCGCCTGAAGAAAATACTGAAAAGTTTTTTATCAGGCGGCAACAGGGTGCGTGCCTATAATGGTTGGGCCATGCCAGTCTTAGCGTACTCCTTCGGCATACTCAGATGGACTCAATCAGAACTGGACGCCTTGGACAGAAAAGTCCGTTGTCTATTGACTGAATATCGAATGCATCACGCGCGGTCGTCAGTAATGAGGTTGTACATCCCGCGGAAATGTGGTGGTCGTGGTTTCTTAAGTGCTAAGGACCTCCACAACCGCGAGGTGTACAACCTTAGAGAATATTTTCTCAAGACGGACACGGGTGTGCATCGTGATATTGTTGCTGTAGACAACGGACTTACCCCGTTGGGTCTGGCAAAAGAGAGCTGGCGCAAACCTGCTGTACTAAGTATTGAGGAGCGCAGGGATGTATGGAAGGGCAAGGAGTTGCATGGACGTTTTTATCGGGCCTTACATAGGCCTGATGTAGACTTCATGACATCAGTTGCTTGGCTACGGTTCGGTGATCTATTTGCAGAGACCGAAGGTTTTGTCTGTGCAATTATGGACGAAGTTGTCATGACGAACAACTACCGTAAGTATATTCTGAAGGATGGGACTGTTGACATATGTCGGGCGTGTCACCAGCCCGGCGAATCGCTCAGACATATAGTTTCCGGTTGTTCTCGTCTTGCCAACGGCGACTACTTGCACAGACACAATCAAGTAGCCAGGATCGTCCATCAGCAGCTTGCCTTAAAATACAGCCTTGTACCCTTTGAAGTACCGTACTACAGGTATGTGCCCGATCCAGTTCTCGAAAATGGCCGTGCCACTATGTACTGGGATCGATCTATCATCACCGATAGGACTATCGTGGCTAACAAGCCCGATATCGTGGTGATAGATCGATCAGAACGCCTTGCAATGATCGTTGATGTCACTATTCCCCATGACGAGAATCTCGTGAAGGCCGAAAAAGACAAGGAAATCAAGTATTTGGACCTGGCTCACGAGATTGTCGACATGTGGGATGTGGACTCGGCGATCATTGTACCGATAGTCGTGTCAGTTAATGGTCTCATTGCCAAGAGCCTCGATCACCATCTCAAGAGGCTCTCGTTAGGCGGCTGGATCAAGTCCTCCATACAAAAGGCAGTATTGTTGGACACGACACGCATAGTTCGGAGGTTCCTCTCTCTGGAGCCCTAACCGCCGGTAGCTTGGTCCCTGTGCCCGGTACCGGTGGGTCTCCGTGGTCCTATTTTATATGGTTAAATTTTATTTGTATTTTTATAAGAGTGATTTAATTATGTAAAATAAGACGATGAGATAAAATTAGTGAATAAAGAGGAATAATAATAAAGCTTTATTTAAATTCCACATTAGATTCGATTAGTTAATTAATTTAATTTAATATAATTTAATTTAATATAATTTAATTTGATATAATTTAATTTAATATAATTGTATATAATTTAATTTAATATAATTTAATTTTAATTTTAGTTCTATTTTGATAATTAATAATTAATAATTTTATATCTACTCATGCAATTTCATGTGGACCCCCTCAGGGTAAAAGCCTCCCCCAAAGAATTCCATTTATCCCTATCTTTCGCAGTGTTTATCCAGTCTTTTCCTGCAACGGATACAATCTCGTCCTGCCACCGGGCGTCCGGGCGACCTCTTCTCTTTACGCCATGCGGTCCTTTCCATTTTGTGATGTTAATTGTCCATCTATTGTCAACGTATCTCCCAACATGGCCAGCCCATCTCCATTTGAGACTTTGAGAGAAGTGTAGAGCATCCTTTACCTTGGTTATTTTCCGAATTTTTATGTGTCTTACTCTATCTCGCAGTTTTATATTTAAACAGTTCCTTTCCATTGCCCTCTGAGTTGTTTGTATTTTGTGTCTTGCCTTGTGGTCATATATCCACGTTTGGCACCCATAGGTAAGACAGGGTAAAATTGTTGTATCTAAAATTATTCTTTTTAATTTAATCGGTAATTGCGATTTGAAAATTTCCTTTTGTGCCCAGTACTTTCTCCATGTAATAGCTACTCTCCTGTCTATTTCCTCTATGTTTCGGTCTTTTCTAAATGAAATTTGTTTTCCGAGGTAAATGTAGCTCTCTACGTACTCAAGTGGCTCTTGGTTAACCAGTACTGGCGTCATCTCGCTGTTCGTCATGATTTTTGTTTTTTCTAGATTCATTTCCAGGCCTACTTGAACACTAGCTGTCTGAAGTTCGTTAATCATTGTGTTAAGCTTATATGGACTTTCAGAGAACACGACGACATCGTCTGCAAAGCGTAGGTGGCTTAGATATTTCCCGTTCACATTAACTCCTTGCTTTGACCACGGTAAATCTTCCATTACATTTTGTAAGACAGCTATAAATAGCTTCGGTGATATAGGGTCTCCTTGTCTGACTCCTCGATTAATGCTGATCTTGGTGCCCACTCTATCTAGCCTGACTCTACTAGTACAATTAACATATATGTTTTTGATAATATTTATGTACTTGGCGTTTATATTTTGTTTGTTAAGTGCTTCCCAGATGCTATTATGAGAGATAGAGTCGAAAGCTTTCCTATAATCGACAAAAGCTATGTACAGCGGTTTTCTATATTCTACGTACTTTTCGATGACTTGGTCTACGGTGTGAATATCGTCTGTTGTGCTAAAGCCACTTCTGAATCCCGCTTGTTCCATGGGTTGGTATGAGTCTATTTGTGAGGATATTCTGTGTAGTAAGCAGGATGCAAAGAGTTTGTACAAGCAAGACATTAAGTTTATCGGACGGTAGTTTCCTATATCTTTAGGGTCGCCCTTCTTATATAGTAATATAATTTCCGATTCTGTCCATTACCCTGGCACGATTTCTTCTTCTAGTATTTTATTGAAGAGTAATGTAAGGGGTGTTAATAAAAGTGTTCTACCGATCTTTATGCACTCATTGCTCAAACTGTCCGGTCCCGGGCTCTTATCTGGTTTTAAATTATTTATTTGTTTTAGGATTTCAGATTCAGTGAAATTTTGTACAGTTGATGTATTCTTTAGTTGATCTTGTTCTGTATTTTCTACTAAGCCTGGTGTAGAACTATAAAGGCTTGTATAGAACTTTGTAGCTATGTTAATGATGTCATTTCTAGAATTGCAAATTTTAGCACCCCGCTGAAGGGACAGGATCCATTTTTTTGACTTATCTAGTTCTTTGTATGCCTTTCTAGCTGATCTTGTGCTTTCTATACATTTTTCCAGTATGTGAAATCTGTGTTTTTCGTAACATTTTCTAATTTCTTTATTTGTTTTGTTTCCTTATATAGCTCTTTTAATTCTTCCTTATCCTTCTTAGTGAGTTTTTTTTTATTTTGTAGTGTGCTTCTTTTCTCCATTAATTGAATTGCTTCATTTGATAAAATTTTTGTTTTTCTTGATTGTTTTTTATTTTTATTTTTTAGGCTTGTTAATACAGAGTTTTCTATTTTCTTGTAATATTCAGTGACTGTGTATCCTTCCTGGTTTTCTATTAATTCAGGTATAAATTCGCTTAAGCTTTTTAAATAGTCGTCCACCTCAGCTTCAGTCTTTAAAGGGTTTCTGGGACTGGTGTAGTTTCTTCCGCTTCGTTTTACCCTACTTAAGCTTAATGTTGCTCTCAGGAGTCTATGATCTGTGCCAAAGGAGAGAGAATTCAGCACTTCAAATTTTGTGAACAATTTAGGTTTCGTTGTTGTTATATAATCAATTTCTTATTTAGTATTTTTGTCGGGCGAAATCCAGGTCCACCGTTGGCCAGCTTTTAATTTGTACATTGTATTGATTATTTTCAGATTATGTTCGTATGCGTACTGAACCAGTCGTTCTCCCCTTTTGCTTCTGTTTCCAAAGCCGTGAATGCCCGCAATTTTGGTCTCAAAATACTTTGGTTTGCCAATCTGTGCATTAAAATCGCCCATGACTATTATAAACTGTGTAGAGATCGAATCATGAGCCTCTTCTAGGTCTGTGTAGAATTTATCTAAGTATTCTTGTGTTGAGCCTTCTGTTGGTGCGTATGCCTGTATAATTGCGAGGTGTAAACTCTCCAGGTTCATTTCTAACATGCAAACTCTTTCAGATATCCCAGAAAATTTTATGATATTTTCTTTGTATTCTCTTTTGATTAGGAAACCTACGCCATATAAGCATTTTGTTTGTCCTTTGTAATACATAATATAGTTTTCGTCTTCTATTATATTTTCACCTAGCCGGCGCACCTCGCACAGGCCCAGAACATCGTGTTTTATGTTACTGAGAGCTGTCTTCAGTTCTAGTAGTTTTTCAGGTGTTGATAATGATCTGACGTTGAGGGTACAAATATTTATTGAAATCTTCTTTCTTGAACGGATATTCTTTGGAGGGTTTTGGTCTAACGCTCCCGCGGTGACCAGCCGTGCTAGGAGGTGTGTGGAGAGTAGGGGGGCCATCTGTCGTTGCTATGCTAAATTGGTCTGTGATGTATGTATTTGTTTTTTCGGGGTATCGGTTTCATTGTAGGTAAGTTTCGGTTTTTGAAGTATATAATCTCTTATATTGGAAGCTTTATTTTTCTTCAGTGGTTGTTTGTTGTTTTGTTGAGCTTTTTGGCTAGCGGAGTGCGGTGATATTCTCTCCGGGGATTCAGACAGGTTCCTCTTACTTGTCGGCTGACGATAGTTGCTGTCATTATTAGGCAATACTATAAGTTTATCGTACTTTATAAAAGCAATATTGCCGGCTTCTTTTTCCTTTTGTAGTTGAGCTTGTAATTTCTTGCGCTTGTTCAGGACTTCTATAGGATAGTCTTCTTTTATATAGTATGATGTATTCTGTAGGCACGACTTGTTTTTCAGAACCTTAAGTTTGAAGCCCATTGTAGCAAATGTTATTATAATTGGTCTGATCTTTTCGCTAGTCTTCTGATTGCTTCGAAGTGAGATCTATCATATGTGAGTTTGAAGTATTTGTTTAGTATATCAATCAGTATATCTTCCAATTCGTGGTAGGATTTTTCACCTTCTTCCACCCCAAACATGACCAGGTTTTTGCATCTAATTTGTCTTTCTAGGTTGCTTATTTTTGTGCTTTGTTCCTCTATTTTATTTTCCAAAATAGCATATTTTTGATCTAGAATGTTGAATTTCTCGTTTATGTTAGTATTTATTGTGTTTTTTATATCCTCCTTCATATTTAGCATATCTTGTTTTTGTTGTGCCGCATCTTGTTGCATTTTTAATAAGATTTGTTTTATTTCATCCATGGTGACAACAATAATAAGTGATGCCCAGCGACCTCTATGAGAATAGGAACGTATTACAGAAGTATTCTCAGTTCCGGATGACAAAAGGTCGCGCGTTGCGCGGCGCCGGCGCTAGCCTTGCTAGGTGCTTTAGTGTGTTAGAAGTTACAACAAGTAATGATAGATGGCGCTGCCGGTAATTTTCTTATGGGATCAAGTATAATACTTAAAGTAGGTAGGTAATCAGATCGCAAGTCAATATTTTTATTTGCACTTTTGAGGTTATGGTTTATTGCTGTTTCTTATATGGGCACTTATTCGCATTTTTCGTAGTAGTCTTTTTATAGTAATCACTCTCAACACTCGTATTATGCACTAGGATGAGTCCAAATCATTGTATTTAACGGATTACAAAGTCATTATAGTTGTAGCGTATTTTTACACTTTTCACGCCGTTATACAGTCGTTTCACTCAGTATTTTATATGATCCTTGTGATTTTAAGCACTGTTTATACTTTTCTTTCACTGTTTACACTATTTAACCACTTATTTATATTTTAAAACATTTATTGATACGAGTACGTTGTGAACCGTGGCACTGTGGCGCCCTCTCGTACACATGATACCCTCTGCAAAACATGGCTGTTCAGTGTGTTATCGAATTGCAACATATTGCGTTTTCTCCCATAAGTCATAACATTACATTTGGATTAAGTTCCATATGATTGATGATACAATAGTCTTCGAGACATTTGAAATCCATTTGCATGGCGACAGCATCCTGCCTATTGACAAACAACATATCGACAAAACACAAGACACGTGCAGAATGGAAACACCTGTCAATGTCATTTACACAGACCACAAACAGCAAAGGCCCTAGTAAAGATCTCTGCGGGACGCCGCTGGGAATGTCAATCCAGCTAGATACGTAGATGTTGATAGCGACAGCCTGAGACCTTTTTTAGGGTTCCGTACCTCGAAAGTAAAAAATGGAACCCTTATAGGATCACTTTGTTGTCCGTCCGTCTGTCAAGACCCTTTTTCTCAGGAATGCGTGGAGGTATCAAACTGAAATTTATACTAAATACTCTAATATACGGTTCCATAGAGCTGTAAAAAAATCAAACTTCTAATCCAACGCAATCAAAAGATACAGCTGTATATGCTGCAAATTGCAGCATATCTTCAAACTCGCATTGGAATCAAAACCTACAGGGTACTTTCCGTGAACTCAGAATCTTGAAATTTGGTACGAAGCAACGTCTCATATCACTTATAAAGGAAAAATTGCCAAGACCGTAAATTTTTAGTTACAGCATATAAATATTTTTTTTAATAAATTTAAAGTTACTACCCCTTTCTCTTGAACGCGTGGAGGTATTCAATTGAAATATATATCAAATACTTAAGTATATAACACCGTTAGGCTGCAACAAAATCAAGCTTCTAAGTCAACGCAATCAAAAGAAAGAGCAATATAAGCATATTTTCAAACTCGCGCCTACTCGCAAGTGAATCAAAACCTACGAAAAACTTTCCGTGAGCTCAGAATCTTGAAATTTTGTACGAAGCAACGCCTTATAGCACATATAAAGGAAAAATTGCGAAAACCGTAAATTTTTAGTTTCATCATATAATAAAAATATTTTTAATAAATTTAAAGTTACTACCCCTTACTCTTGAACGCGTAAAGGTATTAAATTGAAATTCATAGCAAATACTCAGGTATATAACACCGTCCCCCCCGTGGGATCTCCACCTTGTCGTGGTGGGGGGGCTCAGTAACCGTGGGTTAGAAGCCACCCACGGTGAAGCTAAGCGGGATCCCGGGAGGGGACGCTCCACGTGGGCTTGGTAGAGGCCTGCGTAGGATGCGTCCCACGGTGCGGGTGCGGGGGACAGTTCTGTCTGTCCCTCGCAGTCGGGTGTGGTCGCGGGAGGAGAGGCGTGTGGGTGTTGCGTTGCCCCGCGCCCTATCTCCCGCGACCAAATGGGGGCGCACCATCGTTGCGTCGCGGTGGGGCCGCAGAGGAAGAGGAGATGCGGTGTTGCGTTGCCGTCCTCCCTATCCTCTGCGGCCGCTGAGTGTTTTGGCGGCGGAGCCCAACACCTTCATCCGCCGCTAAGGTGGTTTCGTTCGGGGCCCGCCTGACCATCTGGCGGGCCAATACCCGTCGGGGGGTAGCGAGGAATGCTTTGGTGAAACCCTACCCTCCGACACATGGGTACATGAGGAGCACGGGTTGGTTTTTAATAAGTAAGAGTCTGACAGTCCCCTTCGTCCTTCCCCCCCGGGGCGGAGGGACTCCATGAGGATTTTCCAACCCGATACCAAAAAAAAAAAAAAAAAAAAAAAAGGTATATAACACCGTTAGGCTGTAACAAAATCAAACTTCTATGTCTACGCAATCAAAAGAAAGAGCAATATAATCATATTTTCCAACTGGCGACTACTCGCAAGGGAATCAAAACCTACAGGGTTCTTTCCGTGAACTCAAAATCTTGAAATTTGGTACGAAGCAACGTCTTATATCACTTATAAAGAAAAAATTGCGAAAACCGTAATTTTTTAGTTACAGCATATAAAAAATAATTTTAATAAATTTAAAGTTACTACCCCTTTCTCTTGAACGGGTAGAGGTATTTAATTGAAATTCATATCAAATACTCAGGTATATAACACCGTTAGGCTGTAACAAAATCAAACTTCTATGTCTATGCAATCAAAAGAAAGAGCAATATCATCATATTTTCAAACTCGCGACTACTCGCAAGGGAATCAAAACCTACAGGGTACTTCCCGTGAACTCAAAATCTTGAAATTTGGTACGAAGCAACGTCTTATATCACTTATAAAGGAAAAATTGCGAAAACCGTAAATTTTTAGTTACAGCATATAAAAAAATATTTTTAATAAATTTAAAGTTACTACCCCTTTCTCTTGAACGCGTAGAGGTATTAAATTGAAATTCATATCAAATACTCAGGTATATAACACCGTTAGGCTGTAACAAAATCAAAATTCTATGTCTACGCAATCAAAAAAAAGAGCAATATAATCATATTCTTAAACTCGCGACTACTTGCTAGGGAATCAAAACCTACAGGGTACTTCCTGTGAACTCAAAATCTCGAAATTTGGTACGAAGCAACATCTTATAGCCCAGATAAAGGATGCGGAAGGCTGAGGACCGTGTGCTGTGGTGCGTGTTGGGAGAAGCCTATGTCCAGCAGTGGACTGCGATAGGCTGATTGAGATTGAGATTTCAACTAATTACATAGTCTTCAAACCTTTTTGCTAATTATTCTGTACTTTATAAGTATTTTTGTAACAGATTTCTAATAGTCACTAAAAACTTTGTAAATCAATAACTTTCATAAAAAATCTTACCATCATTCATCAGCAGACTTTGGCAAGGCTGCTGCAACGCTGCTGCAAGGCTGGTATAGGTATTTAAGTTTTATTATAAAATAAGCGATATATGTTAATATAAAATAAAAGATGACTGATTAGAAACGACAAAGACCCCTTTTTCTTTAATTTATGCTCCTCCAGCTTTCCATACTGTAATGTTATGGATTTCATTTGGCAATAAAAATACCATAACTATGACTGGTGAACTTTTACTTATATACCTACAGGTTTGTACGGAACCCTCGGTGCGCGAGTCCGACTCGCACTTGACCGGTTTTTTTTTTTAATATATGAAGCTAACCATCTTAAGTAATACCGATCCTTTGTAGCTTAATCAATAGCAGGTTATGGCTGCTACGATCAAAATCTTTACTTTAGTCTGTGTAAACGACACCGACCTGCTGATTATTGTCCATTCTTTATATTGCGCAAGACATATTATAAGGCTAGCAAAATATTATTACTTTAGTCAACCCAAAGAGATTGGATATATATATATATATATATATATATATATATATATATATATATACATATATATATATATATATATATATATATATATATATATATATATATATATATATATATATATATATATTATAGTATAGGAAGGCAAACGATCAAGCGGGTCACCTGATGGTAAGTAATCACCGCCGCCCATAGACACCTGCAGTGCCCGAAGGATCATAAGTGCGTTGCTTACCTTTTAAAAAGGAATATGCTCGCTTCTCGAAGATTCCAATGTCGAACTGGTTTGGAAATACCGCTGCAGGTAGCTGGTTCCACAGTTTGGCCGTACGAGGCAGGAAATGGCGTGTGAATCGTACGGTAGAAGAACGCCACTCATCAAGGTGGTGAGGGTGGAATTTTAGTTTGTGACGAGTTGTACGGTGGTGAAATTCTGCAGCGGGTATCAGACCGAACAACTCCTCAGCACACTAACCATGATATATACGATATAGAACAATATACAGTCAACCTCTCCAGATATTCATGTGTGATACTTTTTGGACTTCATGGAATTCATGCATGCAGTAAATGGTTGCAATGGCTTTAATTAGCAGGCTATATTTTGCATGTAGGTCATTAGGCATAGTAGATTATAAAGATAATAACATATTGCTTAAGAAGTTTTGAAATAAGCGTAAAATACTGGGTATTTCTTGAGTATTTTTATTTGTATTTATTTAACAAATAACAAGTTTTTATTTTGATGTTGCACCTAAACTCAAAATGTATTTTTGGTTAAGTTTACGTTACAGATGAACTTTGCTAACGATAGTCGATTTCAGTTGCAGTAAAAAAATGGGTATGGTATGGGTATTTCCATAGATACATATTATGCTTGCTAGTATCACCACCATTTTTATATTTCAGCAGTAGCTTGTGAATAATAATCCATTTCCAAATCTCAGCTTTGAAAAATAGAGATAATAATAATTAAAAGTTAAGACTGGTAAGCCAAATACCCTGTGTCCACGCAACATTCATTCATCGGCATAACGTTAGACTATTCCAATATCTAAGTGTATCATATAATTGCATAAGTGACCTCTAAATATCCTTCGACAAACATTAATTGACAAAACTCAGTTTGGGCAAGTTACCAAATCGCCGTAACATTATACAGTATGTTATTCCACACACAACAGTTGTTTCACACATACATGTAATTTTTTTTGTCTGACGTACGTTATTAATCATTATATGAACACGTGTATCGATGTACGGCAGTTGGGCATGAAGAGTTCGTGAGCTGTGAACTAAGAGGACGAAGTTCTTCGGTCGGAAGGAAGGAAACTTTGCAGTCGAACGCCTTATAACGGTTGTCCCGAAATTAACGCAGCATTTTAATAGAATAAAGAATACGAATCATATATTTTTTATTGAAACATAAAGTACAGTTAAAGTATTAGGTAGATAGGTATGGCATAAAACATGGTGCAAAAGTTTCCACAATTTTTCATGAAAATTCATCAAAGTACTTGATCGCTTAAAATGAGTTTGCTCAAAACGTACTTCATCGCTCAAAATAATTCTGGTAAAAACAAAAACCACTTTTTGATTCCATACACTAGCTAGAATTTTGTTGAGACTCTCGCACGAAAGACGTAAATTGTAAATATATTGCTGAATAATGTAGACGTGCTAAGTTTCCTATCGTATAACGGTTTTTTTTTACTCCTGAACTGACAAGTCGAATAATGGTATCTTAGAGCTGCCAACATTATGATTCACAAATGGCAGAAAATTCTTGTTAATTTTAGAACACCCTTTATAAGACAAGCTTCTTCTTTCTCTTAGCGTTATCCCAGTTTCTATCTGGGGTCTGCTTAATAGTCTTACCGGATTTGGCAGAATATTAGCTTTTCCACATAGCGACTGCCTGTCTGACCTCCGCAACCCGAAGGGATAGCGATATTCCATGGTTTGGTCTAGTGTCAATTTGTTTAGAAGGTACTGACGCCCTGTAACGATTGTCAAAAATCTTCATGACAACCGGGACCGACAGCTTAACGTGCTCTCCGGGGCACGGGACAAGCGATAATTAACAATTCAATACGCACATAACTCCGAAAAGTCATTGGTGCGCACCGTGGATTCGAACCCGATACCCTCTGCATGGCAGTCCGTTGGTATCTCCACTGGGCTATCGCTGGCTCACCCTTTATAAGACAAACAAAAAGAAAATATTCACCAAGAATAGAAAATAATTTATTGAGTTGCGTTGGATTACAGATTATAAAGGAAAAAATGTAGAAATATATATTTTTTGTTAAAATCTTTTCCTAAAGCCACAATAAAAATAGATGGTAAATGACAACTCTGTGGTGATTTAAAAAAGTAGCTGTAAGTTTATTACGAGACTTTCAACGGAACGGAAGTTTCAACCCCAAACGAATGTAACTTTGATGTAACTTTTGACATTCAAAAATGTATCTTTGTGATGTAATTGAATATAAAGTCGTAAAGTTTTATTGCGTTCTTTCTTGCTGACTTGCGTCCACTTTTGCGACGATATTTGTTTTTAATTATTAAGGTATATATAAGACGAGAAAATTAAAACCCTGAACAAGATAAAAAGTATGATAGAACGCGATCTACTCGTATTATGCTATAATTCTTAGAGTAAAACAAACTCTAGTGAGCCGGATCATTCGGTTTTAGATAGTAAACAATAAGTATACTTAAAAAAAAACCGGTCAAGTGCGAGTCGGACTCGCGCACCGACGGTTCCGTACAAACCTGTAGGTATATAAGTAAAAGTTCACCAGTCATAGTTATGGTATTTTTATTGCCAAATGAAATCCATAACATTACAGTATGGAAAGCTGGAGGAGCATAAATTAAAGAAAAAGGGGTCTTTGTCGTTTCTAATCAGTCATCCTTTATTTTATAATAACATATATCGCTTATTTTATAATATAACTTAAATACCTATACCAGCCTTGCAGCAGCGTTGCAGCAGACTTGCAAAAGTCTGCTGATGAATGATGGTAAGATTTTTTATGAAAGTTATTGATTTACAAAGTTTTGACTATTAGAAATCTGTTACAAAAATACTTATAAAGTACAGAATAATTAGCAAAAAGGTTTGAAGACTATGTAATTAGTTGAAATCTCAATCTCAATCAGCCTATCGCAGTCCACTGCTGGACATAGGCCTCTCCCAACACGCACCACAGCACACGGTCCTCAGCCTTCCGCATCCTTTATCTGGGCTATAAGACGTTGCTTCGTACCAAATTTCTAGATTTTGAGTTCACAGGAAGTACCCTGTAGGTTTTGATTCCCTTGCAAGTAGTCGCAAGTTTAAGAATATGATTATATTGCTCTTTCTTTTGATTGCGTAGACATAGAAGTTTGATTTTGTTACAGCCTAACGGTGTTATATACCTGAGTATTTGATATGCATTTCAATTTAATACTTCTACCCGTTCAAGAGAAAGGGGTAGTAACTTTAAATTTATTAAAATTATTTTTTATATGCTGTAACTAAAAAATTACGGTTTTCGCAATTTTTTCTTTATAAGTGATATAAGACGTTGCTTCGTACCAAATTTCAAGATTTTGAGTTCACGGAAAGAACCCTGTAGGTTTTGATTCCCTTGCGAGTAGTCGCCAGTTGGAAAATATGATTATATTGCTCTTTCTTTTGATTGCGTCGAAATAGAAGTTTGATTTTGTTACAGCCTAACGGTGTTATATACCTGAGTATTTGCTATGAATTTCAATTTAATACCTTTACGCGTTCAAGAGTAAGGGGTAGTAACTTTAAATTTATTAAAATTATTTTTTATATGCTGTAACTAAAAAATTACGGTTTTCGCAATTTTTTCTTTATAAGTGATATAAGACGTTGCTTCGTACCAAATTTCAAGATTTTGAGTTCACGGAAAGAACCCTGTAGGTTTTGATTCCCTTGCGAGTAGTCGCCAGTTGGAAAATATGATTATATTGCTCTTTCTTTTGATTGCGTCGAAATAGAAGTTTGATTTTGTTACAGCCTAACGGTGTTATATACCTGAGTATTTGCTATGAATTTCAATTTAATACCTTTACGCGTTCAAGAGTAAGGGGTAGTAACTTTAAATTTATTAAAAATATTTTTATTATATGATGAAACAAAAAATTTACGGTTTTCGCAATTTTTCCTTTATATGTGCTATAAGGCGTTGCTTCGTACAAAATTTCAAGATTCTGAGCTCACGGAAAGTTTTTCGTAGGTTTTGATTCACTTGCGAGTAGGCGCGAGTTTGAAAATATGCTTATATTGCTCTTTCTTTTGATTGCGTTGACTTAGAAGCGTGATTTTGTTGCAGCTTAACGGTGTTATATACTTGAGTATTTGATATGAATTTCAATTTAATACCTCCACGCGTTCAAGAGAAAGGGGTAGTAACTTTAAATTTATTAAAAAAAAAATATTTATATGCTGTAACTAAAAATTTACGGTCTTGGCAATTTTTCCTTTATAAGTGATATGAGACGTTGCTTCGTACCAAATTTCAAGATTCTGAGTTCACGGGAAGTACCCTGTAGGTTTTGATTCCAATGCGAGTTTGAAGATATGCTGCAATTAGCAGCATATACAGCTGTATCTTTTGATTGCGTTGGATTAGAAGTTTGATTTTTTTACAGCTCTATGGAACCGTAGATTCGAGTATTTAGTATATATTTCAGTTTGATACCTCCACGCATTCCTGAGAAAAAGGGTCTTGACAGACGGACGGACAACAAAGTGATCCTATAAGGGTTCCGTTTTTTACTTTCGAGGTATGGAACCCTAAAAACGAAACAATAACAAAATAGAAAATTTGCTCAAAAATTAAAAGAGTGAACTATTGGTAACGATAAAAATTGAAACAATACCTAAAACGGCAAACACAAGACCACCAATCACTTCGAAATTTAACATGCAGTAGGAGTCATGCATGGTGTCACATTGCATGATTAGAAAATAGCCTATTTTCATCGCCAGAGTGCAATCTTCTTTCTGGTTTATATTTTATCTCAATTCGTTTAGTGGTTTATGCATGAAAACGTAACAAGCATGCAGTCAGATATTCTTTGGTGCTGATGGTTACTTGAAGAAAGTCAAAGTTAAATACAGATACATTCATAATTAATAAATGAACCAAAATAAAAGAACATACATCCATACATACATAGACTCACGCCTGTTTCCCGGAGGGCAGGCAGAGACTACGGAACGCCATTTGCAACGATCCTGACATACCTCTCTTGCTTTATTCATTTCCATCAAGTTTCTCATGCATGCTCTTCTGTTTAGGGTATTTCTGACCTGTCCTTTTTCAATCTGGTCAGAGAACGTCCGCCTTGGTCTTCCCCTTCGTCCTGTCCCATTCACACTTGCCTTATATATCTTATTTACAGTTATCGTCATCCATCCTTTCCATGTGCCCAAACCATCTTAACATGCCTTTCTCGATGATTGTCACTACATCTTCTTTTACCCCACACTACTCTCGTATCACATAGTTCTTTACTCTGTCAGTCAAAGACACACCACACATATTTCTCAGTGCTCTCATTTCTACAGCATTTATTCTACTTTCAAGTATCTTCTGCCATACCCAACTTTCACTACCATACATAAGGGTAGGCACTAACACCCCTCTATGCACAGCCAAACGCGCCTTTTTGGACACGTTTTGACTGTTCATAAACGCCTTCAGAGCTCCATTCACACTATTACCTGCATTAACTCTTCTTTCAATATCATCTTAATTCTTACCATCTCTTGTAAACAACGTACCTAAGTCAACAAACTCATTCACTTGTTCCACTCGCTGTCCATCAATCAAAACATTACAAGCCGTAACGCATTCCTCCTTTTCAAAAACCATAACTTTCGTTTTACTTACATTCACTTTCAATTCTTTCCTCTCTAACGCACCATGCATGATTATTACCATCTCCTGCAACTCCTCCGCTGTAGATGCAAGTATTACCTGATCATCAGCATAAAGGAGGCATTTGACGACTAGCCCATTCATCCTTAATCCGCAGTCACTATGTTTTAAATCTTGCAAACAACTATCCATGAAGAGGTTAAACAGACACACAAAATAAAAGTGATACATAAAATTTGATTACGCAGAAAATGTTGTTGTTATTGCGATAGTTGAATCATACAAAATATACGTAATAACCGTTTTTTGTCACAGCCATTATGCTGAATAGATATTCGTATGCACTCCAACTAAAAAAGTGCAGCGTAGATTATAACTTTGTAATAAAAGTAAATAATAATTATTATTATTATTTCTCTTTATTCATTATTTTCTCATTGTCTTATTTTTTTAATTTACCCGTTTTGGCCGATCCCGTGGGAATTTCGGGAAATCCCTGCTTAGTGCACCCCTACGGTCTCCAAGGAAAATACATACCAAATTTTAGCTACCTGCGCCCAATAGTTTTGGCTGTAGCGTGTCTGTCAGTCAGTCAGTAACGCAAGGATTTTATATATTAAGAAGATAATTAAATCACTTTAATAAATTAAAAGTAAAATTTAACCATATAAAATAGGATCACGGAGACCCACCAGTACTGGGCACAGGGACCAAGCTACCGGTGGTTAGGGCTCCAGAGAGAGGAACCTCCGAACTATGCCCGTCGTGTCCAACAATACTGCCTTCTGTATGGAGGACTTGATCCAGCCGCCTAACGAGAGCCTCTTGAGATGGTGGTCGAGGCTCTTAGCAATGAGACCGTTAACTGACACGACTATCGGTACAATGATCGCCGAGTCCACATCCCACATGTCGACAATCTCGTTAGCCAGGTCTAAATACTTAATTTCCTTGTCTTTTTCGGCCTTCATGAGATTCTCGTCATGGGGAATAGTGACATCAACGATCATTGCAAGGCGTTCTGATCTATCACCACGATATCAGGCTTGTTAGCCACGATAGTCCGATCGGTGATGATAGATTGATCCCAGTACATAGTGGCACGGCCATTTTCGAGAACTGGATAGGGCACATACCGTTAGTACGGTACCTACTTCAAAGGTCACAAGGTCATATTTAAGGCAAGCTGCTGGTGGACGATCCTGACTACTTGATTGTGTCTGCGCAAGTATTCGCCGTTGGCAAGACGAGAACAACCGGAAACTATATGTATGTCTAAGAGATTCCCCGGGCTGGTGAAACGCCCGACATAATTATGTCAACAGACCCATCCTTCAGAATATACTTTCGGTAGTTATTCGTCATGACAACTTCGTCCATAATTGCACAAACAAAACCTTCGGTCTCTGCAAATAGATCACTAAACCGTAGCCAGGCAACTGATGACATGAAGTCTACATTAGACCTATGTAAGGCCCGATAAAAACGTCCATGCAACTCCTTGCCTTTCCATACATCCCTGCGCTCCTCAATACTTAGTACAACAGGTTTGCGCCAGCTCTCTTTTGCCAAACCCAACGGGGTAAGTCCGTTGTCTACAGCAACAATATCACGATGAACACCCGTGTCCGTCTTGAGAAAATATTCTCTAAGATTGTACACCTCGCGGTTGTGGAGGTCCTTAGCACTTATGAAACCACGACCACCACATTTACGCGGGATGTACCACCTCATTACTGACGATCGCGGGTGATGCAGTCGATATTCAGTCAATAGACAACGGACCTTTCTGTCGAAGGCGTCCAGTTCTGATTGAGTCCATCTGAGTATGCCGAAGGAGTACGCTAAGACTGGCATAGCCCAACCATTAGGCACGCACCATGTTGCCACCTGATAAAAAAAAATTCTGTAGTTTATTCAGGCGGCCAAAGAAGCGCTCCCGCAACGATTGTTTCATGGCAGTCTCAGCAATATCTAAGGCCTGCGGCATACCCAGATACTTGTATGTCTCGGTCGCAGATCGATCTAAGCAGAGAGATCTAAGTTGTGTGGAATCTGAAAGCTCTATTCCATCAGATTCTACAATCCCAACTCGTTTTAAATGCATGACCGCACACTTATCCCCACCAAAGTCCATCTTGATAGAATTACTAAAAGTTTCAGTTACTTTTAGTAACGCTGTCAATTTGAAACTAGTGGGGGCAAATAGTTTAAGTTCATCCATTTATAAGAGATGGGATATAACTTGACCCCTACGCTACAACCAATAGCCTAGCCCAGACCCCTCTAGCAAAGTGCTGAGAGGATTCAGGGCTAGACAAAACTACAAGGGACTCAAACTGCCACCTTGGAATATACCTCGTTCGATCTTTAGAGGAGCACCGCAATCGCGAGTCTGCCGACACCCTGGATAGTGAAGGACCGTACTCCACTGCCCCATACATGCCTTTAAGAAGGTGCATAGAGTTATATCGATTTTATATAACTCCAGCACCCTCAAGAGCCATGTATGTGGCATGGAGTCGTAGGCCTTCTTGTAATTTATCCAACATGTCGCCAGATCTTTTCGGTTGCGACGCACCTGCTGGCTAATGGCCATGTCAAATAGGAGTAGCTCTTTTGTACCCCGGCCGGGCCTCATTCTTACATCCATTTTGAGCCACAGGACATGATGTTATTATTTCTAATGTGTGATAACATCTTCGTCCTCAAAATGGATGTAAGAAGTTTATACATAGTCGGTAGACACGTTATCGGTCTGTAATTTTTGGGGTACATGGTACAGCCTGACTTAAAGAGCAGGTGAGTGAGACCAGTTGTCATAAAAGTTGGGATTGAGCCCGATTCCAAAGATGCCTGGAATTGGAATGCCAACCGAGCATGGGTACTACGTAGCCACTTCAACCAGAAGTTGTGCAGTCCGTCCGGTCCTGCTAATTTCCAGTTAGATAACGAACAGACTGCACAAGCTACATCCGTTGTTTCTATGGCTACGCGCTGCATTTGGGTATTCCCTCACATGCTCGCTTAACATCGCCAAACCAATCACCCTCAGTGTGGCTAATGGGCATCGAACAAATGCTGCCCCAGAAAGCGTTCGTTGCCTCAACATCAGGCAGACGCCCATCATCTACACCTATCTGGGGCGGGGCCTATCTGCTGTATTCACATTACGATACTCCCGAATGGTGCACTTCAAAGTACTCCTTAATTCATCTATGTACTGGGTACTTACTTGTGTATCCCTACTATGCACCTCTTCCACATTCCTTTGCGTTCTGACAATATTTGAAACATGTCTATCGCTACACGTAGAAGAAGGGATAGGAGGGTTGCGTTGTAAGTCAGAGCGTAGCCTCTCAAGTACGTCGTCATCCAGCAGGCGGCAGCGCTGGATAACCCGCACCTGATCCGATAGTCGCTGTGCCGAAACGTTGACAGCAGGTTCCAAATCCTGAAACAGAGGCAGCATGTGGTCACGAAACGCCGTAAGGTTGGTACCTCCAGCCACAAAATATGCCCGCATGACATTTTCATTCATGGCTTTAGTACATTTCATGCGGTGCACATTACCACCGGCAGCGGGGGCCCTGTTCAAAACCGGTGACTCTCGGGGTCCCAAGCGTAGCGGTGGCCGGCCTCTCCCGGCGGCGTACGGGTGTTGGCAACGTCGGCGGGGAGAAATACTCGTCGCTCGACGAGCTCGACGCCTCTGTGATTGCTGACAACTCTGTTGTAGGTGCCGGTGGCTGCGAGGCGGAGCTGAGCGACGAGTCCGGGGGTGTAATTCGTGCAGCAGCTGCCCTAGTATATGTTTATTTTTGTTTATTTACAATTTTCTTAGGGGATTTGTCATTGACGTAAGACGTCATCTTGAATAATTAATTATTATTATTATTTATTATAATATTATAAATTCGAAAGTTTGTATGTATGTATGTATGTTCCGTTTTTACGCTAAAATGGCTGAACCGATTTTGTTGAAATTTAATATAGAGATATATAGGACTATAAAGACGGACATAGGCAACCATAAGTTGCAAACATTAAACTGGGAGGGATTGTAGGGAGGATAGAAGTTTGTACGGCACAAATTTACCTCTTGGAAGTAAGAACGCATGCGCTAATAATTAAGTGCTGCGCATGTGCCATCGCATATCTGTCAGTACTGTCACATCATACATAATGTCATATTGTGGTGGTGCACGGTGATTAAATTGTTCTCATATATAAACTAATAAATTATATACTACGCTTAAACGGCTGAAACGATTTTCTCTACTAATATTATAAATGCGAAAATGTTTATAGATATACTAGAGGACGCCAGCAGCTACGCCTGCACATTTTTTTTTAATTTGTCTGTTTTGACCAATCCTGTGCGTATTTCGGGTAATCCCTTCTTAGTACACCCCTACGGCCTCCAAAGAACATACATGCCAGATTTCAGCTTCATGCGCCCAATAGTTTTGGCTGTAGCTTGTCTGTCAGTCAGTCAGTAACGCAAGGATAATTAATATATTTATTATTAAGATGATGATGATATTGGAAATGTATTAGAACATGGCTTTGACATTTGATTGTATGCAATGTGATGTTATTATGTACTTTTCGGTAGATAATGTCATGGATACTGACCGAGTTACTTTGTACCCTATAGAGTTTCTGAAGTCTTTAGAATTATCAGGAGTGCCTTCACACAACTTGAAACTGAAAGTAGATTTGTGTTACCCCGAATTTAACACGCGCGAAGCGGCGGGCAGAAGGTAGTACAATTATATAATAAAAACATGGAGTATGTCATTTTAATAATAATAAAATATGTATAGATTCGCACATAATTTAAAACGCGGAATTTGTTGATTACACAAGATATGGGGATCGAACCCACCACCTTTGGCGCAGTGCTTATGGGCGAGCCAGCCGCTTAAACTACTACGCCTTGTCTTTATAGTACGCAATCTGTGTAGCACTTCTAAAAACATTACCATTTCTTAAAGCATTACCTTTTCGTGTAGGGATAACCCTTAATTTACCCGGTAGGTCCCTGGGACTCCAATGAAAACTTTCAGCGCTAACAAAACCATTAGGTTTTGGAATAACAAGTTGTGCGTTTCAGTACCTTCACACAGTGACGTGCCAGACGCGGGGAAGAGCGGAAGTCGATGTGCGTGGCTCCGATCGGCAAGTAAACAGGCTAGTGGAGTCCGTGGGACTCCACCAGGATATTCATGTTATAGTTTTGATGTATTTACGTTACCTACTGTTATTGTGCATGTTTTTGAGTTTTCAGATGATATAATGGCATCTGGTAGTACCATATACGTCTTTGATAAAGGTGCTGAGTCTGTGGTGGACAAATGACTCGAACAGCTACGCGATGCCCACAAGGATGATGAGGATCAACAAAATATAGTGTTGAATCAGCCAAGAAGACTAGAACCTCATGAAGTAGTGTCTGAATCCGAAGATGGCTGCTAGCTTTCAGACCACGACTCAGCTTCAGTTTTTTTTTTTTTTTCTGCCGAACAAATTGACTCCATGCTGCCAGGTGTTAAGCAGTCAGTGAAGTCCCATAGTGATGGCCATCATCCCAGCAGCCAGCATGGCATTATGGCATGATGGCCCTCACCTTGAAGGCCTAGAGTAAAGCTTTTTCACGCTCCGCTTAAAGGACCCGGGATCATAAGTGGAGGGAAACACGTGGACTGGTAAAAAGTTCCACATCTTAATGGTACGGCAGAGATAAGAGGCGCCGAACCGTTTGGTGCGTGACGGTATCTGTTCTACCGTGTAAGATTGGCACCTCAACCCAGCACGTGTCGTTCGTGATAGGAAAGGAGAGGGTGGGATTAGTTGAAAGAGCTCATCAGAACACTCACCGTGATAGATACGGTAGAAGACAGCCATTGAGGCCACGTCCCTGCGTAATTGCAGTGACTCAAGAGTCTTAGTGGCCTCTGGATCCCCGATGATACGGACAGCACGCCGCTGCAACCTATCGAGGGCGTCCAATAAGTACTGAGCGGAGCCATTCCAAAGGTGAGAGCAGTATTCCACGCAGGAGCGAACCTGGGTCTTGTATAACAGACACAACTGCTCCGGCGTGAAAAACCTCCTCACCTTGTTCAGGACTCCGAGTTTCCGAAATGCGGATTTGATGACACCCTCTACGTAGTTCTTCTGGTTGAGATTTCTGCGTATGTCCATACCTAGGATATTGAGGCTGTCTTGAATCGGTAGTGGAGTGTCCAGAAGAGAGGGATAGGGAAGGAATGGAGATACCTTGGCTGAGGCATATAATAGGCGATACAGACGTGTAAGCATTGGAGACAACTCGGCTGCGCATTTCCTAAGCACAACCGCTGGAATTCCGTCAGGTCCACTGGCTTTCCGGACATCGAGAGATCGCAGTGTCGCGCGAACATCGCATTGCCTGATTTTAATATCAGGCATGGAGTGGCCGCAGTAGGGAATCAAAGGCGGCTGCGCACTACGATCATCGATTCGGGAGTTGGCCGCAAAGAGATTGACAAGCAGGTCAGCTTTCTCTTGCAGCCTATGGGCCAGTGATCCATCAGGGCATCGCAACGGCGGCAGTGAAGGCTGGCAGAAATTAGATTGCACGGATTTGGCAAATAGCCAGTATCCCCGGCTGCCCGTGGGGTGCGACAAGAGTTCTTGACCAAACCGTGCAATGCGCTGTGCATCCGCTCTTATGTATGCCCTCTTGCAGATCTTGGTGGCTCTATTATAGGCTGCCTTGATGAGATGGACATTCGGATCGCGACGACACCGAGCCCTGATCCAAGCGCGGTAAGCCGACTGTTTTGTTTAACAGCATTGGCGCACTTGCGATCGAACCAGGGCCGTAATCCGCTGCTGCTGGAGACGTCAGTGGATGGAATATAATATTCCATACCCAACATAATTTCCCCAGCAACAACAGACGCACTCTCCGACAGATCCCTCCCACCAAAGCAGCGTTGAGGCCAAGGGATGGACGCATAATAGTCTCTCTCGCAGGCCATCCCAATCCGCCGACGAGTAGTGCCACAAGCATCGCTTTGCCTGCACTAGTTGTGGAGGTGAAGCACTACAATGCCATTCGCATTGTAGTGCGAACCAGACAGTGGTCGGAGGAACCCAAAGAGGCTTGTGCCGTCACACTGTACTGGGCCGGGTTACTCGTCAGCACAAGGTCTTACAACGAGGGCGCTTGACCCGATATATCTGGTATCCTGGTGGGCTGGAGTACCAGTTGAGTCAGGTCATGCGTTAGAGCGAATGCGTGAGCATCTCGTCCCGCGTGGTCTGTTTTGGAAGAGCCCAGCCAGGTCTCATGGTAGGCATTGAAATCTCCCAAAAAGACCAACTCGGCGGTCGGGCACTGCTCCTGCGCATTATCTGCTGCCTGACTTAATTAGTCAAACAGTCGAGTTGTCTCGGCATCTCCGGTATGGGAACGGTAAAGGCACACGTAAATACGGGCCAATGAACCCAGACTTACGTGTACCCATAGGACAGAAAAGGACGGGTCCTCTAGGCAGCGTAGACGTCGACAGCAAATATCCGCTCTGACGAACAAGCATACCCCGGCTTTTGCGTGGAAGTTATCCTCCAGTGCATAACCGGGATAATGCAAATAAGTCGTGTCATCAGGACGGCGTATTTGAGTCTCGGTCAAGAAAAGCATGGCCGGTCGGGCCGTCTCGAGATGATGGTGGACGACGTTGAGGTTCGAATGGAGTCCGCGGATGTTAGCAGACTCCACCTCGAAAAGTGTGTTGGTGGGGAACGAACGAACATGCCGCTTTTTCAGCGAAAGACTGCGTATATTGGCATTATTTGCGTTTAGCATGTGTGCCTTAGCTGTACAAAATCAATCTGCAATGACTCTGTCACCAACCGTGACTGCAAGGTCTTGCACGTTTTTATTTTTTGGTCCATCCATGTTTTTTTTTCATTAATTGATTATGCTATTGTTATGTTGCTTTATAAATATTTAAAAAAAATGATTTGTTTTGAAATGTAGGAACTAAAATTCAGGTCTCGTAATTTTGTGATAAAAGTGCCATATCTTAGAAGTTCCTCAAGGAAAGACTAGGATTCAATAATTTTAAGTGAAAGCCTATCTAATTGTAAAACTAAATAAATAATATATAAATCTAGCTACAGTTTTCTTTTAAAAACATTTTTATTTCATGTGGTTGACGGCATAGAATACAAGTGTCACCACCCCCTATCTTCCCGTGGGTGTCGTAAGAGGCGACTTAGGGATAACACGATGCAAATACCATCTTTGCGTAGAGACGGAAAACTCGACATCAAACCCTATACGACTGCCTCGTTGGTCTCGCGGCATAAATGTGCGCGTGGGATCGGGAGGTCCCGGGTTCGATTCCTGGGTCGGGCAGTGTTATTGGGTTTTTCTGTCACGAAATTCTCAGTAGCAGCACGGAGTCTGGAAATGTGCCCGGTACGGCAATAGGCTCGCCCCTTATTACGTGGGACTAAAGTATATCTGGCGAAAAGTGGGTGTAGAAATACACCTCTGCCCACCCCTTCGGGGATAAAAGGCGTGACGATATGTATGTATGTATGTATGTATTTCATGTTAAATCTACGATTATTAATGCGAGAGTCCTGGGGACTGCACGTAAATTGTGTATGTGTTTAGTCACCAGGTAACAAGGGTAAAGAATACAAAATGTCACTAGCCTGCAAATTGCACGGTTGTCGAAGTGGTTTGAGTGATTCATGATACTACGTCAACTGTTGTTAATTCGATTCTTCACACAAGATAAAACTTTGTGACATAAAGACATATTTATTTCTGTATTTTGGTTGTTTACAACACCTATACAATTCAAGGCTCTGTTCTAGACGAATCCGTTTCGTCTAGAATAGAGTTAGAAACAAACTACGAGTCATTTCTTTTTTTCCTGTGATTTAATTCTCTTTCATCTTTTTGACCGCATTTATCAGCCATCGTACGGCTCAACCTTGATTGAGGCAACCAGTACGACCTGAATCACGATACCTCTACAGGTCTAGAAGGTGGATGCATAAGCATGTCAGCCAAAGCCACCAGACAAGTTGCCACTAATGTTTGATCCATAATTTATTGTTTCTAGTCATCAATTGTATGTTTGTAAAATCCCCCGCGACACAAGATTTATTCCCAGTGCGGGCATTGTTTCTTAAAAAAACCTACTAACAGTGCTACTGTGAAGAAAATTAGTGGAGGCTTAACTAAAGCAATGGACAGCGAAAAGCAGTAAAGAATTGTAAGCCTTACCAAAAAGAACCGAATCTAAAATCGACCGAGCTCACAAATTAGGACATGTAACGGATATAGGTCTAAATTTGTATTGTTGGAATCTTTCCAATTGGTAATTGGTGTACGAGGCTCTTGCCGCAAACCACTCTGAGCTCGTTATCGGTACAGGCTGTTATCCCAGGTAAAACGTGGTCAATATAGCCTGGGCTATGTCTATAGGTACTTTGTATACCTTGTTAGACATAAAGATAGATCGTCTTCAGTTACTGACTAGTCTTGAAATGTTACGTATAGAATTAAGATTATTTTCTAAATGTGTGCAAGGTAGAATAATAATAAAACTATTTATTTTATCACCAAAAATTACATTCCTATAACTAGTACAGTAATTAGGTTTATTTGTTGTTGACGTGCGTGTATGTTACTTTAGAGTGTCTCATTATACTGTAATGCTTTTTACACAGAAAGGCTGAACAAATTATATCATTTGTAGTCACTTTCAATGGACCCGAACCGGATCAAACTATACCTGAAAATAAGACTGCAATTATTTTTGTGTGACACTAGCTATTCTCTGCGGTGTGATGCGCGTGGGTGACATTTATCGCGGCGAAAGGTTAGTTTAACCCTAGAAGCCTAATCTACGCCTGTGAAGCGTGTACGCAACCGAAAAATCGCTATCTCTTTCTAACGCGTGAAGCGCGCCCACTCAGTGGCCTACGGGAGCTTGCCGGTGGCGCGTGCGTCGTTAAGGTAAGTCCCGCCATTTTCGATTTACTGAGATACTGCACGCCTGCGAGGCGTATGTTAAGGCTTTGTGTAACTTTTAACTAATGTGTAGTGATTCTGTGTTTGTGTATATTTTTAAATATTTTTCTTTTATGTGCCTACGTTATTCTAATTATTATATATATTGTATATCATTGTTTCAGATACCAATATGTCACGGTCTAACATATTAAACAGTGATGATATTTTGGCTATCTTAGACGTAGAAGATAATCTTTCTTTCGGATCTGTTTCTGAAGATGAGGACAGCCAGGTTGTGGATGACGTTGTTAGCGAAGACGAGAACAGCTACGTCACTGAAGAGGTTTTAGAAGCCTTGCCAGAACCTACTCCTACTGAAGAAGTAGCACCTACCGCAGAAGGTGGTCGACAGCGAGATGCTGTTCCTACTTATCGATCAGCCATCTTAGAACGAATATACCGTCTTACTGGGAATTCTCTTCGAGGTAAGAATGGTTATGTTTGGTCGACAAGCAAGGGTACTTCTCATAGAACTCCAGCAATGAATATAGTTCGCACCGCCCGAGGGCCAGCTCGTATGTGCAGAAATATTTTTGATCCTGTGCAAATATTTCATCTTTTTATAACAGACGAAATCTTAGCTGAAATCGTCAAATGGACCAATGTCAAAATGATCACAAAACGACAAAACTTAGGCAAAATTACTGCGACTCATAGAGACTGTACGGATACAGAGATTCGCGCGTTTATTGGAATATTGACTCTCACTGCAGTCATGAAGGATAATCATCTTGCAACAGATGAATTGTTCGACTCCACGTTTTCTGGCACGCGCTACGTTTCTGTTATGAGCAAAGAAAGGTTTGAGTTTTTAGTGAGAAGTTTGAGAATGGATGACAAGACAATGAGACCAACTCTTCGACCTAATGACGCATTTGTGCCTGCAAGAAATGTGTGGGAACTGTTTGTGAAACAATGTCGCATCGATTATGTTCCCGGGTCGGAAGTGACAATCGACGAACAGTTGCTTGGCTTTAGAGGTAGATTTCCGTTCCGGATTTACATCCCAAACAAGCCCGATAAATACGGTATTAAATTTCCGATGATGTGTGACGCTACCACTAAATACATGATCGATGCTGAACCATATATAGGTAGGAGTACAAATACGGATGGGCTGTCACTTGGTGAGTATTACATGAAGAAATTGTCGAGGACCATTCATGGGTCTAATAGGAACATAACGTGTGATAATTGGTTCACGTCTGTACCTTTGGCCAAGAGTTTATTGCAGGAGCCTTATAAGTTGACTCTGGTGGGCACAATTCGTTCAAATAAGCGAGAAATCCCTGAGCAGTTGAAGAACTCGAGATCTCGACCTGTTGGCAGCTCCGCGTTTTGTTTTGATGGTCCCCTGACACTGTTATCGTACAAACCCAAGCCTGCCAAGATGGTTTATCTCTTGTCATCTTGTGATGAAAGTGCAGTAATTAATGAGTCAAGTGGCAAATCAGACATGATACATTTTTACAATCAGACAAAAGGAAGAGTAGATTCCTTTGACCAAATGTGCTCCTCCATGTCGTGCAGCCGCAAAACAAATAGATGGCCTATGGCGGTATTCTACGGTATCTTAAACATGGCTTTTGTCAACTCGGTAATTATTTATACCCATAATATGGTCAGGAATAATAAGAAATCTTTGAACAGGCGACAGTTTATGAAACAACTAAGTGCAGACTTGATAAAGCCTTGGATGGAAGTGAGACTTGAAGCTCCGACTTTGAAAAGATCTGTACGAGAAAATATAAGCCAAATCCTTGAAAATCTACGGATTCCAGTAGTGAGCATCAAATATGCGAGCCTGAGCCTCAAAAACGTAAATACTGCGCCTTTTGTTCGTACAAGAAAAAGAGAATGTCAAAGTTAGTATGCTTCAGCTGCAAAAAGTCTGTATGTAATGTGCATAAAGTTGATGTGTGTGTAGGTTGCTCAAAATATACAACTAGTCTCTAAAATCACTGTATTTTTATGATTAATATAAGAACAGACAGTAAATTAAAAAAATGTTAATTGTTATAAAGCAGATGTAAAAGTTTTTGTTGATTTTTAAGAAGTTGATTTTTTTTTGTTGGTTTAAGCAACATGTTCTCATTTTATGTGATACATAAATATAGTATTACTTTTGATTGATAAAACAGTATTTTATGATTAACCTGTATATTATCCTTAATATATTTCACAAAACAGTACATAAGTAAGTATATCTTAGTCTACAGGCAGCCATTTATACATGTACGCCTCCGCGACGTATAATAAGTCTTTACTTATGCCTAAAATAGATTAGGCTTCTAGGGTTAAGTACAACTATTCTGATGGTTAAATATGGCTCCTCATGATGCGTGGTTTTGCGGGCTAACGCGCCTAACCTTTGGAGTTAACCAACTTGTGGTGCTACATAGGAGGGCGTACGTCAACAAAACACAATATGCACCGTAGGAAGTCATAGTAAGCTGTTTTACTGCAAAGTTTCCTCAATATCCGTTCAGTAGTTTTGCGTGAAAGAGTAACAAATATCCATACATCCATTCTCAAAAACTTTTACGTTTATAACAAAGGTAAGTACAGTTAGTAGTAGTTACAGTGCAGTTAGAATCGAAAGTCTGCCAATCCGCTCTTGGCCAGCGTGGTGGACTATGGGCCTTACCATTCTCATAGTGAGAAGAGGCCCGTGTCCAGCAGTGGGACAGTATAAAGGGCTGATGATAATGAGCATTGAAAACCCAAAAGCTTAAACCATTCAAATAAAACTATGATGATACCCATCTGCTGTAGTGCGGTACTATGTTACCAATACGGAAATACAAACAAAAAATGCCTAACTGCCAATAAAGCAGCACTTTCAATTCAACCAACATACAAGCGATATAACAGTTTTAAATAAACCCTCAACGCAATAAATACATTGAAATGGTTTACTCGAAGCGACATTACAATTTATTGATCGTATTGAAAGCGCTTCATCACTTAGCATTGTTTGTTGCGAATAGATCATGATTAGTCGTCACGTCATAACGGTGACAAACATACAAACAGCTCGCAAATAAATTATATTTATTGTCCTCAATGTACGCAGAACATTTCTATGTATATTATATTTTATAGATAGTTTGATTAATTGGGCTTTTGTTTTTCCTTTTTCCCTCTCGGCTCTGGGGAAATTTTAAACTGTGTGTAACAGCATATCATGGGCAAGGGAAAAACTTTCAGCAAGTACAAAATACAAAATCTATTGTTGCGAACGTAACGTTTACAAAAAGAATGAAAACATTCATTTATACAATGAGGGCGGTACTTTTTATTCAGTGAACACGACAACAATAAAGTTACATAAGTAACGCCTTTGTATTACGCCCATAAGTCATTTGCGGAACTTGGTTTGTGGTTTTATAATGTTTTCCACTAATACTAAGTAAAAGCGACTGGTATGGTTATGAGGTTATTGACCTTACTGGGCAGATATCGTCGATACCTGAATACTGTATACTGACACGTGATAACCGCTTGAACGCGCACAAGTGACTATTTTCCCTTTTTGCAAAAACAGATGAGCGCGTAAACTGTAATTTTTCCTACGCTTTTCCGCTGCGCACTAATCTGTTTGTGGAACTCGGATAACTTAACCGATTGCGGTATGTTGCATATCAGTAGAAGCGTAATTAAATGAGCTTTCCAATGATATAAATTAAAACCATATAATATGGTTGAAGCCCACGAAAGGGCAGTATAAAGTAAAAATTAGAATTTTTTTCCCGCCATTTTTGAGCGCGATTTTATATTTCTGACATATATTCTCGTCGTTTTTTTATTATGGGAGGTGTATAAGTATTATACACAGTTAGAAAGGTTTTTTAATTTACTTTTAGATGAAATAAATATTATGAAAAGAAACATTTTAATATTAAACATAAAAAATAAAACAAAGATTTTTTTTAATTGGCGCCAATTTTCATATTTTATTTTTTAAAATACCGTTTTATGTTATATATCAGATTCAAACCTAGACAACTTTTTTTCCAACTAGATTTCCAAGTATAAAAACCAAGTCTGATAAGAATCTGATAAGAAATATTTTTATTGGAACCTGCACAGTTGTTTACTTTTTCCCGCCAAAAAAACTGAAGTTCGCGCCAAAATTTTCGATAACTAATATCTCATAAATAAAATGAGTATTATATTTTTTATAAAAGGTTTATTAATTGATTTATTTTAAAACTTCATATACATACACAATGTATACAGGCGGACTTAATGCCATAGGCATTATCTCCCAGTCTACCTTAAAGTGGTGCAGAGAGAAATGAAGTAGGTGTAATATATGACTAACGAAAATGAATTTAAACATCCAAAATGACGTAGATTTTTAAGAACATACAAACAAATAAACACTATTTTATATACATACTTAACAAATAACACATAATTTAAAATTATACACAAATATATAAAAAATAATAAACCTACATACAAATATAAAAGCATAGTACATAAATAATTATAGTCTTTAGTCCCACGTAATAAGGTGACACTTGTATTCTATGCCGTCAACCACACAGCAAAAAAATCTATTATATTAATTTGAAATATTTTATCAAAATATTGCTCGCTAAGAACGCCGTCTCGATACCGCTCCGCGCCGCACCGCTGTATCGCCGTCTCGTTCGTACCGCGCCGCTCCCGTATGTGTTTATCACCGCTTCCACCAAGGAAAACCCGCTCGTGAGTGAAGTGAAAACAAGCAGCTGTATCACGAAACCACCAAAGCTGTATAAGGTAAGTGCCTTCCATCCTTAAAATAGCCTATACCCACTCAATCACCTCCTCCCGTATCCATCTCCTCTTCCCTTATTCCCTCCTAGGCGGCTAAGAACCGCTATCCTCTCTATACAGTCCATTAATCCTTCCCAAGTCGCCTAGAACCTAACCGGTTTCGGCACCACGCCATACCATGATGTATGATACAATTGCCAACTCAGCCAATAAAAGTTCCTTCACCTTACTCTTGAACGTATACTTAGTCTTGGCCATCCTGATTTCAACAGGGAGGGCATTCCAAAGAAGGATAGATTGGACAAGAAGAAGGTTGTTAGCAGAACGGAGGTCTCGTTCATGGTTAGTAAAGTTGAAAGTAGGGAGTTAAATACTGCGGAGAGGTGGGGGACCTAAGAATAGTATAAAGGGTAGAGAGAGCAGATAATCTACGGCGGTGACGTATAGGAAGCCACTTTAGTTGTTATTAAATTATATACCTACTCAACCTTATTAAATTATTAATTTATATACTCATAATAAAAAAATAATACAACGCATAAATGTAACCTTATATACATACATATGTATTTAAACCTTTTTAAATAAAATTACGTTTTTACGATATTTTTTTGTCTATAATTAAAGTAATACACATTTTTTTTCTGTAACTTCATAATTAATCAGTTAATTTACAATAAAAACATAAAAGTATGATATATAGTTACATAATTTGTTTACAATGATGTTTTTAATCCATAATTATGCCCCTCGCGCGGAATGAAAAGTCAGCGAAATATATATTTTTTTTCAAATGCTTACATCTTAATAATTTTCTGCAAGTATTGCTATAAATTTATTTTATATCACTAGGTACATGAAAATACAACAGCAAACCAGATTCAGCTTGTCCTTTTATTATGATAAACAAAAGTGTCGAGTAAGTCGGTAAAGACGACATTGTTTACGTTACGGCCGCTCGCCTAAAGTAAACATTTCATTGAAACGTAATTTGTTTTGTACCATTAAAATGAGTCATTCATTAGGTTGCAGAAAAATAAACACCACGCCTCTCAAGTTATTAACAATCGCACAAAAACTAATTAATTGAGCGCGCCCGTCTTTAACTGGCGGCGCGCACTTGAAATTTGTCGATGCTGAGTAAGCACTTAAAAATGGTGAGCGGTCAAGCGGATAAGCTTTTACATAAGCAATAAGAATAATTTTAAACCAAAATTTATTATATCTTTGACACAAAACCCCCTTAATATCTCCCGACAGCTTTCTGTTAATAACAAGAAACATAATATGTAACTAACTTTAGTGCGAGTAATGAGTAGAGGAAGCGCGTGAGGTTTGTAAGTATAGAAGCAAGTGCCGCGCCGTTGTCTCTGCCTCCCCCAACCATTGATGTTTTGTACATCAATGACAGGACAAAAGGTCTAGAATATAACATGTATGATTGTACCTTTAGCATGACATCGGATATACTCCTACATTTGTCTTTACAATAAAGAAAAGGATATTCTAATTCCAATAAAATGTTATCATAATCACAAGCTTAAACTTCAATAATTTCCTCACACGATTATTCGGATCAAAAATAAAATATTGAAGCAAATAATGGATACTAAAGATTTATGAACCACGTACCCGGAATCGGTCTCCTTACAAAATTTCTTATAAAGGCTACACGTGCAGGTAAATATTTCATTTATATTAATATTACCCTTTTAGATATTATGCTATTGTATAATTTTCATAATTATACAGTACTGCGGTTTACCGCTTTCAAATTTCGGCTTATTAAACAGAAAGCTAATCATAGATAACGATATAAAACAGTTTTAATTTAATTTGACGTGATGTGTAATTCGGTTATAATATAATTTCTGTGTATAAAATGTATCATTGCTGGACACGGGACTCCTTTCACTATGAAAGTTTAGGCTACAGTCTACCACGCTGGTTGAATGCGCGTTGGCAGATTTAACATGTCTTACGAGAACATTATGGAGAACTATTAGACATGTAAGTTGCCACACGGTGTTTTCATCAACCGTTCAGTAAGCTATTTTAAATGTCCAACGAAGTGTCAGAGGATCAGCATAATTTATTCGTACTCTTTATGAATAGTCGCGAATTTGAATGGTTTTATAAAAAGTTGTGTTGCCTCCTGGTGTCCGGCCCTCATCTCATATTCAATTTCTTGTGAATCGCTCTCATTTATATATGTATATATATATAATTTTTTCTTGCCACTTCTGTGAAATTCTTTGTCAAATTTAATTTTGAGCAAGACAATTTCAGAATGCCTAACGAGAAAGGCAAAATTAAAAGAAATATATTACCTAAGTTCTGAAACAACAAAATATTTTGGCAGCAAAAAATTATGACTCTATATCTGTAATTCAACTGTAGTTGGATGTAGCAGATGTTGTAATAAATAATTAATTAAAACACAATATCTGACGAACCTAGACTGGTTTACGGTCTAAAAGTTTTTAACATTAAAATGAGGGTCGCAGGCCCATATTCACGGTTTTAGCTAACGCGTCACTTAAAGATAAACAATACAAACTTAGAAAATGTCATTTGGGAGGTCAAACAAAAAGAAATAAAATAGATTTTTCTGACAGTTTCTATTTCCCGGACGCTAGTTTGGTCACGATAAATGCCTTCAGTCCCTAGGCTACAGTCGAAGGTTGTAGACCCGAGATCAATCGGGCGATACATATTGCGTAAAGATACGATCGTTAAATTAAGAAAAGCCGTGTAATGTGTAAAAAAAATATATTTTGTGTCTGTTTCAGGAGATTAGTTCTAAAAAGTATTGGTTGCTATTACAAAATACATATCGTAAACTAATTTAATAATTTATCACATTTAATCAAAATATCTTCGGCCCCGACATTTTCTGGACCATCAATTGGGTTTTTAGCAGTACCTTTCTTTGTTTTTCAAGATTTTAGGGTATAATGCGTAGGACGCTTAAGTAGAACAGATGTGAAACGCGTTGGCGTCCTTCAGTAAGATTTCAATCTAAAGTAAATGTAGCATTGTATGAATATAATTAGATGGATATGTAAACACAAAGTGTATCGCAAAAGGGCCCTGAAGTCAATGAGTTTAGAATACAAAACACTAAAAACTTCAAGTAGAATAAGGGCAGTGACAGTAGAGTGAGATACCAACAGATTCCTATGCTCATGGTATCGTTTTCAAATCCACGTCACCAAGGAGCAAATATATATTTGCTCCTTGCAAGTCACGCACCACTGACATTTCAAGTTTATGTACGTATCAATTTGTTTATTATCGCTTGCCCCATGCCTATGAGTACATTATGCTCCCAGACCAGGCTGTTGACGAGAGTCTTGGTACTACGAGCAAGAATTTACGAGATGAGTCAAGTTCATTGTTAGAGTGGTCTACCGAATAATGTGGTCCTAAATTTATAGTAGCTTATTTTAGTTAACTACTAAT
This sequence comes from Euclidia mi, assembly GCA_944739405.2. Classification (NCBI taxonomy): domain Eukaryota; kingdom Metazoa; phylum Arthropoda; class Insecta; order Lepidoptera; family Erebidae; genus Euclidia; species Euclidia mi. The sequence goes on along the minus strand of OX123193.2, from coordinate 71,410,501 downwards.
TTGTAGTAACTTGGTAGTCATGTTACGCAAATAACATCACCAAACAATGTTTAGGTATTTGCAAATGATTTCACATTGAAAGCCGTCGTGGAAGAGTATTTTATGGTGTTATAATTTTTTTTGAATTTATAACTTGAACCAAAATATCAATATCAAAATTAAAGTGAAAAATCTGAAGAGGTCAAATATTTTCGACTTGAAAAATTGCTCTCAAATACATTTCAGAATTTAATTTTAATCAGTTACGGCGAAGCCGGCCCTCTGTCAAGATAGCCTTTACGGAGGACCACAGCGTAACCGTCATATATAACCGGGCGCGAGGGATGGGGGCTACAAGAAATATTTTACGTGTAAATCTTGTGTGCAATAAAATGGTGATTTGAAATAATATTATTAGGTTTGTTACGCCAGCCTAATCTATGAGGATTGATGAGTCGACATTCACAAATCAACATTGCACACGGCTCTTTGGAACATTAAACGCATCATCATCGGAACGTGCATCGATTACGCCATGGTAACCGAAAGCGCAGCGTCTACGGAAAATGGATGGAACCCGCCACCTTCAACGTCACGACTCACGAGGCCTGTGTCAGCACATCGTTCGCCGCTTTACACCAAATTGTATTTTATAATTCATAATTGATTCACACTTCGATTCGTTATCATCTTACCATTACTTTTATATTGTAATTTCATTTTTATATTAAATTTAATTCAAATAAATTGGTTTTTTTTGCAACCTCTGCTGCCACCAAACGTAATTGGCGCAGTCGGTAGGATATTCGAGATAGCTAGGTACGTGACGCGACAAGATTTCCCCAAAAATCGGACCGAAATCCCGCGTGATTTACCGATTTCCGAGTATCCAGAACCTACGGGCGGCGCCAGCTGAGGTGAATCCAGACATCGATTCGGCAAGAAAACCATGCTGTAAGTACTTTGAATCTTTCGAGTCCTTACTTTCCTAGACCTAGTATTATACTATCCTAGTTTGGTACCTATCTATATATAGTTTCCCATACTATATATATTACTATCTTACTTAGTCGTGTAGGCATTTTATATCACGCGTGTGTGTTGTAGTTAATCGCCAAGATTTTCCGTCCAAGGAAATCACGGGAACCTAGTTTAAGTAGTAGTAGATCTAGTAGGCTTAGTGTTATAGACGAGTCTAGAAACTTAGAAGAAAGGATGGCTCAAGATAATATGAATACTATTTATAAATCGCTTAGGATTTTACCGGATTTCGATGGCAATCCACACGTATTAACTCGTTTTATAAACCTTTGTGATCAATTGGTACTTACGTATTTTAATACTGAGCCGGGAAACGAATTATCCAGCTTAGCTCTCATTAACGGCATCTTAAATAAAGTTACGGGTTCGGCGGCCAGATTAATTAACGCGAACGGTATCCCAGATAACTGGAACGGTATTAGAAATGCACTTATTAATAATTTTGCTGACCATCGCGACGAGACCGCATTGTATAATGATTTATCGTTACAGACTCAGGGGTCCTCTACCCCACAGGAATTCTATGAGAAATGCCAGAATTTATTTAGCACAATAATGACTTACGTTTCTCTACATGAAACTTTGCCTAGTACTATTGAAGCGAAGCGCGACCTGTACAAAAAACTTACTTTACAGTGCTATTTACGCGGTTTGAAAGATCCTTTAGGGTCTAGAATACGTTGTATGCGTCCGGAAAGTATGGAAAAAGCCCTCGAGTTCGTTCAGGAAGAACTGAACACGCTCTATATGCAACAACGTACCGAAGGTGTGCCTAGTAAAAAAGATTCACAGCAGTCTAAACCTAATTTTAACTTACCGCTTAACAACTTTGTTCATAGATTCCCCGCGTCAAATATGGCCGGTCCCTCTAGACCCCATCCACATAACATAAATGGTCCCTCACGACCACAGCATCCTAATCAACCCAATCAGGGATGGAGGCCTAATTCATCCCAGCAGATGCAGCCTCATGGCTTAACACGTACGCAACAAATGTTCCGTGCACCACCTCCAAATTATAATGCACATAGTAATGTATTTAGATTAAATCGTCCCCAAGCGCAACCATATAATAATTTCAATAATACCCCGCGTCCTATGAGTGGTGTAAGCCACTTTGTGCCGAAGCCCTTACCTATGACAGGACACGATTGGCGTAAGTCCGGTAACCCACCTCAGAACAATTACTTTAAGCCGCGTGAAGTTAACATGAACGAATTTAATTACGATTACGGTTATGAATCTTATTATGACGACTATAACGCTTCAGATTTTTGTAATGAATATACTACTTACGATTCGTACCCCGATTGCTATACTAGTTATGAACCATATTCTTATTCGGAAGCCCCGTTAGTGGAGGACCTTGATTCAGATAATAACTCTCCAAAGGATGAAAATTTTTCCAAGGTGTCGAAATCAGAAAAGCCAAAATAGAGGTTAATTTTCAGTTACAGCGGCAACTCGGGTATATTCAAATAAATAACCCACCGTTATGATTTCTCATAGATACAGGCGCTAATCAATCATTTATAACACCGCAAGCTGTTCAAAAATACTTTCCTCATATACCGCTTAACTACGATCCGTTTGAGGTCACTAATGTGCACGCTGTTAGTAGAAATGATTATTCAATAACTTTACCTAGCTTTCCCGAATTCAATGAAAGAAACGATATAACATTATTCATTTATAATTTTCATAATTACTTTGATGGCCTTTTAGGTTTCGATTTACTCGACTCGTGGGGCACTACTATAGATCTTAAAAATAAATTACTGATTACTCGAAACGCTGAAATTCCTATATGCATGTATGACTCTCGTAATGCTAATCTATACGAGGATATCATACCATCGCACTCTTCTAAATTAGTCAGGTTGCCTATTAACTCAAAAGATGGTGACGTGTTCGTCCCAGAACAAATAATTTGTAACTGTTTGATTTCTGATTGTTTTACCACAGTTAAAAATAATAGAGGTTGGGTAGAGGTTTACAATGACTCACCTAACGATATAATATTCTCAATGGACCGTTCTTTAAGTGCTGAATTATTTAATGTAGAGTGCAACCGCACTGAACAGTTTTCAGACCGCACCCAGGAAGTTTTATCGCGTCTTAGAACAGATCATCTGAACCCGGAAGAAATAGCTAATTTAAATTCATTGTGCGCACGCTACGCGGATGTATTTTACCTAGATGGGGAACCTCTAACGTTCACCAATAAAATTAAACATAAGATTAAAACGACCGATGAAATACCCGTACACGCTAAAAGCTATAGATATCCGTATGTCCATAAGGAGGAAGTCAAAAATCAAATTACCAAAATGCTTGAGCAGAACATTATTAGGCCCTCCGATTCTGCATGGTGCTCGCCTATCTGGGTGGTCCCCAAAAAGGCAGATGCATCTGGTAAAATTAAATGGCGTATCGTAATAGATTTTCGTAAGGTGAACGAAAAGACTATTGATGATAAATACCCAATACCAAATATTTCGGACATTTTAGATAAACTGGGTAAATGCCAATACTTTACTACACTCGACTTAGCTAGCGGATTTTTTCAAGTGGAGTTGGACCCCGCCGATATACATAAAACCGCATTTAACGTAGAAAACGGTCATTATGAATTCTTAAGAATGCCGATGGGCTTAAAAAATTCACCCGCAACATTTCAGCGTGTAATGGATAACATCTTAAGGGACCTCCGCGACGTCTGTCTGGTTTATTTAGATGACGTCATCATATTTAGTACATCGTTACAAGAGCATATGGTAAATCTGGAAAAGGTCTTTAAAAAATTGCGAGATTCTAATCTCAAGATACAGATGGACAAATCCGAATTTTTAAAGTTAGAAACCGAATTTTTAGGCCATGTTGTATGTAAGGAAGGGGTTAAGCCTAACCCTGATAAGATTAAAGTCATTAAAAACTATCCATTACCTAAAACTGCAACCGAGATAAAACGTTTTCTTGGTTTACTCGGCTACTTTAGGAAATTTATCCCGGATTTTGCACGCATAACAAAACCACTCACTCAATGCTTAAAAAAGGGTTCTAAAATAGTATGTGACCAAAACTATGTTGCATGTTTCGAGCACTGTAAAACTCTGTTAACAAATGATCCAATTCTACAATACCCTGACTTCAGTAAAGAATTTGTTTTGACTACCGATGCCTCTAATGTTGCAATAGGTGCTATTCTATCTCAGGGACCAATAGGCTCAGACAAACCCATAGCATATGCATCCAGAACTTTAAATTCCAGTGAATTAAATTACAGCACGATAGAAAAGGAGCTCTTAGCTATTGTCTGGGCTACAAAATATTTCAGACCTTACTTGTTTGGCCGAAAATTTAAAATCTTAACCGATCACAAACCATTGCAGTGGGTTATGAATTTAAAAGAACCCAATTCAAGGCTTACACGATGGCGGCTAAAATTGAGTGAATACGATTATACGGTGATCTATAAACAGGGCAAAAGTAACACCAACGCCGACGCCTTATCACGTCTCGAAATTAATAACGATGAAATTAGTTCGATAGTTGTTAACCCATCCGAAAATAATAAATCCATAAGCGATTCCAGAACGATTACAGCTCCGGAAGCTGCCAAAGGGTCTGGGACTCTAACCGTGCATACTGATAGCGAGAATCCCATCTTAGAAGTGCCTATTACCGATGAACCTCTTAATAAATTTACTAAGCAATTAATACTTACTATTGTAGGCGATGTCAAAGGAAGGCCAACCGTTACAAAACCATTTGAAACTCATACACGTACATCCGTTCAGTTATCAGAGTCTAATCTTGAAGAGGATGTCATAAATGCAATAAAAGAATATGTACACCCTAAAATTAAAACAGGTTTAATTATAAATCCACCTTTAGCTATGTATACGATAATACCCATAATACAGAAAACTTTCAAAAGTTCAGCCATGCACCTCATGCTATCTAAAAAGGAATTAGAAAATGTACGTGAATATTTAAGACAACAAGAAATGATAAATAACTACCATTGTGGTAAAACCAACCACAGAGGTATTAACGAATGTTACCTAGCTTTATCACATAGATATTATTGGCCAAAAATGCGCGAGTCTATAACCAAATTTATAAATGAATGTACAGTTTGTGGACAGGCCAAATACGACCGTAACCCTGTAAAACAACAATTTCAATTATGTCCCCCTCCTACTAAGCCGTTTGAACTAGTGCATCTAGATTTATTGACCATACAAAGCGAAAAGTTCTTAACTATTGTAGACGCGTTTTCGAAATATGCTCAGATTTACTATTTAAGAGACGGCACGGCAGTCAGCGTGGTACAAGCACTACTTAAGTTTTGCACACATCATGGAATACCTTATACTCTAGTAACGGACAATGGCCCTGAATTCACCAATCAATTATTTGCAGAATTCGTCAGATTGCATAAAATTCAGCACCATAGGATAGCACCGCATACCCCAAACGAGAACGGAATTGTTGAAAGGTTCCATTCAACGATTTTAGAGCACCTACGCATCTTAAAGATTGAACAAAAATCCGAATCTGTTTTATATTTAATATCGTATGCCCTTCTGGCTTATAATAGCACCATTCATAGCTTCACTCGATGTAGGCCTATTGACGTTATAACTGGACACTTTGATCCACGCGATCCGTTAGACATGGATCTAACTGCTCACCTCTTACAACAATATACACTCGAACATAAGAATAAGATGAGTAAAGCCTATAGTTTAATTCATGAATCTAGTGTAACTTACAGAAAAGATTTAATAGATAATAGCAATGCATCTCGAGATGCTGAAAAGCAGTATTCTCCTGAGCAACAAATTTTTGTAAAAAACCCATTAGCTTCACGACAAAAGTTGGCTTCCAGATATACTCATGACGTTGTTATGGCAGACCTGGCTATCCATATTTATACCAGGAAGAAACGCGGGCCTATCGCCAAATCCAGGTTAAAAAGGGTACCTAAAAGTGCTAACTTGTTACAGGATCCTAGTGGTACTACATCTTCTAATGAAATTGGCTCTAACACAAGAAATTAAACTTGAAAATCTTAATGATGGTCCTGGTATTTTACCCTTTAAAATAGGTCCTTGTAATATCATATCTCATTATCACTCATTCCTATTATATATAAATCTCGAAGAATTGCAAGATAAAATAAATTTAGTAAATAGTCAGTTAGATGATTTCAGCCCCAGCCTCCATAATCGAACCTTATCTTTATTTGAACCCCACATAGAATATCTGAAAAGTAAGTTACTAACTGTGCTTAATCAATTACAGTCATTTCAAAGCGGCCGGGTTAAAAGAGGTCTCGTAGATGGTCTCGGGTCAATTATAAAAAGCATAACTGGTAACCTTGATTACACAGATGCTGTTCATTTTAATAACGTTATAAAGTCATTGCAAGATAATGAAAATAAGTTGCTAACCGAATTTAACAATCATGTAAGTTTAACTAAAGATTGGACTACACAGCATTCAACTGTTATAGATAACATTTTAGATAATCAAAATAAGTTAGCTAGTTTAGTTCGAAATATTACTGAAAGCTTAGATAATAAGAATCAAGAATTAGTTAAGTATGCTCATATTGGTCAAACAATACTAGTAGTTAGTGATAACGTTAATATCTTGTCACAGGAAATATCAAAGTTACAGAATGTTTTGGCATTAATAAGAACTTCAACAGCTCATCATGATGTTGTAAATTTAACGACGATTAGATCAATAGTTAATAAATTGCGTAGCTTATATGGTTCAGATAAGGTATTAGATATAGAGACTCGTGAATATTATGACGTGATGCAATTAGGTTCTTATTATGTTGGAGATCAAATAGTTATAGTCTTAAAATTTCCTGTAATCTTGCCTGAAATTTATGATTTGTATAAATTATCCATTATTCCTAATAGTCACAATGAGATCCTCACTCCTCCTTTCAAATTCCTTGCACTCCATTCGAAAGTTTTCAAGTACATAGAGGCTGAATGCCCGAAGTCTAGCAAAGGGTATCTATGTGAAGAGATACACAACGTAAATAGCCGAACATCGCCAGATTGCATCGCTTCACTTATAACTACACAAGAAAGGAGTCCTGAATGCCGTCCAGTTGCTGTATCACTGCAGAAACCAGCTTTCGAGAAACTTGATGATCGTCACTATACTGTCAGCTTCCCATCTGAAACAAAAATACGCTTATCCTGTGGACAAGATCTCTACAAGATAGTTCAAGGCAGTTATCTCGCTGTCATACCACATAACTATTATATAGAAACCACAGAATTCATCATCTCAAATGCCAACGATCGACTGAAGGGTCAAGCACTGAAATTGATGGATATACCGAAGCAAGATGAACCTAGCTCGACGAAACATCCTCTTTTCCAACTGATATCTATGAATCTGGATAATCTCCATGCTACCAATGCGAAGATATCGTTACAGTCACCGACAACCTTTACAACATCCTCCAATGATAGTTTGTATCACACAACTATACCACTATACCTAGTACTGTTCGGTGCTTGCGTCCTCGCTATCGGCATTGCGTATCGAAGATACCACCTGAAACAAGCATCACAGAAAGAGCAGTCCGCTACTGGTGAACAACCACTGCAAGTAGTTTATGCCATCCCTGATGCTAGAAGGACCGTACAAGACCTTCCACCAGCGCAATTTACGACGAAAGTCTTCAATAGTCGCTGTTCTACGGGGGGAGGTGTTACGCCAGCCTAATCTATGAGGATTGATGAGTCGACATTCACAAATCAACATTGCACACGGCTCTTTGGAACATTAAACGCATCATCATCGGAACGTGCATCGATTACGCCATGGTAACCGAAAGCGCAGCGTCTACGGAAAATGGATGGAACCCGCCACCTTCAACGTCACGACTCACGAGGCCTGTGTCAGCACATCGTTCGCCGCTTTACACCAAATTGTATTTTATAATTCATAATTGATTCACACTTCGATTCGTTATCATCTTACCATTACTTTTATATTGTAATTTCATTTTTATATTAAATTTAATTCAAATAAATTGGTTTTTTTTGCAACCTCTGCTGCCACCAAACGTAATTGGTTCTTTCTTTTACTGTATAGTAAATATTTGGTATAAAGACCATGCGAGTTGATTGAAATATTAGACCAAACATTTTTCTTATAATAGAGCATACTCTATTATAAGGAAGAGTGAGAAAATTACATAATATCATAATATTATGTAATTTTCTGGCGTTTTGCTTTTCATCCGCCTCCATCGTGTTTGTATATAAATAGTACAGTGCCATTTAGCAAAATTTGCCTCTCCAGCTTGCCTATTTTAATTTTCATTGATATTAAGATATCACAATCTAATGCTTGATATACTCTTTTAGCCACCTGATAAATTTTCTCTTTACTGAATCAGTGAAGAATTTAAACACAATCATGAAATACAAGCACTATTTCAAAAAATATATCAAATTTTTTATCATTTATTTTTGAAAGAGAACGGTCCGTGTCAGTAAGTTCATTTCTAGTGCGGGCTTTAAAAACATTGAACCAACGGTCAGAATGAACACGCTGAATTGAAACAACAATCTCAACCACACAAAGTGTTGTCTCGTCCATAACACACGGGCAGTGTTACTTTAAGTCATTTTGCCATCTGTATGTATGAAAAGACGACGAAGACTGGAACATTAGGCCCCATCACCTAAACCATAAAACCACCTTTAAAATAAAATCAATAGCAATATGAAGCTTTTACAACTCCACTAGATTAGCCATCATGCACAATAAACTTCACCACAAAATCAATGTGGCGGTGCGTAGTAAACCATCAATTCAACAAGATACTTTGAGTAAACATAGTTTTTCATAGCCATTGTTTTAAATGATTTTCCATTTGCTCTTGTGGACCCCTTTTGCCATAAATTACTTGGTCCACATTGACAACAAGTAAAACACATCGTAAATAAAACTAGCGTCAAGCTTTTGACTGGCGTTAGACATAGAGGAATTTATGTATTGGTATTTTCTTTATGACTTTCAATAGTGCCAGCCTACATTTTAAGGGCTGTTTTCCACGATTCAAACTGATGTAGGCTGTGGACTATTTTTGATAGCGACGGGGTGCTGGCATTTATTTAATAGGTTGATATAATTCCTTTCTACTAGTCCCTTCGACATCAGTATGACAGCCACATTGGTGTACAGATATCAGTCATGTCATCAAGCAACCTTTTGGTCCACTGCTAGACATAAGCCTCTACTAATTTGCGTTACAATAATATGGTGACGTAATATGACCAAACGGGTCGACATTGCGTTTATGTCAAATTTACCGTTTCTTTTACAAGATACCATTTGCTTTGTATAGGTATTGAAACTTACGTCATATTTTGATTAAACATCAGAATCAAAATATCTATTGGAGATAAAGCCACGTTGAAATAGACAAAGTATCAAAACACTTCGATCGATATTCCACCTGAACCGTCACCATCTATAGCTATAAGTATATTTATCTCCAAAAATCGTTTCCTGATCACTGACTACGATTGGCTATAAGTACCTATCATAATATTATAACAATCTTTTAGAGGGTTAATTCCATTACTTTCTCCAATATTATAATAAACCCATTATTGCCGGTAATGGCTATTATTGCCCATTAAGGATTATTATTCCCGTTAATTGAGTTTTACAAGGATGACATAATTAACAGCTATAAAATCTTTGTGTCATAAAAATTTTACATGGCACATTATAATTTGCTAATAGAATCTCTTAATGGATGATTACGGAGCTTCACATGTTACTCACTTCATGTGTATCATAAGCAGAATGGTTTAATTAACCATTCTGCTTCATGTTAATCAAACGGTAATTTAAATGCAAGAAGGGTGGTACTTTCAGCTAAAGCATGTTGATTTATACAGTAGCAAAAGCTTTGGTTGAATTGGTAATTGATGCTAGTTTTTAAATGTTTATTTATATTAGCAGTAGCATAAGGCATTCGATATTCTACATTAAAATAAGTCCCAAGATTTATTTTTATGTACGGTTTTACACCTATAAGTAAGTGTTATTCGAATCCTCTTGCTCTAGAACTCACTTACCACGACCGTATCTGCATCGCCCAAAGATTGAACTGAAGAATTGTCTGAAGTAATAAGGTCACTTCATGCAAGTAAGTTGCAAAAAAAAAACGTTGGAAATACAAAGATATTTATACCTTAAATAAGTCACTTTAACGTGAAGACCCCTTAAATAATTTTGTGGGATGCAAGAAACTTGTAGTAACAAAAATAAAATTAAGTAGGACATTCTTAAAAAGAGTAATGAATGTCTTTAAATATTTATTCAATCGCTTCACATCCTAGCAGCGCTTGTAATATTTTCTAACAGTCATAGAAATAAAATATAACACTTACTTATGACAGTAAAGTTGACTCTCAAGTTTCTTGTAGGACTGTTCTTGAAGTCCACCCTGCAGCGGTACACGCCAGCGTCCGTGGACACCACACTGTCCACAAACAGTACTGCTGGGTTTGCTGCTGCGCGGAAGTATGCTCTGGTGCCAAAGCCTGATGCTGACGACCACAGCTTAGGCTGAGTGGCGAGACGGCCGCGGACGTCGTAACTGTTGGAAGAAAAGATATTATAAATAAGTATATCACTATAATCAATATTTAAGCATGCAGCAGTATTTTAAGAATTTCTTTCTTACAGTATGCGAGCAAGTAATTGAGTCTAGTAAATTGAAATTACTACAGATTATGGATTTTATTGGTTTCACTTAGTTATTACATTGACACCAAAATATCTAGAAACTACATTTATTTATTTATTACTAGCCGACGTTTTGTTTCGAATTCGTTGCAGGATTCGTACAGGTAATGGGTAAGACATGAATATGAAACTAAACTACACAATACCGTCTATTTGTTTTTGAAATCAAATAAAATATAATCTTCATATTGTAACGTAATACTACACGTATTGCGTTATAATATCTCGCAGGCGCTTAACGCCAGCTTAGCCGTTCGCAATATTACCAAATATGGTCATGTTCACTAGCCAAAGGCAGTTGTGAGTCATAGGCCTATATCTATATAAGATGGGTGCGCGATCTAAGTCGATCACTTGCCCTACACACCGTCTCGCTGATGGTTGTAGTACTACAACTACAATCCTACTTCTCTTTCTACTGTCCCGCTGGGGGTAAGCATATTCTAGTTGTCTGTGTGCCTATACGTTCTGTCTGTAGTATCTGTGTCTCCTAAGCATAACAGCCAATCTAGGGACCGCCTGTTCCTGACCGGTTGTTGTGTATTCTCTATGCTGTTTCCAGTTCTTCCTACGGGCTACGTTCTTCCTACGGGCTACGTTCTTCCTACGGGCTACGTTCTCTCTACGGGCTACAAGCCACGAGCTGCTGGCGCCGTGCCGCTACTAGCCAGCTGCCACCCAAGCCTCCATTCCTGCCTACGAGCTCCTACAGCCAGGCCACGGACGCCTGAGCCTGACCGCTCGGCCCACATCGGCTGCACCGCCTGAGACCCCGCTCAGCCTGAACCTCGACCACAGAGCTGCCTGCGTAGCGCACCTTGGCCAGCTCATCGGCGACCCTACGAGCAGCTACCCTGCGAGCGTCGGAGAGCAGCAGGAGTCTACACTCCAGCCCTCAGGCCAGTGCTTACCTAGTTCGGTCATACTGTATGTGAGCGGTAGTCTGCAGCCTAGCAGTGTTTCTCTCGAACCCCGACATCCTACCTGAGATCCTCCGTCTCAATATCTTACTGATATCACCATCTACTCTTATATGCCACCAAAAATAAGTAACGAAGAATATTTTCCCGTAATTTATCAGCGCCCCGCCAGGTTAAGCTACTTACATCAAATAATACTTCCGTAGATATATACGATACGTGCTTCATGTGATCAAAAATAACATTAATGTTTAAGATTCTTTTTACTTTATTTATTCAATTCACTTGATTAAATAATAATCTTGTAATAATCCACCAACCTACCGTCTGATTCAAAGTAAGATAGAGTAGTAATTAGTTAATTAATGACTATCCTTAAATACGTATAATAATATATTTAAATATAAGTTACCACCAGACCTAGAAAAAAATGCGGTGATTTGTTGCTCGTCACGTTAAAATTAGTCTCGGTGGGAATCGAACCATTGAGCAGGCTTGGATTTACCAATCACAACACCTGCAGGCCAGATTGCAATTGGTAACTATGGTTTAAATAGAAGCCTGTGTTCTCTGAACCACATTGGCGAAAGTGGGTGCCATGGAACTGCTGCTGAGAAAATAGAGTACAGCGAAATAAAATTTGTATCATTCTATGTAAAAATATTTCAGTCTTATCTTTAAAGATATCAGCCAAAGAAGCCTAAATAAAGCAAGCAATGCGCGCCCCAGCGCGCATTACTGGCGAGATTAACAGCATATTAAATTTTTAACATGCTGTTTTATCGCTTGTAAAATGCGGCAAAGGAAAACATGATTGATACTTTTGATTTTGATGAAGATACCACTCAAGCAGTAACTAAACTAAGTGACCTCTGCAAAAGTTGTTTAACTTTGCCGTTCTGATACGAAATGACTTGTCTAGTCACGCTACGATCACTATGAGCCAGACATGTAGAGGCAAGTCCTATTCTAGTATTCAGATTAAATAACTATCAAACAAAAATGGCTTACTATAGCTTAACCCTTATCAAAATGCAAAAGTTGACATTCATCAACTAATCACGTCCGAAGAGAATTTATGTATCGAAAAATCGTGTCCATTTTCACAAATAACCTCAAGTCAAAAAGTTTTATTCTTCCATTCCAATATTGTATAGAAAAATGTTTGTGTGACCTTCTTTCACGTCGCAATGCTGCGATATCTGTATATGTAAAAATCTTGCGTAACTGACAGACTGACTGACTGACTGATATACAATGCGCAGATCAAACTACTGGGTGCAAGACGCAAAAACTAGGCATGTATATTCCTTGCGGACCGTAGGGGTTCACTAAGAAGGGATTTCACAAAATTCTCATAGTATCGGGAAGAAAGGGTTAAATGAAAAAATTGTGCAGGCGTAGCTGTGTAGTCATGGGTATGATTTTTCTGGAGATAGGAGGTTGAAGAGTAAGTAACATAGGCAACTCTTTACCGCGATATTTACTCCACAAGTGGGCGAAGACAGGGGTCAATTTGTGTTATGACTTGTTTAGTACTAGTCTTTACCCGTAACTTCACCCGCATGGCATGCACAACTAACAATTACATTCATATAAATAGGTACACTTATATAATTATGGCCTTGTGTGCTACAAAAATGTAACCTGTCAGTGAAGGGTCTAGACTCTACATGGCATTGGGGAAAACATAGTAAAATTAGGATTACTCTATGTTATTTTGTGCGAGGATAATAATATTAAGATTATTATTATTATACTATCTATAAGGCCTGTATGAAACTGATTGTTGGGTTACAAAGTAGATTAATAAGAGATTTAGTAGTAGTAAAATTATTCTATGCTCTCATCAAACATAGCATTTGCTTCGTGTATTCTTCTTAGTCTCATTTTAAGGCACCCACGGAGGAAATGGGATCGTGACATTTTGTAATCTCTATCCTTTATCACACGGATCATCATCCTCCTAGCGTAATCCCAGTTGCAACGCAGGGTCCGCTTACTAGTCTAACCTGATTTGACTGATGTAAGGGTTTCCACAGAGTGACTGCCTGTCTGACCTCCGCTATGAAAAGGAGTAGCGAAATTCTATGGTTTACGCTAGTGATAGTTTGTTCAGAGGTACTAACTCACTATAATGGCCGTCATAGTTCTTCGTGACAGCCGGGACCGACGGCTTAACCTGCTGGTCGGGGCAAGCGGAAATTAACATTAAAATTAATTAGATACGAACCCGATACCTTCTGTATGGTAGTCTGGTGGTCCTATCTCAACAAGGTTGTCATCACACGGATCGAATAAAAAAAAAACACTTGATATCTTAAATTCTTTGACCCAGTCTTAAAGAACCTAATACCTACGGCAGCCAAGCCTTTGATTACTTCAGTTCGTCTACCATCTCAGTTCTCTCCAGTATTCTGAAGCAACATTGCAGTATAAGCAATCAATCCCGTTGGCTTTTAGCATGCAATCACATAGAGAGCCTTACTTACGGCTAACTGCACCCCATACGTTCACTAGAATTACCGCCAAGAAACTACGTAATAATATATTCTCCAGTATTTTATTTCAACCATATATTTTGAACTAAAATAAATTATTTTCACAATTGAAAAGAAAACCACTTGCAATTATTTTCTTGCTATATTTTTAGGACATTTAAGGTTGAATGGAAAATGATTTGTTATTGTGTAGTTTTTAACGTATTTTTATTTATTACTAGAGGACGCCCGCAGCTACGCTCGCACATTTTTTTTTTATTTAACTGTTTCTGCCCGATCCCGTGGGAATTTCAGGAAATCCCTTCTTAGTGCACCCCTACGATCCCCAAGGAAAATACATGCCAAATTTCAGCTTCCTGCGCCTTATAGTTTTGGCTGTAGCTTGTCTGTCAGTCACTCATTAACGCAAGGATTTTATATATACAGATTTGTAGAGACATATCGTTGTATACTTTGTTAATATTTTATTTAAATCATAATAATGCTCTGTGTTTGATGTTCTGTGTACATAAACAAATAAATGTAATATTAATAATATTACAACATGACAAATTTTAATAATTTTTTTTTTTAAGCTCGCCGTTCCTAGTCTAGAGGATGCAATATTTAATGTTATATAGTCTTAATAAGCAGCTTACGATCAAGATGCTTGTAGCGAAACCTCATTTGTCAAATTATCTATGTTGGAAAGCTCTAAGTACTACATATATGCGGCGTTTCAAATCTTTAAGCAGCTTACGATCAAGATGCTTGTAGCGAAACCTCATTTGTCAAATTATCTATGTTGGAAAGCTCTAAGTACTACATATATGCGGCGTTTCAAATCTTTAAGCAGCTTACGATCAAGATGCTTGTAGCGAAACCTCATTTGTCAAATTATCTATGTTTGAAAGCTCTAAGTACTACATATATGCGGCGTTTGAAATCTTACTCTCCTCTGGTACTGTAGGCCCGCTTATATCCGCGTTATTATGGTTAGTGCTCCGCGATAAATGGGTTATCCAACCCAAAAATTATTTTCAAACCGAACCAATAGTTTCTGAGATTAGCGAGTTAAACCAAACAAACAAACTCTTCAACTTTATTATATAATGCACGAAAATCATAGTTTTGTCACAAATGTTGAAAAAGTAAAAATTCTTCAAGCTGACAATGACACAATTTGGCAGCCTGAAGAATTGTTGGTAGATTAATTTGCACTCATCATATTATTACTCACACATTTGTATCTTACAAATGTAATAAAAACAATTATGGAGGATTTATGTCCGTGAATTCATTTTATTGTAGCTGAGCTTTACTTATTACATTTTAGTCTTGTCTGTATAGTATAAGCATTTTGTACTTAAATTCAGATTTTACCTGTACAGAGGCTCTCCATCCGTTTCTTTGAACCACAGCACCATAGAGACATGGTCTTCCGCTGCAAGAGGTTGTATATCGCAGGGTAGCGCTGCTTTCTTGCCCAGCACGCCTTGGGCGTGAGCCGTGGGAACTGTGACAAAAGAAAATAATATTGAGACTAACGTACTACGTTAGTATAATATAAAACTAAAAAATATATAAAGGAAGTCAAATTATAATTTCTATTTTTACATCTCCACACACATCACTCTATAGTCCGACACTCAGCAGAGCTTGTACTATGGGTACTAGACAATGGGTAAACATAAATGTACACTTCTTTTTCAAAGTCAAAGTCACAGTCATGTATTCACGTAGTACTATACAATCGCTACAAAAAATTGCTAACATCATTCCTGTCCATCCACAGGTAGCCCTGGAAGAGATCGCACTTAGCAATAAGGCTTTAGATGTACATATACCATAGTTTAAGTTACTTATAATTTTATTAATGTACTATTCAATTATATATTGGTGTGCAATAAAAAATATATAAACTAAGCTACTAGGTGACCCGTAGGAACATCAAAATTCAAGTTAATTACTTAATGATTGCATATTTACTGCCCCGTTCGAATTGCAATAGGTTAAACTGTGATAAAGAACGGGCAATAAAACTTATGGCCATTTATGTAAATGTATTCATATTGTACATAGAAACACCCAGACCAAGACAAGCTAAATAACTAGTCGTATTACTGTGTCCGTTCATGTTAATTAATCTTCGAAAGCGTCACATCAATTTCATTAAAAATGTTTATGTGTGGTTTCTTATGTATTTATAGGGAGGATGCCAAGTATTTTGGACCGGCGACAATAATATAGTAATAATAATGAAATTCTGGGACTTTGATACTAAGCAAAACATGTAAAAACCAACGGATACTTATAAATACTCATACTAATAATTTTAGGGCATGGGTTCTGTGGGTTCTGTCATGTTAAAATGTCTAGATTCATAGGTTCTTTATTTTCAAATATTTTGCCTCAGTTGACTTAGCAAACATACAATCAATGAACAATTAAACGTCCAGACTCGAAACAGCAATTTATAGATCATACAAAGCGTGGTCTCGTATGGGGATCGAGCTCAAAATTGCACTCTGTGCAGTGTCTGGCGGCGTGGCAGCCTGTTAAACTACTACGCCAATCGTGCAGACCAATAGCAAAATTGCACGATTAAAGACCATATATGACATTAATCTTAATATGTGTACAAACTACGAAATTTTGAAAATAGCTCCTGTCTACCGATCCATGCTATTATAGATATTCCAGTGTTTATAAATTATTATTCCACGTACAGGTTTGGAAGTAATAAGCCAGACGTATAATATTATGTTTGTAGGTTATCTAAGCACGTAGATATTCGTCACATAGTGTCACCGATCGTCTCACTAGAACTATATCTATGTATATTATATCTACTCAGATATGTATGAAGGGTGATACCGGAGGATACGGAAAGGGATGTTTCGTCAACTCTTATGATTCCAAGGCGTATTTCAGTAAGTTGTAATTTAATTCTCTGCTTTTATCGCTGCTTTCCAATATTTGTACAAAATACGAAATTTTGAAAATGGCACTTGTCTACCGATCCATGCTGTTATAGATATTGCAGTGTTTAGAAATTATTATTCCACATACAGGTTTGGAAGTAATAAGCTAGACGTATAATATTATGTATGTAGGTTATCCAAGCACGTAGATATTCCTCACACAGTGTCACCGATCGTCTCACTAGAACTATATCTATGTACATTATAATTATCTACTCAGATATGTATGAAGGGTGATACCGGAGAATACAGAAAGGGATGTTTCGTCAACTCTTATGATTCCCAGGCGTATTTCAGTAAGTTGTACTCTGACGTGATGTTATTGTGTAATTTCTTTTTATATTTGAACCTTTGTACCGATATGTTAGCAAAGTAATGCGTGACTATCGATAAAATAGCCCTTATGTTTATCTTACATGTTATAAAATGAAGTCCCTGCTGCATCTTGTCTGTCTGTCATCATCATAAGCTCTTTATATATACTGCTGGGCACGAGCCTCTTCCTAATATTAGAAGAATAAAGGTCTTAGCCCACACAAACGACTCGCCTCACACCCAACCAAAATAATATCCATTAAATATGGGCTTTAAGTACTGCTCTTTAGGTATTCTATACATTGGCACATAAATTAGCAGACAGCTCGCTCTCCGCCGTCAGTCGCCTCGGTAGTCGACTTCTCGGTTATCGCGGTGGATTGGTGCCTGCGTTTGCTACACGAAAGCGGTCGCCGCGGCGAGAGCTGAGCGATTGCTAGCTGTCGCTACGGCGACTGCTGGGTGCCCGCTAGCTGTCGCCGCGTGGACTGCAAGCAGTCGCCTCGTGTTGGGTAGGAGCGGTGTTGGAGCAGGGTCAAGTAAGTGGGCTAAGACCTTAAGGCCAAAGTCCACCACGCTGTCCAAGTGCGGGTTGGCAGACTTCACATGTCTTTCGAGAACATTATGAAGAACTTTGAGACAGGTTGTTGGTGAGGCTTCCTCACGATGTTTTCCTGCACCGTTCAGCAAGCGATACTTAACAATTTAATACGCACACAACTTAGTCATTGGTGCACGCCGTGGATTCGAACCCGAGACCCTCTGCGTAGCAGTCCGTCGGTCTCTCCACTAGGTTATATACCTGTCTGTATGAACGTGATAAACTCTACAAATTGCTGAACGGATTTTTGTTTGGCTTTCACTAAAATATAGTTTGATGTCAGAAGAAGATTGAGGTGTTGTTATTTTCTTGGGTTTTTGGGAATATTACACATTGCAATTAAACAATAGTGTATGGATTACGACCTAGAAACTACATTACACGTAATCTCAGTTTTGTTTTGTTTTTCGTGTGAGTGTGTGGCCAACTCTGGTGTCGGAGTTTTCAGACCGCCCAAAGGCCTCCGGCATGGCCTAACGACCCTTATTTTTAGACAAGAGCCGGGACCGACAGCTTTACGTGCCCTCCGAAGCACGGTAGCGCTCAGATGAAAATGCCACACACGGTCACCCATCCAAGTGGCAACCTGTGCAAGCGTTGCTTAACTTTGCCGATCTGTTACGAACGGCAAGCCAAGTCTCGCTATGAGCGCTACTTGGCTAATTATCTCAGTAAAATCAGTTTATCGCGATAAAAATCCGTAACCTATTGTTTAATTTCAGTAAATAACGTATTCATGTTATGAACTCTACTAGAGCGGTGCATAGATCACATCCCGGGCAAGGGACACCATAAAAAAATTTCGTACAATTATTTTGTTTTGATAAGTATCTGTAACAAAAAATAATTGTATAAACTTCAAAGCCTTTCAAGCCCGCTTGTAAAAATATAAAACAACTTATGCAAATCTCTTGATTAACGGAAAATTCCATCATACCAAGTCTACTTAATTATAAGTTTATGTTACTTAATTATAAGTTTATGTTTTACTACACAAATTATCTTTCCATTGAAAAACGCAACCATTAATTTACGCGAAGTTGGATAAATTTATATGATGTCCCTCGGGGGTCATTAACCTCTTACATCGAACAGTTAGCTGACAACACAGGAAAAAATGGTTCATGTTCCCAATATTTTAGTATTAAATTATGAAAATCTGTCCAGGTGGCGAAATAAAATAACAAAAATATTAACTTAATTATCGTCTGAGTTCATCACACTGTATCTATATTATTTAGTATATTGATATATATTTAATTGTATTTGTATAAATTATGTATGTATTTTATATATGTAAGTAAAAGGTATATTTATTTACTTATTTATGTTAATGTAAGTGTATATATGTATTTATTTAGGATAATCTTTTTGATAATTTTGTTTTAAAGCTACACCATATTCACAAAAATTCTTGATCATTCCTGTCCATCCCAAGGTTGCCTGGCAGAGATCGTCCCTGGCGATAAGGCCTCCGTTGGTACACGAAATTTAGCTTTAAGTCACTGTATAAATGTAATTTACTTTGGTGTGCAATAAAGAATATATCTATCTATCTAAAATATTGTACATTGATAGAATTATTTATACCTTTAATTGGTTTTTATCAATAAATTTGGGTTTTGTGTTGGCGTTCAATTATGTAAATGACAGAATTAATGGCAGTGTTTGAATAGTTACTAACAATTTAGTTTAGAACTAGGTGTTAAATTGTGGCTTATAGGCTGCAATAATTCCACACGCTCTCTCCAACAAACCCAAAACTAAAATATCATAATAATATGGTGGGGTAAAGCTCAAAACACAATCATTTTATCTGTAATTTTTATGTATCTTCACACAACATACGGCTAATCACAATAATTTATACACTTCATCTTTTAATTTGTAGACGAAGTAGTGAAGTGCATTTCTTAAAGCGCTAAGGTATAAACGAAAGACTGATCAGAACCGGTCACTATGTTAGCAGTATTCAACGAATGGAGTCTGTGTGATACTGCAAACGAAGCAGAAAATAGTCCGTTGGACATAAGACATATAACCCACAGAGGAAACTGGCGAACAACACAAGTTGCCATACTTTTGCATGCGCTAGTGGAGGAAACTGGCAGGCAAAAGAAGACTTTCTCCGTTGATTTGTGTATGTGTTGCATTTGCATAAAAATGCAATTGCACTACGAATCGGACACGAGCTGTCATTTATGCAAGCTAAACAATATAATTCCGTTATTAAATGTTTTGATAGTTCCAGAAAATTCGACTAGTAACTAATGGATATTTTAGAATATTGTGAACGATTAAAATATCACTTTTTTTATAATATATAGCAATAAATACACTTCAAACAAAAACGAAGCCCTATATGAATAAGTAATAAACCATCGTTTTGAGGTAAACCATTATGTTTATCGCACAGGGGTTACAAATAGTGGGATGTCCGTCGTCAAAATATTAACAATTCTTTAAAGGACAGTGCTGTATAGCACCGATTGTAAAGAGAACATAGTTTTGCAATAAATTTACAGAACAGATATTACTACATTTTCAATTTTACTGTGAATAGCCTGTTTTGTGTAGGGTAAGGTGGTTGTTATTACTACTGACTATTGAGCTTTTATTACTACGGACATCGTATTGCGTATAAGTTGGATAATTATGACACTTGAAGCAATTTGAAACACCAGTTTTCCGTAAATTTTCTTTTGTGATTAATTCTATATCTAAATTTGTCATATTCTACACTACTATGTACTATCATAAATGTTATATAATGAGGAAAAGAGGATGATGCATGTCTGTTACTTTCACGAAGTACAGAACGGCTTTTTAATCATACAGTAACATAGCATAATTATATAGGAATACATAATTATTTGCTACCTATTGTTATGATAACCGACACTCAAATGTGGAGCTGTGACCAAAAATTAGCTAGACAACTCAGGAAATATTTTGGGACTTTCAAAACAAGTAAAAAAATATGCTACGACTCCTTTCAAAACCAGATTTTTCATTTTCTCTTTGTGAAAAATTATACAGCGAAACAACATTGTTATGACAATTTGAGACGACGAACTAATGTCATTATCAGATGAAAGTAGTCAGAGAGAGCGACTGGATGTAATAGTCCTGAACTTGTAGTGCTTTTTATTCCATCGTTAAGTCCATTTTGAAAGTAATAAATGTACCTCCAAAGCTTGTTCAGCTTTTATGTATATTATTATCTCTGTTAGTTTATTTTAACTCATATAATAATGAAACAAGATTATGAACATTACCTTTAGAAATCAATTTTAGAGGAGTAAACCCTTGCCGATTTCAGCATGAATGGGCCCGTCCTGTTGTTTTGTGAGAGGGCTCTCACAGAACAACAACGTATAGTCAGTCTCTATACTGCTGCGTTTCATTTGGTGAGTAAGAGTAGTTGAGGCTAGCAACGTACTTGTTACTCCTCTAGTGTTGTTTGTGTTAATGGGCGGCGGTAATCGCTTAGCATCTGGCGATCCGTACGAGGTGAAATCCGCGTGTATCAGAAAATATAGTATGAAACGTCAATTTTTATTATGAAAATTTATGACCACGTGCCGTACAAATAATTAGCTAGCAACATTTTATTTGTTACATTTAATATATTGGCGCACACACACTCTCACATTCACTATTGTAAAAAGAGTTATATTTACGGCTTATAAAAGTTCAAAGATCCTATTCTCGTACTAGGCATGATTTGAATAATCTCAACCGATGTAACTGCTTGGCATAACTATTGATAATAATAGAATCCTTTGACTATTCAGAAGGTCATCTAAGCCCAAGCAAGTCCTTGCCTATATTAAAGATAATTATGAAACTTATATTTTAATCATATTTTATCATATTAAAGACACAATAAGATTCTCGATCGAGCCGGCTCATTCATGTTGAATTTAGCTAAGCCCTAGGTACTACCTATCATGTGAAAGAAATAGATTTTCAAGAATCGCTTACGATAAAGCGATTTAATGCATTGCACATGCAAAATAAAATCAATAAAAATCATATCTTGCGTGCAGACTATACCCTATTTACCTGGGATATTCTAGAATGAAAACTTCAAAATGACAACTAAACGGTTACAGCAATTATATACCTAGCTTGTTTTTCTACGAACCAAACTCCCAAAGCCAAAACATATTTGTGGCTAATATATCCCATGAGTACAAAATTCTACAAAACTAGTATCGGCATAATTCTATCTGGTAGTTGATTGGGTGAGCGTAATCGTTGATGCTTGACGATTATTGGCGCATGACTGTCTACCTCGAACGGTGTCGTTGTCTCCATGAGAACCGAACACAGTCAGTGACACCCTGTATCCAATCTCAAATGAACAACTTTTAATTAAATGTTTTTAAACCCTCTGTTGGCAGATGTGTAACATATTAAATGCGTCGACTTGATTCGGCGTAATGAAAATTCGGATGAAATGTTTGTAGGTTTCGACGGGATAGTTGGGATGGGTTGGAGATTCGCTTTGTTATGGAAGGTTTATTATATGTTTGTTAGATTTAGGAATAACTCGGATGGAATTTATAGATGACCTAGTTAAGGTTTTTTTTTTGTCATCAGAGTCAAAGTCATTCGTCCACTTAGGTTGACACAATGTGACGATGACTTAAAATATCAAATTGACATAATCTATATTTACATTTATCACCACGATCGCAATGTAAGGGCATCAATAATAATAATGAAAAAACTGGAAACATCTTACCAATACCAAAACTAGCAGCAGAAAAATCCTAGTTTTAGAACAAATAATTATATCTATCGAAAACTGCATCCATCACAAGGTTCATTAATCCAGCTCATCTCATCAAATCTCCAGTAATCAATTCCAAATATTAAGCCATAATTTCGGAGTCAGCATGTTTCATGGGAATAGAACATGGAATGTTCATTTAGTATCTATTTAGGATTAAATACATTCTACCTATAAACCAATTTGTTCTGATTAGTGTCAAAAAGCCAGGAATTTAGGATTCATATCCGACGTTTTGCGTGCTTTGGAATAAATAGTATGACATAATCGGTCGAAAACTTTTCAATAGGTAGGTACTAGCAATAATTACAATAGTTAACAATTTTATAGTTGCTAGGAATTTCACAGTAACGAGAGCGGGGTTTTCAAGAACACCTTTATTGTGTATTTATTTAATACTTACATAAATTACAATATTTTGTAACAACAATTTGTCGTAGCCATTTCTATTTCTTGCAAATGCCGATATACGCTTCAGTATTTATGGACTTCACTAATGTGATTATAAAATAGCAAAGTCAAAGCGAGATAAACACCGTGCGAAATTCATCTCGAGTCAAATTCTAAGGATATTTCAAGTCAGCGAAAATACACGTAAGACTTCATTTAATTTCGTTTTAGAAAGTTAATCAACAAAGTTCAATGGTGGCATTCTCGAAACCGTAGTTATGAGATATTTTGTCAACACTACGAGATAACAAATCACAAATAATATCGCTTGCGTATCTGTTCACTGCTTAATTAAAGGGCAAACGCTTCTACTTGAGTTGATCTATCCTTCTGTCATCTGATTAATAAATAATGAGCTACTTAAAACTTATATTTCAACGTGATCAAAGGTGTTTCTTGGCAGCTGACGAATTAATTAGTGTTCAAGGTAGAGGCTCGGTTTAGTACAGAGATGCTTCCAATAAAATTTTAATCAATGCTTCAATTTACTTGGTAATAAACTTACACGAATCAGAAAGACAAATTTAATGTTACAAACATTTTCAAGCATATTGCTTGAATAGATTTATGATGTATTTTCTATTAATTTTTCCTTCCTGCTCTTTGATATTTTTAGCAAATAAATGAGAGAGGAGTAACAAGTTTCTTGGAATTCCGTTGGGCGTAAAATGTATAGTGATAGAATCAATAACATTCGGCACAAAAATTTCAGACGACTTTTAATATTTTAGTGTATTTTTGTGGCACATACATTCTAAATTCGAACCATAGCAAAATAATTATGATAATCGCTGATTTATGACTACCATGTCCGAATATAAATTAATGTATCAGGCTCTACGTAAAATACGCTATCTCATCATAGAAGAGAGAAACATAATTAGGCATTTTTTGCTATAACAGCATCTTATTATAAGAGCCTACTTTTGGATTCGCGAGAATACTGATCCAAACTGTCAGGAAAGATATCATTTGTATCGGATAAGCCCTCCCTGTAACAATTGTATGAGAAAAGAACCTTCGCTATTATATAAAGTAACAAAGTCAAGTATACTTGGCTGTACAAGCGTCTCAGAGATGTAACTATAAAGAATTTTGGTGAGATTACAAAAAAGAATCAACCATTAATAGAAAATTTGTGTCTCTGCTCACTGAACCACGATGACAGCTTGTAAAAGAAAATGTTTTCACGGAAATGTTTTCATATTTCTCTCTTATAAAACACTATTTATATCCCTACTACTAGTTAATGTCTGGTTCCAATAACAGCTAATGTATACACTAAAATATTTGTCCCCAATTTAAATAAATCTGTATTTTATAGAGTAAAATCACAGTGCGTGACTAGTGAATAAATACACATTATTCAGATTTTTACGGTGCAATAAAAATATGATTTGGCAGTACCAGTAGAAGAAATAAGAACAGGGTTATTTTAATATCGACGAAATGACTACTACATATAAATTGTTTTATGTTTTTTTGCTTATGGCTTGGCGCCAGAAAACCATAAGTGTCATGGCAAGTTTAAACGCCGTCTGACAAGTTCCTCATAAAATTGTCAGATACCTCAAAAAATATATTCCAATTTTGAATTTATCTGGCAGATAAGGCCTATCCGGAGGTGTGTATAATATTGTTTCTCTGTTAGATAGATGACATACTTAGTAGCTAACAAGGTTTTAAACTTGGACCATCTCGTCTCGCTATAGAAACGAATTACACGACGCCGGCTGTGACTTGCGAAGTGAGTTTTAAAAGTGAAAGAAGTAGTTTGTTTTTAATCATAAAGAACTAAGAAAGATGTTTAGCTACTACAGATGTAATTTTAGTTAGTTGAGTGCATGAAAGCACCGATTCTTAACCGAATTTCCTGATCTCTGGATTTGTTTTGTCGACGTTTCTGTGTAGGTTGCTGCGGATAACATTAGTTGGAGTTAAATTAGATAATTTTTTTTTCTATCTGACATGTTATAGGTGTGTATATAGTCGCGTTATGTATAAATGGATATTTTACACAAACAGCTAGTTTTAGATACACCTAACGGAATGCGTGGCACATTATTTAAGGTTGTCATAAAATTTAATGCAGAACTCAGCTTTTTGCATGTTCTAATTGAAATTGAATCTGAAATGAGGAAAAAAAAACTAAACAGTACTATATTTGGGAGTAAATGGAACTCTACATGAAACCCTGTACCATCCCGTCTGACCAGCGCGGTATGGAAGGCCAAACCCTGCTGCTGAATTACTAAGCACACATTAACATACGTTGTGACACAAATTGAAATTTAAATATCCTATAGTGGGTTGTGTAAGGCTGTATAATAAAATGAAATGTTCACGCATTCGCAAAAATATATACTGTAAAAATAATGAGTAAAAACAAGTTAACTTTATTACAATTCACGTCTACAATTATACGCAGTGACGTGTACCATTTTCGTTGTATTCCTAAAAGCTAACACATCGCTCCCACGCTAATATTGTATGCCATGTACCTCGATCTAAATTATTATCCTCCAGTACGTAGGTATTCTAGTATTCCTATGCTTGCCGATCTACAGAGCGTAACAACAGGAACCAGGATGTTCCCAAGGGATCTTAAGTTATCCCAGCTTGGTCTACGGAGCCCTGTAAGATGTAAAGATAGACTGACTGCATTGTTATTAAGATTACTTGTACGCAAGGTTGATTTTCTGTTGAGAATAGTGATGAACAATATTGTTTGGCGTTCTTGGCACATGTATTTGCTCTTCTGAAATACATATTTTGGGCCCGGTGATGGTTGTGTAAACATAATTATTCAAAATAGTTTCCTGTAAAAGCGACTCGTAAACTCTATGCTACTAGTTATAAAAGAAAAATATTTCATCAAACATGACATTTCATGATGGTCATGCCAATCACCAGTGCGTAGGCTGATGATCCTGGATATAAGCCTCTCCAATGGCACGCCACTGAGCCCGATTTTTGGCTTTTCGTGTCCAGCCGCTACCAGCCACTTTGCGTATATCGTCAGTGTACCTAGCCGGAGGGCGTCCTACACTACGTTTGCCAAGGTGCGGTCTCCACTCTAGAACACTACTACTCCAACGGTTATCGGTTCTTCGACAAATGTGAGCGGCCCACTGCCACTTCAGCTTGCTAATTCTTGGAGCTATGTCGTTTTACCTTCGTTCTCTGTCGGATCACTTCAATTTGAATTCGATCCTTCGGAGAAACTGCGAGAATAGCCCTCTTCATAGCTCGCCGACCTTGGTGGTATTTCTTAGTCAAAAACAATGATTTTAAAAGTGGAAAATAAGTACTCGCTTCTGCTATGGAACTTTTAAAACTCTAAACAATGCTTACGTGAATGTAACTCATCTGTAAGGATCTTATCGCGATATAATTATTTTCAGTTTATTTCGCGAAATTATTTTTAGTCCGGTCAATATAGACATTTGAAATAACAAAAATTGCCGGAGAGCCAAATATTGGTGGAGAGCGAGAGAATTTTAAGATCTACAACAAGGTTAAGGTTTTATTTTGATGAAACTTACTGTTTTCGAGAAAAATCCAAAAAACCTCAAACTTTGACATTTGACCCCCCATTTGAATAACTTTTGAAGCACACGTCGGATCGATGGGGATTTTTAAAACTTTATTTGTCTCTCTCTCCACCAATATTTGGCTCTCCGGCTATTATTGTTATTTCACCACTATTTTTATGTCTAAATTGACCGGACTATTTTATAACCCGCGGTTTTACCGATTTACGGGGATCACTAATTTTTCGAGTCCATAGTTCTAAAGTAACTTACAACCATTTTAACATCTGTAATTTCTTGTACTAAATCAAGATAAATATGTAAAACAGTTTAGATTTAATAGTTGTGACTTGAAGGCATAATAGGAAAGCGTAATATATACATTAATTTTATTTAAGTAAGGTAGTCAGTACGCATTGCTTACTTTATATCTTTATCGGACCCCAGGGTCCATATCTTTTAAACTATTTCGTATGAGCCAAACTTTTAACGGGATTTAAGTAATTTTTGTGCAGCGGGCCGCGACAAGTTATAGGCCATATTTTAGTCGGGCTTACGTACGTTTTAAACGGACCAATATTGCACTGAAACTGATCTTTATTTAGATGCATACATATATAAAATCATGCGTTTCTATGTAAACGGCAATAAATTTATAAAATTTTAACGGAGCTTGGGTAAATTACACATTTGGAATCATTATGGGTATATCATTATTGTCATTTATGGACTGAGTAGACTTCGCCTGCGGCTTCGGCCCCGTGGGACTTTTGCCCCCTTAGGAGAGGACTTACCAAAAATCCTCGCTTAGTGCTCCCCTACACTGCCCATGGAACATATATTCAAACATATTGTCAAGTTTTAGCTTCTTGCGGAACTCTAGTAGTTATTCATGTGCCTTGTCTGTCAGTCAGTCAGTAATGCAAGAATTTTATATACACAGATAACAGTTTTGCCGACGCGACGGACGCGCAGAGGGCCTTTAAAGTTACCCGACTCTCGCAGTACATTCAAAGGAATAGTACGCATTCGTCCGCAAAACCACGCACTGTGGGAGGCTCAAGACTTGTTTGCCTTGCAGCCTATGGAATGATTTCTAGTTTAACTATATATGATTTCATTTGACTAAGAGTCGCTTGAACATCGAATCCTGAAAAGATCATATTCTTTGGTTGAGATTAATGTCACAATATTTGGTCTTCGTAACAACTGCTAGGTATAGATCTTCATGACCAAGAGCAAATGAAGCAAATGAACAAACCATTATAGTAAAGAAAACAAATAAAGAGGCACCCCATTGAACAGTGTCTTTATTTGGAGTAGGAAAAAAGGTTGCCATTATCATTTCGTGAACAGATGGCGCGGTGGCTTAAGTGTCGACCGCGCTACCAATGGCTTTAGTACCTAATGTGAGTACAATTCTTGCTTATGTGATAATCTGTAAGAGCCGGTACATTTAGTTGTTAATTGTTACGGATCTGATTTTCTGCTGTTGTTTAGAACCCTATACTTTTTTTAAATGACCGGCGCTCGATTCGGATCGTTTTCAATTTATTAAAAAAGGAGATTCTCAATGTTATTGTATACCTATTTTTATCTTTGTTACTCAGATTTCCATTATTTATTAACCGACTTTAAAAATCTTCCCAAACATTATTATGTACATTATGAAATTAAATATTTATTTCGCAAGAGACATGGTCAACACCTATATCAATCACTTAGCGTATCTGGCATCTGTTAGGCATGCGAAAATTTAAATGAATTATTAAAGTTATTACGGATAGGTACTATGCGTATTTTCTGAACAATCACAGCAGCGATAGACTAGTGGAGAGACCGACGGAATGCCATGCCGAAGGTCTCGGGTTCGAATCCACGGCGCGCACCAATGACTTTCCGAAGTTATGTGCTTATTAACTTGTTAATTATTGATTGCTAAACGGTGAAGGAAAACATCGTGAGGCATCCTGCATGTCTGAAAGTTCTCCATAATGTTCTCGAAAGACATGTGGAGTCTGCCAACCCGCACTTGGCCAGCGTGGTGGACTATGGACTTACCCTTCTCATAGTGAGAAGAGACCCGTGCCCAGCAGTGGGACAGTTTATATACAGGGCTGGTGATGAGACATTGAAAGCTACATAATTAATTAATATGTAACCTTTTTGATTGTTTACACCACATATTTGTCATTCAGCCTTTTGCTGTCCGCTGCTGGACGTAGGCCTCTTCCAATATGAATCGAAACAATATTGTAAGTCCACAGGCGGATTTGTTTACCATACCACGATGATCAGATGGGTTGGTATAGGTTTTGATGTTAAGTTTCCGTTGCTGCACATTTTTACAATTATATAAACAATATAATTATTGTATATATATTAAAGGACACATGGAGAGGATGGACGACAAAAGACTGACAAAGAAGATGTATAAGGCAAGTGTAAATGGGACAGGGCGAAAGGGAAGACCTAGACGGACGTTCTCTGACCAGATTGGAGACATCCTAATAAAGGACAGGTCAGAAGTACCTACCTTAAACAGAAAAGCATGCATGAGAAACTTGGTGGGAGTGAATGAAGCAAGAGAGGTATGTCAGGATCGTTGCAAATGGCATTCCGTAGTCACTGCCAGCCCCTCCGGGAAACAAGCGTGAGTCTATCGTGGTCGTGACACTTTGTATTCCTAATCCGTCACCACGCCGCAGTAATCTGTTACTCATGTTCAAATCGCTTCAAACCTAATAATATGGACTGTAACATTTATGTATATTCAAGACTAGGATTAAGATATTTTGTATCCGAACATCGTACGGGCACGGTAATAGTGGTACGGGTTAACTCGCTCCAGGCCTTGTTACTAAGGGCTTATTTATACTGAGTTATATTTAGAATTTTTTTGTATTTACTCTTTTATTTTTGTTTGTTCAAATAGTTGTATTTAATCTGCTATAAATGACTTTTTATATACTGTCGTTGGTGGCAGATAGATGAATCGGAAAATTTTTATGTGCCAAGATTCTGTGTAGCCTACAGAGACGAGAAAATGTTAAAAAATGAACCAATCTACCGTTAAAAACACAGAGGCTTAATTTATTGCCTCGTTGTCACTGGTCGTTGTCACTGGGTCTTGAGGTGTTTGTGGTAACTCGAAGCTAGAGAGATCGTGAGAGCACTTTGCTAAAACTAATAATTCCACTGCAAACCAATCATAATTTGATAAAATCTATGTTACATATGTTTATCAGCTTACAAATCAAATATACAATAAAAACTAAAGATACCAGTCAGCTTAAGAAAGCTTAATGTCGCCCTCGGAACGACGGTCAGAAAAGGTCACAAACGTTGCCATGGCAACGGGAAAGATATGACGAAAGCAAACCAAGTACACAAGTTGCGACGTAACATTCTTACGGATCTAATACTTATATCTCTCTAATATTAATATATAAAGCTGAAAATATTTCTTGTTTGTTTGATTGAAGTCACCGGTATTGCCCGCTGTGGACCGGACATGGGTTGTACATCTTCTGTACAGCACACGGATCAACTGTACATACCTACTTCCCAAGCACTCCTTACTTCCTAAGGGCCCACCACAAAACCTCACGCGGTACTCGATCATATGCCTTTTCGAGATCCACAAAAACCATGTGCAAGTTTTTGTGTGCACGTCTGTACTTTTCGCTAAGTTGGCGGATCGCGAAAATGGCATCTGTTGTACCTTGATCAGGCATAAAACCGAATTAGTTTTGTGAAATTTCACTCTCTTCTCTCAATATTCGTTCACCCACTTTCGCCCAAGCTTTCATACTATGTGAAATTTTTCATACTAAGTGAGCATTAATTATTATTCGTAATTATTTTCCTGCATCTGACATTCCATGTCAGATCCGATCTGCTATGTTCTGCGAAGAGCTATTAGGTCTAATAGCGTCTAATAGGTATGCTTTTTAGAGTTCCGTAGCCAAAAATGGCAAAAGCGGAATCCTTATAGATTCGCCATGTCTGTCTGTCTGGCTGTGCGTCCGTCCGTA
This sequence comes from Euclidia mi, assembly GCA_944739405.2. Lineage (NCBI taxonomy): Eukaryota > Metazoa > Arthropoda > Insecta > Lepidoptera > Erebidae > Euclidia > Euclidia mi. The sequence goes on along the minus strand of OX123193.2, from coordinate 71,379,544 downwards.
TGTTACAGCCATTTTCATCATCATCATCGGCCCTGCATATAAACTGTCTCACTACTAGGCACGGGCCTCATCTCACTATGATAAGGGTAGGGCCATGGACCACCATGCTGGCCAAGTGCGGGTTGGCAGAGTTCACATGTCTTTCGCGAACATTATGGAGAACTCTCAGATATGCAGGATTCCTCACGATGTTTTCCATCACCGTTTAGCAAGCGATAATTAATAATTTAACACCCATTTGGTGCGCACCGTGGATTCGAACCTGAGACAACAATTTTATTCCGAAACTATTAAGACTACACGTTTGAAAATTGGAAGGTAGATGAATACTGTAAACCGATAAAATATTTTTCCAACAGATATTCAACTCGCTATTAATTTCATTTTTATTTATTTGTATGAACAGTTTATAAAAAAATAACAAACACAGTGCTTGAAGCTTAGTTCGCAAAATAATAATACACTAGAACGGCTGGTTGTTCTATTACAATTAAATGTTCAAGTGTGTACTCACCTTAAGATGTTCTTGTATTTATGAGTTATGTATATTAGATAAGTAGGTACATACCTACTACCATACTCATCACATCGTAACTACATAGTAACTATGTGTAAAATCTTTGCTGGTTTCAAGGCTTCAGTAGGTTAATAGTAGAGAAGTGCTAAAAAGCCTGGCAAAAAGTGTAAAACTAGAAATCTTAGGTACCTACTGCTATTTTAAATACGAAAGTTTCGGAGGGAGGATGCAATTTGCTCATTACTCTTGCACGAACAAACAAAATCTTGCAAAATTTGAGCTCTAACTTAAAAGATAGTTCGCGGTCAAATGGTTACTGATATGGCGAAACAATAAGGATTCCTCAGTATACTATAGAACCATAAAGGTTAGGTTCGGTAGACTTCACATGTTATCTTTGATCAATATATTGTGCTGAAATATCAAACATGTTTAGTTGCGGAACAAAGTTTCTCAGCGAGCAAAAATTAATTAATTAACACGCTTATAACTTCAAAAGACAGAGAGGTACTTGCCGTGCGATTACAAACATCTGGCTTAGAAATCTAATAGTATTTTCATGTGAGACGCGCAAGCCATACGTGAGGCAGCGATAGCCTAGTGGAAATACCAACAGACTGCCAAGTAGAAGCTATCGGGTTCGAATCCACGGCTTGCACCAATTAATTTTTGAAGTTAAGTGTGTATCATATTATTAAATAAATATCGCTAAAAATATTTCTTTGTTTGAAAGAGCGGACTATATTAAACATAGTATAAAAAATATAGTCTTTGAATATTGAGAACCTCCTTTTTGAAGGCGGTTAATAAATTTATATCACGATAAGTCGATAATATTTATTAGGGTCCTTAGAAGAGGAACTACGTATTACGCAGTACTTCCACTAATGTAATTTTTTATTGCGCTGTGAGATTTCATTAAATAGATTAAACTGAGTTTTTGAAGTCGGAATATTAAAACGTAGTATTTGTATATTTATTTTTATACTGTCCGTGTGGCGACAGATTAAGAACACGGATTGTCACCACCATCCCATGGGTGTCGTAAGAGCCGACAGAGGGAGCTTATTATGCAGAGAACAGCACTGTAAGAGAAGGAAACTTGATACAAACCTTATACCAACCCGTTTGGCCAGCGTGGTATAGTAGTCCAATTCCTCCTTTCAAAGGAGAGGCCTAGTCCAGCAGTGGACTGTTAATGGCTGATGATGACGAAACATCTTTTTCCTTATAAAAATCTTTTTATAGGTATAATTTTTACAAACAAATTAGGCCAACGACATGATTTCAAGCCCTTAGGTCTGTATTAATTAACAGTATGCTATGCTATGCTATGCTATGCATGCTATGCTATGCATGCTATGTTATGCTATGCTATGCTATGCATGCTATGCTATGCTATGCATGCTTTGCTATGCATGCTATGCTATGCTATGCATACTATGCTATGCATGCTATGCTATGCATGCTATGCTATGCATGCTATGCTATGCATGCTATGCTATACATGCTATGCTATGCATGCTATGCTATGCATGCTATGCTATGCATGCTATGCTATGCATGCTATGCTATGCATGCTATGCTATGCATGCTATGCTATGCGTCCTATGCATGCTTTGCTATGCATGCTATGCACGCTATGCGATCCGTTTATTAATACAGACCTAAGTGCTTGAAATCATGTCGTTGGCCTAATTTAAAAAAATATACATATAATAAAAAGATTTTTATAAGGAAAATTATGTTTATTATACATTAAATTACATGTTTTTTTTATATATTTTGTGCATTTTATTATTTTATTCATATTTTATGATATTTTTTTTGGAAAGTGGAACTAATGAGAATTATATTGATTAACTTTAGTTTAACTTGTTCCACTAAGAAGAACCATGGAACTACTGAGAATAAAAAATCTCACTAGTCCCATGGAACAACTACGGTGGAACTAGTGAGACGAGTTCGATTAAGTTTTGTTTCATTTGTTCCATTATCAAAGTCCATGGAACTACTGAGAAAAAAAAAGTCTCATAAGTTCCATGGAACTAATTGCTGGTGGAACTAGTGAGAATGATGCGATGATTGCAGTTTCATATATCGTTTACGTCACAAAGTAAAATCCGATGAGAATATCAAATTTATTAAGCGGTATCATAGTATAAAATTAAATATATATATTCTTACGTTTTACCACTACTTGCGTTGTTACTTGAAAAGTACAGGAACTGAGAATACGAATACAAAAATTGTCAATCTCATACTTTTACTATGTGATAGAAATTTTTTAGATCGCCCAAACTACCGCAGGTAGATTAAACTCCCATGTCTTCTATAGATCCCAAAAAAGGACCTAAAACCAAAATCTTTTATTCAGTTTCTAGGTAAGGCCGCCCGAAAACAAATTTTCTTAAAAAAGCCCTTTATCTGAAACTTGAAATTTAACTATTATCAAATTTGGATTGTCATTCCATCTACTAATCGCCGCTAATGTCACAGAGCTCAATATGAAAGATATCTGAGATTACGCGAACTTCGTAACTCTAGAACAAAGACGATTACTGATAATAAAACCTGTTTCCGAAGTAAACCTCAAGGCTGGAACTAAAACCGCTGGAACATCGAAACATTATTAGAAATCTTTCGCAACTTATACACCCTTCGAAGTTCAGTCTATTGATCGCTAGAATTCGGATCGATGACACTATACATTAATTAGTTAACAGAACTATGGTCAAATACCGAGCTATGGCGATAAAAAGCTTTAAGCTTAGTGGTACACTGACGGAAAGTGCTGCGATCAAAAACGATATTTTGAAATTTATATAGTCATTTTATGGTCCTTGAAATTCAATCATATTACCCTTGTCAGAACTCGGTTACGTTTGTTAGTGCGATGAGGTGTAATTTTAAAATAAACACACATAGCACATAACATAATTTCACGCCTTTTATCCCCGAAGGGGTAGCCAGTAGTATATTACACACCCACACTTCGCCAGTTATGTTTCGGTCCCAATGTAATAGGGGGCGAGCCTATTGCCATCTACCGCGCACATTGTAAAGCGAGCGATAATTAACATTTTTAATACATACGAGTACATAACTTCGAAAAGTCAGAGGTGTGTGCCCGGGCTAACTGGGGATCGAACCCGAGACCATCATCTCGACCGCCCGTTACGTACACCACTGCGCTATCGCAGCTTTTTTAAGTAAATTATATTCATAATAAATTTTGGTGATAAATGTAATACAAATCTTGTTCAATAACCAGCTTGTGTTGATTTATATACATAGCTTGGTTAATTTCAGTTTAAATTTTCAAATTAGGGCCAATACCTGATGGCATATTATTATCAAAATAAATCATAGAATTGCAACAGTAAAAAACATTTGTAATGTTATTATCTTTGTTTTATTTATCTTAATTATAGGAGAGTAACGAATGATCATTGAATACTCTTATCTTTTGATATTAAATTCATTGGCAGTCAATGTCTTGCTACCAAAATTATAATAATAGTTACATTTAGGGCACCATTCTCTACAAGACGAACTCCGCACCGGGATCACTCAGTAACAGTAAGTTAGTCGACTGTGGGTTGCATTGTTCGCGTAAAGAAAACTGCGCTCGAATTGCTCTGACAAATTTACCCTCAACGAATCATCTCTGAACTGTGACACAAGGACCAAAAGATTGTTGCACCATTACCGAACTTGTAACAAAAACATCTTATTTAAGTTTTAGTTGCAACTTTAGATTGTTACCTACTTCAGTTTTTCAATAACTTGAATTTTCTGTGAGAGTATTGTGTGAAGTACTGAGTAAATAATTTTAAATTCTTGGTTAACTTTGCTCTGTGCAATTCTCGTCTCTAGGTGTTATGAAATTTATGGTTAACTTAAATTGGTCAAGTTTCTGTTTAGAAACGGAAAATACTTTATTTCGCATCTATCTTATAATCGAACTTTGATAATCATAATCATAATCACCAGCCCTTTATACTGTCCCACTGCTGGGCACGGGCCTCTTCTCACTATGAGAAGGGTAAGGCCATAGTCCACCACGCTGGCCAAGTGCGGGTTGGCAGACTTCACGTGTCTTTCGAGAACATCATGGAGAACTCTCAGACAGGTTTTCTCACGATGTTTTCCTTCACCGATAAGTAGGCGATAATTAACAATTTAATACGCTCTTATCTTCGAAAAGTTATTGGTGCGTGCCGTGGATCCGAACCCGAAACCCTCTGCGTAGCAGTCTGTCGGTCTCACCACTTGGCTATCGCTGTTTTTTTGTACTTTGATAACTCTCTGAAAAATCTGATTAAACAGATGGGAAAATCGACATGATCACGAAGCATCATATAAACTGTTTGTTGAGATCGTGTAACTTACAAATACTTTAATTTCTTAGTTTGAAAATCTGGCACGTAAACTAGTTGTCATAATAAAAATGTTACAATTAATTAACTAGGGAGGCTACTGAAATAGACTTCAACAGTCATTCACGAGTTTATTTCACTATCTCAAGTTTCTAGTCAAAGAAATGTACAAGGCAAAAGGAATGAAACTTTTGCAACTGATGAAACAGGAGCAAAATGCTAGTATAGTAGATCCTAGCATTTTGCTACGCTATGTAGTTGACGCGATTCTGTTAAAAATTTTAAGACATGTTCATCGACTTTTTCGAGGTTTTGAAGTATTACCCAAAATATCTTATCTTTTACATGGGGTGCATAGGGTTCCCACCAAGAACTTAGCGTCCCAAGCCAACCTCACCTGCCGATCAACGGACGAGGCTCTGGCAAACAAAATATCCCGATAAGCGGCAATAGGCTCGCCACCTATTTACATGGGATCAAAACACTGGCGAAAAGTGGGCGTTAAATATGCCTCTGCCTACCCCTTCGGGGAAACAGGCGTGAGTCTATGCATGTATGTATGTATCTTAACTTTTAAGATGACCGTTATAGAAATTCTGCTCTGTATTTCGTATGGTAATAATATCGGACACATCTAGGACACTATTTTATAGAATAATAAAAGTGCCTAGAACATTAAGTATGGATCGAGGATCTTGGCATTTTTAAGTACCAATGAATAATTCAGTGCTTATAAACAAACTTAAATACTTTAGACCTTGACATTATCGTTTTTTTCGTACCTATCAATATTATTGCAACTTAAGAGTTTTGTGGTAGTTAGACTTCAGTTTAAGTATTTTTATATATATTTTATTTGAATGTTTCCTTCACATTTTCTTTTCTTCTTGGTAGCTACCGTGGCTTGAATAAAACATCTGGCAATTTAATATTAAGTTTTTTCTCAAGAGTCTTAGGATCGAGATCTAGTCTGAAGCGATCTTGAATGTATATTATCATTCTTCAGTTTGGAGCGCTAAAGTGGTATATTTTCTTTTAGCGCTAGCCTTAAATCAATGAGCAGTATTTTGATATGCGAGTGATTGATGATAGTATTTATTCCTTATATTTAAAAAAAAATATCCTAGTTGAAGTTGCTCTTTTTTTTTTCGTGTCGGGTTGGCAAATCCTCATGGAGTCCCTCCGCCCTGGGAGAAAGGCGAAGGGGACTGTCAGACTCTTAGAGCGGTTACGCACTACGTTCGATCCGAATCCGATCCGAACCCGTGAAAATCAGGTCCGGCGTAAGCGTAGAACTATTTCTTTGGTAATTTACGCACTAGATCCGATATCCGTCATCCGATTTCTGTCCGTTATTCTAGAATCTCCATCCCGGAGATAATTTTTGACGGACCGTAGACGGACCGACGTAGCCATAGTATTATTTGTATGGACGCTCGTGCACTGCGTCCGACTTGAATCCGAACTGCGTATGAGCAGAGAGGCAGCGGGGCGGGCGCTGTATGCTGGCGTTGGAGTTTCGTATTGAAATGATGCAATTACTCCGTAAATATACATATAATGTAATTTACAAACAAAGAGCGATTGAGATATTTGTCTTCTACTGATAGCCTCGGTTCGACAATTTCGCAGACTGAGTGACTGAGATCTCCAGCAGTTATGACACCAAGACAACATAATGTAACTCATGATATAGATATTTCTGAACAAAGCATGGAGATGATCCAGACCAGTGCGGCAGTAATTACAGCAACGCCTAGGGAAACAGAAACACTAAAACGGGAGACTGCAATTTTTTTTTCCGAGTTATTCAATCTGAATTTCAACGATAATGCGTAGTTTTACCTTCATATATATAAAGGTAAACTAAAACTAATCATCATCATCAATCAAGAACTTATCAGAAATAAATAACATAATTTAGAAGTGCGTTTTACTGACCTTAATATGACTGCTAACATTTCTTCTGGCGGTATACATTGTCTAAATGTTGTGTTTTGTCGCGAAATATCATCTTTTATGTGATGTAAAATGATGATTTCATTTTACATCACATAAAAGATAATATTTCGCGTAGTAGAAACACTCATTTGGTAGTAATTGTAAAATTTCCTGTCGTATTGACGTAAGACTGCGTGGTGATTGTAAAAGGCTCCATTTAATCTTCGATACAGCAGGGTGCACCCAAAATTCTTTGCTTCTTCTGCGTCTTCGTACGTACCTATAGCAGTATTGCCAGAAGTTGACGTCGATTGAAAGACGACGTCGAATGATCAACGACGTGAACACTTTGCTGTGGTTCTGAGTAAAATGACTTATGCTAAAAGGTGGCTTGGATTAGTATCAGAGATCGGACTAGTGCGTAAGCGATATCCGAATTCAGTCCGAGTTTTCTAGATCCATATTTTCACGGGTTCGGATCGGATTCGGATCGGATATAGTGCGTAACCGGTCTTACTGACTAAAAACGAACCCGTGGTCGTTATATACCCATGTGTCGGAGGGTAGGGTATCACCGAAACATTCCTCGCTACCCCCCGACGGGTATTGGCCCGCCAGATAGTCAGGCGGGCCCCGAAAAAAAAACCCCCTTGGCGGCGGATGAAGGTGTTGGGCTCTGCCGCCAAAACTCCCCAGCGGCCGCAGAGGATAGGGAGGACGGCAACGCAACACCGCATCTCCTGTTCCTCTGCGGCCCTAAAGCGACGCAACGATGGTGTGCCCCCATTTGGTCGCGGGAGATAGCATATACCCGGTAAAAACCCAGACTGTGGGTAAATACCCATTTATACCCATTTTTACGTACCCATTTTTTATTTATACCGGGTAAAAATTATAATCAGTTTAATTTAAAATAATTGTTGTATTTTTTAATAAATACTGACCTGTATGTCAGTATTTATTAAAAAATACTACAATTATTTTATAATTTATACTAGACGATGCCTACGGTTACACCCGCTTTATTTAAGGCTACTGCTCTGCTCCCGTCGCTCATAGCGTGATGTTATATAGCCTATAGGCCATCTCGCACTGAAAGAATTTTTCAAATCGAACCAATAGTTCCTGAGATTAGCGCGTTCAACCAAACAAACAAACAAACTCTTCAGCTTTATATATTAGTACTAGAGGACGCCAGCAGCTACGCCTGCATTTTTTTTAAATTTACCCATTTTGGCCAATCCCGTGGGAATTTCGGGAAATCCCTTCTTAGTGCACCCCTACGGTCCCCAAGGAACATACATGCCAAATTTCAGCTTCTTGCGCCCAATAGTTTCGGCTGTAGCGTGTCTGTCAGTCAGTTAGTAGCGCAAGGATTTTATATATTAAGACAAGATAAGATTATTTGAGACCGTCGTCAGCACAACATACGCGGAAACAATATTTCCTCATTAGAACAAGAGAAGAGTATAGCACTATAACTGTCCAATGAGGGATTCAAACGTATTGTGCAGTTTTAATATTTTATTTTTACTGTCTAGGTTGCATTGTAATTATTGAACTGAAACGAGAAATCTAAGTGATTGTTACTCATTTATTTGTTTTAAAATGTTTTCACGATATACCAATGTGTCATAATGTCAGCCTAGAGACGTCCACTGCTAGACATAGGCCTCCCCCAAGTTTCTCTACACAGACCGATTTTGAGCCGCCCGCATTCAACCGCTTCCCGCGATCTTAACCACACCCGCACCGTTGAACGCATCCTGCGCAGGCTCCTCTTAGCCCACGCGGAACGTCCACTCGTGGGATCTCTCTTAGCATCACCGCGGATGTCCAATCCACGGTTACTGAGCCCGCCCACCACGACAATGTGGAGATCCTACGGGGGGAAAAACATCCACACTACAATTTGTGAGTCTGATATAAATAAAATAAAAATGGCTACGCTTCTTGAGATACGGTAAAAAAAATAACTTAAAATTTTGGAATGTTTATGGATTGTAACTAAGCCTGTAAATAATCGTGCTCATCATACAAGCTTAACTGCCCTGAACGTGGAACCAAATCCGACCACTAGCGTAGCATTTAGGGTTTCCATCAGGCCTATGAAACTTCCCTACAATCCCGTAATTAAAAATTATCCATACAAACTAACGCCATCTAGCGCCAGGGGAATGTCATTTTAGCTTTTTTACCCGACTGTGCGTCGCAAAAAGATGATAATGTGTTTAAAGCTAGCTAATCAAAATCACAGTAACTATTGTTTTATTATCAAATTACATTTAGTAACTTTGTAACACAATTATACATTTTTATTGTGAAATATCTTAAAATAGTTCTTCTAAATCAATCTACCGTTAACGCAAAGGTCATTATCGCACTAGATGTGCGGCGCGCCGTGACATTCTAGAAATATCTGTAGCGATAACTGAACGGTAATTTCACCGACTCTGGCAAGAGCTGCGTGGCGCAGTGGATGCGTGCTGGGCCCGTAACCTAGAGGTCAGTGGGTCGGATCCACGCTCTGCTAGAAACGACTTTTTGTGATTTTTATAGTTTTTTGCTTTTAAATTGCATATTTTACATAATTAAATAGTTGTCATTTACTTATAATAATAACACTGAAATTAATCATTTTATTTTGAAAAATGAATCCGCTACTAATGCCATCTATACGATCGGAATAAAAATAAAGTTGATTTGTACGCCATCTAGTGGTAGAGGATGCCTATTGAACTTCAATTTTAAACTGTGAGTGGCTTATCTATACCAGTATTAATGTATAATCTATGGTTTCCATTACATATAGCAGTCAAATAAACAATTTGTTGATCTGCATTTGCGAAATATTTTAGTAATACAGATTATACTCATTCACCTAACATTATTACAAACAGTGTCCGATAATTTATGGCTCTGTTTTCATTCAATGTTACTTTGATAGTAAATCAGAATAAACTGTTGTGCAGAATAAGACTGCACGGTAGGTACGCGTGCTTGTATGTGATAGGTAACTGCAATGTGAGCTCGCGGCGGCGATCAGTTGAGCGATGATTACGAAAAACAAGATTAAAAAATATATATATGAATTCAGTTTTAATAGTATATTCACCCCTGAAAATATTTTCCAAATGCATATCAACACCCTGTATAGTACTTTTGCGGATATTTGGTGCTGTCTAATGCACCAACTTATCAATTGAGCAAAAAAAAATGCTCAGAAATAAATTGATACACAAAATGTTTAAAAAAATAACCGCATTTATATAACAATAGCTAGCATATTTTTTATGAGTCTGTAACGTCCCACTGCAGGGCAAAGGCCTCCCCATTGTTCTTTCACAAGTCCCTATCTTTTCTCATTAAAGCTAACACATACATTTGTTACCACTAGGTGACTTTATAAATGATGTTGAGCAATTAGTGGGATTCTAAATAAAAAAATAGCTACAAATAGTAGTTATAATTACGACATTGTATTTTATATTTTTGAATCAAAACCACACACTACTATGGCAGATATACACTCGCTGGATGCAGTAAGTATCTACTATCTTACACAAAGTTGGTAAACTAGGAACGTAAGTGCAAAATACAAAGTGGTTAAACGAAAGTCTCTGCCATATTAGCAGAGAACTAAATGCTTTAAAACTGTCATACATATTTTATTATTGCGGCTGCTTCGTACCACTGTTAAATAGAAAACTCATTCTCAGTTACCAGACAAGTAAAAAGTAACAAACTTATATTGAAAATTCAAGCTGGAATAAAACATTTTACAACAGAACTTATCGGCGCCGCATGCTGTATCATACATAAACAAGTTGATTCAATCGTAACCTTGCTGACAACGCCGCGTACCGTTTTCAATATTCGGATTATAAGCTGTAGATGTAGTAACACCTATGGTTATTTTGACCAATACCAACTCGCAGATTTAGCAAGCATATTTTGCGTTAAAGAGAATGGTGATGAAACTTATTTTTTTAGCTATTTACTGAAATTGCCTTTTATTTCGTACTAGATTTCATCCACGGCGCCGTCCGCGTCTATTTAAACCGTTTGGAGTGGGCTTTAACAAAAAGGCTCTCTTAGTACTCCTACACTCCCCAAGGAACATTTAGTCATGTCAAATACTAGATTTTGGCGCCCAATAGTTTCAGCTCAGCGTTGTCTGTCAGTCAGTAATGCAATAATTTTATGCATACAGATGTATATAGAGTAGAGTCTCCCAACAAGTAGGTCTTAAGATGAACATGGACAAGACGAAAATCATGTCGAACGTCCATGTTGTACCTGCTCCTATTCAGGTTGGGAACTCTACGCTCGAAGTTTTCGACAAGTATACCTACCTGGGACAAGTAGTCCAATTAGGTAGGTCCAACTTCGAGAAGGAGGTCAATCGTCGAATCCAACTCGGTTGGGCAGCGTTCGGGAAGCTACGACATATCTTCTCGTCCGATATCCCGCAGTGTCTCAAGACGAAAGTCTTTGACCAGTGTGTGTTGCCAGTGATGACTTACGGATCAGAGACGTGGTCGCTCACTATGGGCCTTATCAGAAGACTCAAGGTCACTCAGAGGGCGATGGAGAGAGCTATGCTTGGAGTTTCCCTGCGAGATCGAATCAGAAATGAGGAGATCCGCAGTAGAACCAAAGTCGCCGACACAGCTCTCCGGATAGCCAAGCTGAAGTGGCAGTGGGCAGGGCGCATAGCTCGAAGAACCGATGGCCGTTGGGGCAGAAAGGTTCTGGAGTGGCGGCCACGTACCGGACGACGCAGCAGAGGTAGGCCCCCCGCAAGGTGGACCGACGACCTCGTCAAGATCGCGGGAGGCGGTTGGATGCGGGCGGCTCAAGACCGGTCTGTGTGGAGAACCTTGGGGGAGGCCTATGTCTAGCAGTGGACGTCGTTTGCCTGATATGATGAGATGTATATATACATAGGTATGTAATATTACCCTTCGGGGACCCAGGCGTGAGTCTATAGAAAAAGATGTAAATAAAAAACCTTACAAGCATGAATGTAACCATTTTCTTTCATGTGTTCTAAAAGCAATCATATTTCAATATACCGTTTTAGTTTTAAGCACAAGGGTTTGATCAGCACATTTTCTATAAGCATTGCAATAAAAAAAAAAAATTCGTAGTCGGTTTGTAAACTTTACTTGCGGAATAGGTAGTTTTGCATTCTGGTATTAGACAGGTAGTGAATTTAGCATACTATTATTATCGGGTGAGTTAAAAGCCAGTTTAAGCATGTGCAGTACCGCATTTAGTACGTTAGTTGGCTGTATAATTGTCAAAGCAGCTATTTAGAAACATTACATTAGCTTTAGATTCATAACGTTTAAGTCACATGTATCTGCTTTATGTTTACAATTAGAGAACAATAAGGTCTGAATTAAATTTATTTATAAACTTGTATTGTGCTGGATAGTTTAGGATAAACTTAAACGCATTGCATTCATTGGGTTGCTAAAGCATGCGATCGTATTGTATGTCACTCATTTACGGCCCGTTTGAGTACTCGATCTATCTGTGAATTTGGCTACTAGACACTAACAAGTATGTACCTACCTATATCTAGTAGCTAAATCAATTAATAGATCAGGTATTAAAACCGGATGTCAGTGTTGCTATCTGAAGAAGTTTGACTTAAACAGTCTGCATTCCACTTTCGTTTAGTCAAATAATTTAGTTTTAATTAATTCTATAGCATTTTTAGCTATTGTAATCATATTTTCGCTCACTTAACAAACACGAGTTCGAGGAACAGAAATAATTGTCTATTGACTATACAAAACGCGGATCATTGATCATGAACGCGATTCATAAATATCTAAAAGCGACAACGGCTGGTTATTTCATTTTTAAATTACCATTATACTAAGTTACAGATCAAGACTTACAAACGCAAAAATATTCCCGATATATAGTAAATTACTATATATGATAAAAAATCAATTAAATTCCGTTACCAATTGTTTAATATATTTCGGAATACGTCCTGTCTTTGAGAAAATAATGCTAACGAAAATGAGATATTCTCTCTGTTCACTTATGTGTCTCACAAAGCAATATTAAATAGCTACTTCACCCTCCATACTACAAACTGATAGTTGAATGCGGTAAACTCACCACGGTATAAATAAAGGCTTAATGAAAGTACGCAGAAGTACCTTAGCCTTAGTTTTGTTTCTACGGCGGAAACTTGGAACTAAGTTTACTCCGGCCCGTCCTAAGGGCAGGCTTGAGTAAATAGTAAATAACGACCAGTTGTGTTCTACTTTATTTTGTGAGTACCAGACTGTAATGTGACGCTTAAATGTGTACGGCTAGCTATATAACACTGGACTGTCGAGTGAAATGTGCCGCTGCTTATTTATTCCTTTTTCAGAATGATTCCACACTACCCGATGTACTAAATTGGACTACTGTTGTGAAAAATATTTTTAAAACGGTTATTCTATATTTACTTATTTTCAAAAGATTTCACGCTACTTGAAAGCAATCTGTTGCAAGTAAATAGACAATAATCACCGTCCTAGTGTTATCCCAGTTACATCCAAATGCTGCATATTTGCAACCCAAGCTGCGCTTTGTAGTCTAAACAGTTTTCACATGATATTAACTTTTCAGTGCGACTATCGTTTGATAACTTAAAATCTCGTGGAAAGCCGTCTTCTATCGTATAGTTTAGAGACAGGCTAGTTGAGGATCTTGACTCCACTTAACAACTATCATAGAGTATCAATAAATCTCTTCGGCACTCAAACAGGTTTTTGTGACCAGTAACCCATCTGTCAAACTTGCTTTAACCCCGCAACCCCATAGATCCTATCGTTAGCCATTGACCTCTCGGTGCATGTATACGTATTTTCGTCCAGCAAAGCTCTAAAGCTTAGTTTGAGCCAAGGTTCGGTACCTACTACGCCCTTGCCAATCACAAGTTCAATGTCTGCACTACTGTGTAAAATGATATAAGCAGACGTGTTCCGTTAACTAAGTTTATTGCTCTTATCTATTGTCTACAGAGCCCTACCCTCTGGCAACTCAATAAAGCTTTCTTGGAAGGTTGTCCCGTTCTAATAAATATCAATGCTTCAGTTAACGTTATTTTCTAATAATTTAATAAAACTCTACAACTATTACTACTTTATTTGAAGGCTTCTTTAGAAAATAAATATTATTTCTTAAAATGTTTGGTTTTATAAATATAGTGCCGAAGATTCAAAAAGCCTTTCATATTCATCATTAATATTGAAAAAATCACATGTCATCACTGACACATCACCCCAAAGCTCAAAATGCTGAACTCTGAAACATGGGATATGGCGAGTCCTTTTATGGCGAAGGTATTCATAGAAGGATTTCTCGACTACTTTTATAATATATACCATTACCTATAGAGTAAAATAGAGATTGAATGTCTGACAGACCACTAATTTTGAAGGAAGTTGAAGACAATGAAGGAACTTAGGAAGGATAGTAAAAGTATAATTAAGGAAGTCATTAAATCGTTTTTTAAGGTTACGACAAGGCTGATGCATGAAAACGTTTTTTCTATTGCCAAAGCGAAAAAAAAAACCAAATTAGTCGTAGATCAAAATTTGTTACTACTTACTTAGTTCTAAGTAACTTGATATTTTATATACCGTCCCGTACTCTAATTGATATTTAGAGCGAGACCTTTTCACATATAATCGAATAACCTCGAGATAACCGGCAGTTATCTAGGGCTTCACTCCATGGAGCATGCATTGGTACGTGAGCATTAATTCATAGAGATTAATGCCAACAATCACGTGCGCGTATCGAGTTTAAACCGTGCAGATTTCTGTATTATTATTAACAGTTTGGGCTTATTATTAGATCTTGATGACGGATTAGGAATACTAAATAAGTACCTTAACTCATTCAAAGGGGGGTCAAAAGACGCGGCTATATAACATTCACGAAGCAAATAGTGTCTTTGTAAAAAGATGGACCACTTGACATTTAATCTTATACCAACCTCCGGAGCGAGGCCCTAGGTACTAGGCCAAATCGTCCATTTACCCACAAAGCTATTGTGTTTGCACGGCAGTCTCTTGGTATCTCAACTCCAGTAGCTGCCTCATACCGGTCTGACTGCTTTTTACACTGATACTAAAAAGTAACATCTATTTCTGTACTACAATAATTTATATCATATTACTAGGTAAGTAAATATCCTTAAGTTTAAAACCATCAACATCTTGTAACACCATTACGACATATTCTACTGTTTCACCCACAAAATAAGCAAAGTTCATCTTAAATACTTCCAAAACATCCTTACAAAATACAAAAACACACAGTTTATGTAATAAACAACTTTAAGAAGTACATTACAGAACTTGTTCTAGTTTGACTGGGGCGAGTTCAAGTTTCGTCGAGCAATTTGACTTGGGATACGGAGTTGCATGCACGGTTGTATAATTTGGAATCTGGAGTCTTTTGGTTTAAATTGAATAACTAAAATAAATGCCGCGACTCTTCTACGGTGGCAGACGCTCTATGGAAACGTCAATATTTCGTCAAAGCTGGTTAGACGAATACTCAAGCTCTAAGGTGAAAACCTTGGATGCATCGGGATAGTACTAGGACCGATATGATGATAAACTCTGTAACATCGTTTTCCTTTAAAATACTTCTCTCGGACTATAAAAAAGTCCTATAAAATGGGGGATTTTATAAACATTTAGATAATATACACAAAGACCAAGGGTTATCTGCGTGTGGAGATTAGACCAAAAACACTTGGTGCATTGTTAAACGGTGAGGCTGCCTCACCGTTTATTAAAGAATACCAAAGTGCCAACTCTTTTCTTTCCATAGGTACCTGCGGCACCTATGGTATGAGATGGAAAGAGGTGACTAAGGAATTATTTTTTATGGTAATAGGCGGCAAACGAGCAGACAGATTTCCTGATGGTACCTAAGCAATTACCGCCTGCCATGGACACAAGCAACACCATAGAAGTCACAAGTGCGTTGCCGCCCCTTTGGGTTGGGAAAGGGATAGAATGAGGAGTGGGATGAGGGAGGAGGAATAGGGGATTGGGCCTCCGGCACTCTCACTCACCGAACGAAAGGCAACAGTTTAGGTACTATTACTTTACGTCGATTTTCTGTGAGAGGGCAGTACTTCCCCGGTCGAGCCGGCCCATTTATGCTGAAATCAGCAAGGCTCTACTACCTGGAAACACATACATAAAGCACATTAGTATTTTGCGGAAGAGACGGGCAACCGTCAAACCATGGGGTTTGCCAACTCGTATGACCGACGTGGTACATATTAATAGTAGGCCATATCCTCATATTGCCTCATAATGCTACTGTGACACAAATTAGGAGAGGCCTACATCCAGTAGCTGACTAAAAAGGACGTATGATGGTACTTCAGGATTCATTCTCGACCAAATTTTACAAACGTGCATTTTTATTTTCAAACGATTTTAAATTACCAGCTCCTCAACTCCTCAATAATTTTATTATATCAAATCACTCCAACTGTCCGTTCACTTCAATGAGTCCTCTGCTTCACAATGCAGCTTTCAATTGAACTGAATGCAGCTATACCTGGCTATAGGGTGGGATTACGAACTTGCATCTGGAGCGACTATCGTCACTAGCCCCGTATTTGTTCTAGGCGACGTGGTAACACCGATAGCTGAATCCTATAAATATTCTATTAAGTACAGCAGTCTTGATGTAAGTAACTGTTTTGCTGTATTTAAACAAGCCATAAATAATTACTTTGCACTCACGCTATGCATTTTATTAGCGTATGTGATATTCAGATGTATAACCTACATTTATTGCAGCTGTATTACTCTTACATTTTTATCTTGATTTGACAATGAACGTTCAAAAACCGTTACAAATGACCATATTAATGGATTAACTTAAAATGTTTATCTATCCCTATAGCTTTGATTGAAAAGTTTGTGTGATAACTTTTTGGTAAGTTGCTGTTGTGAACGGCGTCGTCGTAGCATAATCTACTCTGCATTTCAAGTGACACGAAGATTATATATGAAAACCGACTCTCAATTCATAGTCTAAGTAAAGTATAAATTCACTGTATAGATCTTGGTCTTACTCCAGTCGTACCAGTCATACATATACAGATACACAAATAAATCACGGTCACAAACATGCAGAATCCTTACTCAGTATGTGGCTCACATACTTGTTTGCTCCGAGCGACGTGGAATGGTAACACGTTGAGGTGGCGAGACCAACACTTGTGTTGGCTGCATTTGATCCAGTATAAAAGCGGCGTGCATGTTTATTTCAGTACTTAAGTATATTACAAGATGCGCGGTCATTTCGTTTCGAAGTCTTGTGATTTCTTACTACCAGTATTGTACTCTATTTGTGAGGCAATTTACCAGATTTATCAACATTAATTGTGAATTGATTTTGGCATGTATATTCCTTAGAGGCAGCAAGAAATAGAAAGGATTTCCCAAAAATTCCCATGGGATCGGATAAAAATGTGCGGGCGTAGCTACGGGCATCCTCAAATAAATCTTAATTTATTTTGAATAAGCAGGCTTTTGGATGGACGCCCTACCCTGTGGGATAACCCCTCCCCCCCGTGGGATCTCTAGTTTGTCGTGGCGGGGGGCTCAGTAGCTCAGTAACCGTGGTTAGGTCTCCCACGGTGAAGCTAAGCGAGATCCCGGGAGTGGACGCTCCGCGTGGGCTTGACGGAGGCTGCGCAGGTTGCGTCCAATGGTGCGGGTGCGACTTGCAAGGGACAGTTCTTCTATCCTTCGCAGTCGGGCGCGGTCGCGGGAGGAGAGGCGTGTCGGTGTTGCGTTACCGCGCGCCCTATCTCCCGCGACCTAATGGGGCGCCCCATTTGTTACGTCGCGGTGGGGCCGCAGAGGAAGAGGAGATTCGATGTTGCCAGGTTGCCGTCCTCCCTATCCTCTGCGGCCGCTGGGTGTTTTGGCGGCGGAGCCCAACACCTTCATCCGCCGCCAAAGGGGTTTTGGTCGGGGCCCGCCTGACCATCTGGCGGGCCAATACCCGTCAGGAGGTAGCGAGGAATGCTTCGGTGATGCCCGACCCTCCGACACACGGGTGCATGAGGAACACGGGTTGGTTTTTAGTCAGTAAGAGTTTGACAGTCCCCTTCGCCCTTCTCCCAGGGCGGAGGGGCTCCATGAGGATTTTCTAACCCGACACCAAAAGAAAAGGCTTTTGGGTGGAAGAACATTTTTCTGACCAGTACAAAAAATTGAGAAAAAGTGCGACTTCATGATAAAAAGTATTACTTCGCATTCAAACTTAATGGATTGATCAATCAGAACAAAATCGTACATGGTTACCCATCATATCATTTGGATTTACTAGTGAATATTATCATTATTTATAGCACTTAATATTTATTAATTAAAATTTAATCACTTGTCATCAATCAAAGCTTCAACATTCAATAAAAAATATCAAACAGGCAAACCCTGGCTGCGGTTTCAATATCATAACTCGGTACAGTCCTTACTGCGGTTTTATAAAAAATACTGTGAAGCCAATGGTGGATAGTTTTCAATGCAAAGTATTAGGTATTCATTCAGAAATTTTTTTTTAAAGCCATCGTTTGTGCTTTGCTCGCGCCACGCAATCAATGGTCTTTGAGGTGTGTGGTTGTGTATGTATTAGTAGTACTTAAGGCTTTATAGCGATTGTTTGTATCAGAAAACCTATTAAATCGGCTTTTCTTCCCCTAGTGCTAAATCTGTGTAAATTTCTTCACAATTATTTACCTATTCTTATGGTTCAGTCTTTAAAAATGTGCTTCAAAAAAGATTTAAATTGATAAAATTCATTTTAAAATTTTGCTTATAGGTACCAGGCCTTTTTCTAAAGCTTGGCAATTAAATTACCCAATAAATGCCTGGTAGACACTTAGTTAGTGTAGTGTGTAATTCAAAAAAGTTCACAAAAACATTTTAAACTATTATTTGTTTTTGTACTCTTAAAAGCTATTTCAGCAAATCGATTTATTTAGCACCGTCTGACTGAAAATTGTTTTGAAAGGAATTTCTATAATTCAACCCTCTGAAGCTCAAAAATACTGGAAAACTACATTGATTGCTCATGTCTTTGGCAGGGTACTAGTACAGTACAGACTAATTGAATCGACGTGTTTCTTTGAAATGTTTTTTCAAAAGCTTTTATGAAGGTCGCTAGAAAGTAAATTCAAGTTTTCAACGCGAAAACGTGGGTAAAATCCGGTTAGGTATTATTACCTAAGGCTAATAGCCTTTGCCGCTATTTTCAGGCTTTTAATGTATTGGAAGCTTATTACTCTGACGTTTTTATGCCACGTTTTTACTGGATCTAAGCCCGCTGCACCTAATGATCCAGCAGGAAGCTGGCGCTGCAGTAATCCGTCTAGACAAGCTCGGGCTGTGGAGAAAGGATGATCGAATTACCCACGCACGCCTAAAAGAGACCTTAACCAAAGAGATCCCGATGCTAGAGGCCGTTTGCGATCTTATCCCTAAAACTTTTGTCTTTGACAAAAAATATCGCATCCAATTACAGGAGGAACACAAAGACAGCTCAGGTATACACGAATTCAGAGTATACACAGACGACTCAAAAACGAAGCATGGGACAGGTGCGGGCGTATTCTCCCATGACTTAAATATCAATATCTTAACATCCCTTGGCACTCTTAACACCATATTCCAAGCCGAGTGTGTTGGGATCACAAGAGCCGCAACAGCAATCGCGTCTAGGAACGTAAGTGACCTGTCTATACGTATTATCACAGACAGTGCCTCAGTACTACAAGCTCTTGGCAGCAACTGCTTTAACAGCGGCCTCATCATGGAATGCCAGCTAGAGCTGCAAAAGTGCAGAGAAGAATCGGGTTACGCTGCAATGGATTAAAGGCCACAGCAACTCCGCAGGCAATGACGCCGCAGACCAACTGGCACGGCAAGGATCGGACACAATGATAATGGGACCCGAGCTGATTGTACCGATACCGGCAAGCCAACTCAAATGTGGCTACGCGAGAGAACCGCACATGAACACGAAAAACAGTGGGCAGACATAAAAGAATGCAGATAAACAAAAGATGCTATCCCCTGTTTGAACAAGCGACTCTCGCACAAGCTGCTGCATTCAAATAGAAAAACACTTAAGCATCTGACAGGCATAATAACCGGCCACTGTCCACTCAACAAGCACTTATTCAACATAGGCGTTACGGACAGCCCACTGTGCAGGACCTGCATGGAAACTGAAGAAACACCCGCTCACGTCATTCTGCACTGCACAAGTGTGAGCGATCAACGGGCAAAGCTGCTGAACAACCCCAGAACCATGTGTGAGGCTTTGAACGACACCAGCCAACTAATGGCTTTCTGGAAGGAGCTAAGGTGGTATGAGTAGTCGGCGTCAATCAAGTCGCCACTTACGCACAATGGCCCAAATAAGTGGCTAAGTGCGGAAAACCCACGACCAACTATAACTATATAACTATGCCACATTTTTGTGAGACGTATTGCTCAGTAATTGCTATCTTAGATTTATGTGAATGCTGCACATTGAAAACAAAATACTATTTACGGATTTTGTGAGGTTTATTCTGAGTTTACAGTCTGGCATCATGGTGATATCTGTCTATTACTCGACGTTTGTACGTAACGGTCGTAGAAAATATACGTCTTTAGACGGTGTTTGTCTTTATGTCTGGAATGTAAAGATATAGCATACAAACATTGCTTCAATTTTGTTGTTAGTATTTACGCAGAATAAGCTCAATGTATCTTTAAGTCTTACTCGTATGCTTGTTTTAGATAACTAGATCTCAATCTGGAGGCAAATTCCTACGGTAACACGCGAGCTTATTTCACCGTACGTTTTCTTCATTACGTAAATACAATACAGCCACTTTATATTCATACATTTAAAGACCTGTCAATCTTCAGGTTTTCTGTACAATAATATACCAAATTATATTGGTGATATACAATTAGAAATACCACCGTGTGTCCCAAGCTAAAGTATGAAAATACTTGGAAGTTGTTTATTTCGACATTTACGAACAGTAAAACGAACGTGAAACGATAATCATAATTAAATAGAATCCATTGAAGTAAGATTACTGCGAACAACTATTATTTCGATTCCAATTGCTGGATGGATTTTATAATTCCAACGAAATTTTCCATCAAGTAAACAAACAACTAATTAATCATTGTTCTTCATTTAATAAGTCAATCGCCCGCGGCTCTTAGGGCGGTTTCAGATTTGCGTATTTTTCTGCGCTTACACAATCGTTTGAGCATACGCGCTTACACGCGCGCCACATTACGCGCTTCAAAAAACCGGACTCCCGTAAACGGGCATATTTCGGCGTGTTCGCTCGAAACGGTAGTGACATCGTGTCAGTGTCAACATAGATTCTGACATTTTGTTTGTCAGATAATGACTTTTGTGTTGAGTTATGATGCGCTGAACTTTGTGATGGCGTGATTTGAACTTTGTGATGAATTTAAAGGATCATAACTCAAAAATGAAATCGATGACATAGGGTTTTTAATTTAAAATTACGTTACTTAGATAATACGTAATAAGATGGGAAATAGAAACATACACTCGTCCAAACAAAAATATTTATTTCAGAACCCTTGATTATGAACAATAATCTGGCGCCACGCGGCGTAATTTCTGTTAAATAGCACAAGGCTAAGATGCACAAATACCACTTTTAAGCAGTCTAATATTCTCTTAAAATAAAAAAATCATAGCGATATCATTCACCACGACTGGGAAATATGAAAATTAGTACAACAATTCCCATTTCCGCAGTGATATCAGTGGCCGTGGCACACTGTAGCCGTTCTGATTTTTTTGTTCTTCATAATATTATATAATACAAAAATAGCAATTAGCGTGGCACAAAATGCTTGTAATGCTCTTTCCAAAAAGGTTTCACACTTGTATATTGTAACACACACACACATACATACATACATACATACATAACGTCACGCCTTTTATCCCCGAAGGGGTAGGCAGAGGTGTATTTCTACACCCACTTTTCGCCAGATATACTTTAGTCCCACGTAATAAGGGGCGAGCCTATTGCCGTACCGGGCACATTTCCAGACTCCGTGCTGCTACTGAGAACTTCGTGACAGAAAAACCCAATAACACTGCCCGACCCAGGAATCGAACCCGGGACTTCCCGATCCCACGCGCACATTTATGCTGCGAGACCAACGAGGCAGTCGTATAGGGTTTGATGTCGAGTTTTCCGTCTCTACGCAAAGATGGTATTTGCATCGTGTTATCCTTAGTCGCCTCTTACGACACCCACGGGAAGATACGGGGTGGTGACACTTGTATTCTATGCCGTCAACCACACGGCGAACACACACACACATTGTACAAAATAATATGTTCAAACGTAAACAAAAAGCAACTGCAACGCCACAGACGCAATACTCAAGCAGTCAACTGTCAAACGCTTTTTTATATTTTTCTCCTTGGTTTGAATACTTGGATTTGTATATTATGGTAGTAAATTTAACGGAGAAGCGAGATAAATAATAGACATTGATCTTAGAACGACAGAGACGAATATATTACATGAATTGGAGCGCGGGTGACATGTCGACCAGTAGTCGACACGGGCAAGCAACGGACTAAAACGCATGTCGACTAGCGGTCGACACGGGCAAAATAGCGCCCAAGGCCATGTCGACCAGTAGTCGACACGGACAATCAACGGAATAAAACGCATGTCGACCAGTGGTCGACATAGGCAGTCAAAGGGTTAACGTCGAATGGTATACTACCAAATGCTTGGCAGAAGTTTTCTCTGTTGTGAGCAACAAGCGACCAAACACAGGGCTCCATGGGCAACTGCTCGACCACGATAATGCGCCCACCCACACCGCAATCAAAACAAGAGACTTCCTAGACAGCACCCCGGTCAAACTCCTGGGTCACCCTCTTTACAGGCCTGACCTAGCACCGTGTGACTTCTTCTTATTCCCAAAAATAAAAAATCTGCTCAAAAGGATACAATGTTCGTCGCCGGATAATGCGCTCTCAGCGTTCGAGCAGGCTGTAAACGAGGTGTCTGCGGCTGACTGGAAAAAGTGCTAAAGCGAAAACTGGTTCAGACGCATTAAACTTTGTATGGAGGCTGGTGGAGAGTACTTTGAAAAGATGTAATAAAAATATATTGACTTACAGATTTTTTTTTGTGCCGTGAAACTTTCTGAGTGTCCCCCGTTTTTTTAGTGTCCCACGTATATACCATTACCTATAGGGTAAAATAGGGATTGAATATTTGACAGACCACTAATGTTAAAGGAAGTAGTAGACAATGAAGGAACTTAGGAAGGATAGTAAAATTTTAATTAATTAAGTCATTAAATCGTTTTTTAAGATTACGACAAGGCTAATACACGAAAACGTTTTTTCTTTTGCCAAAGCGAAAAATGAACCATATTAGTCGTAGATCAAAATTTGTTATTACTTACTTAGTTCCAAGTAACTTGATATTTTATATTCCGTCCCGTACTCTTATAGGCATTTAGAGCGAGACCTTTTCATAGGGCTCGAAATTAGATACATTACAAATCCGACTTTACTATATTGTTGTCACTTTCAATGTCGCGATGCTCGGAATTCAAATTGGAATAAGACATTTGTGAGTAAAACATTGTTCAGCAATAGTCAGCAGTTTGAGAGAATGTGAAGTTTTTGTCCAGTTCTCTATGTATTTTGATCATTTGTAGCGTAGCAGAAGTATAACCATCTGACATGTCAATGGTCGCAGGTTCGATGCCCACTATTACATACATTCAAACCTTTAATTTTGTGTGCATTTACATGGATGTTTTTCATGGTCTTGGTTTTTCTAGGTATGAGATTATGCGTATTAACAAGAAAATAATAAATTAATGTTTATCCATTGTCTAGTACAGCTTGCTCGTAGCTTAGTATGTGATAGAGTATTAATATATCCTATTAAAGTTGAAGGGGATATATGTATTATATTAGTTTAAATTATCTACTTTCTATTTTGATCCTATTCTACGGCATCAGGAACCAGAATAACTTACTCTTCACACTCACGATACAGCTATGATTATGCCTTCACATGGTAATATCAAATTACCTCGATAACTGGCAGTTATCCTAGGGCTTCACTCCATGGAGCATACGTTGGTACGTGAGCATTAATTAACAGAGATTAATGCCAACAATCACGTGCGCGTATCGAGTTTAAACCGTTCTGTATTATTATTAACAGTGTGGGTTTATTATTAGATCTATAAGAACAGTGGTGACAGATTAAGAATACTAAATAAGTACCTTAACTCATTCTGACTCAAACGCGACTATATATAATTCACGAAGCAAATAGTATCTTTGTAAACAGACGGAACACTTGACATATCGCTCATTTGCGACAAGAACGTGACAAAGTAAAAATCTCAATTTGTGGTAAAACGCATTTGAAACTTTAAAATTCATGTAACTTTTTAATTATTATGTTTAGACTATTCAGTTCAATACAACATAATTTTAAGGTTTTCGTTTTTTGGATCAAATTGCATTCAGACCTTTAAGTCAGTTATTAAATTTATTATGATTATTTATTTAAAAAAGGGTCCTCCTTGTTGCGTTATTCTTGTCAAAAAATTGGAGTATTGCAAAACAAACAGATATGTATCGTTTTTCTTTAAAAAAAAATTTAATAAAAATCGAAACATTTACAAGTTATGTCGTATTGTTACGTTTTTATTGATAATCTGTTAACTAAATGTATGGAACATTTTAATTAAGACACGTTACTGTCGTAGAAATCTCTGTTTTTTGTATTTTGTTTTACAAAATGAAAGATATTTTAGCTAAGTTATTGTGTAACTTTCGCTGAAATACAAGTAACAATCACATTTAAAAAATATATCACAATTATAACCAGACACTAATATTTGTAGTTTTACTTTTACTCAAAACCGTTAGCAATTGTAACGTTATTAAACATTTAGGAATGCCATATTAGCATAAACACCACAACCCTCTGCTTATCTCAGTAATATTAGGAAACTAATCTTAATTAAGTCTCACATAAATCAAATAAACATATTAGCAAACAATCACAGATAGGTAATCATTCAGTACAAAGATTATCCTCTAATCTTAAAATATTAGGAAAATAACATTATTATTAGATATTGCTTTTTAATGGCACAAAGTTTCAAGGCGTTTCTGAATTCACAGTTCACTTAACAATAATAAAATCTGAGTAAATGAAATAAAAAACTTAACACTTAGGTAAATCTACAAAGATTCGTAAAAAGGTATGTAGTACCTTGGAATGTGGTTTTGGATGGCTGTAGAAAAATATGAACATTACGTAATAAATGCTTTTCCTTACCTTGGCAAAAATTATAATAAGCCAAATAACGAACTTTTAGGTCTGGGTCGTGAAGAAATTGATGGAACCTTACATCAATGACGGAAGAAATGTTACTGTGACAATTTTTTTACACCACTTTTACTAGCGGAATATTTGAAATCTAAAAATACTAGTATCGTGGGCACTATCAATAGAGCTTGAAGAGAAATACGCTTCCGTGAAGAACGCAAAAGAGAAATTACATAGTACGTTTGTGCTAAAAACAGGCGATACATCGTTAACTGTTCATCAGGCTAAATCTAATAAAAATGTCCTAATCCTCAGTACCATGCATCCCGCTGTAACAATAGACCTAAGTTCAAATAAAAACCTGAAGCAGTGTTATTCTACAGCTCAAAATATGGAAGTAGATGTCGTAAATCAAATGGGTCGTAAATATACAGTAAAGGCAGCTTTCAGAAGTTGGCCGATTCATACATTTTATAATTTGTTGCATTTAGCATGTATAAATGCATAGGTATTGTATAAAACTATCAACTAAAATTTAACACATAGACTTTTTATTACAATTGGGAAAGAAGACAAAGAAGTATTTGACTAGTAGAACAATTCTTGTAGAAATTCCGGCAAACATATCGGGGAGACAAGAAAAACGGACAAGGTGCCAGGTAAAGTCGAAATGCTCAAATAATAAGTAATCTGTGAAGTGCCACATGTGCAAAAAACTGTCTGCAATAATTGCACTGATAAAGAATATTATTTATGTATTAGGTACTTATTCTAATGATAATATTAACTAGTTTATAGATAACTTAAAATGTTATAAGAATTATTCAGTAAGTTGTCACGATTATATGACAAAAGAAATATATTTAATAACATGATTTGTTTTGTTACTTTTGTTTATTAAGATAAGAATTTGTTTTAAGTTGATTATTAAACATGTTCTGTATATTTAACCAATTGGTTTAATAATAACTGTCATGCCTTATACCAATTATCATTACATATATAATAAATAAAATGGGACAAATTTGTCACGACGGCGGTTCACAAGGGATCTTAATCTTAGGCGCTTCTAGTGTTAATTCATTTGTATTTCGAGAATCGGTATTATCTTTTCATTTTACTAACTTACGTGAATGTTTATTAATTCCTCGGACAAGCTTTAAAATCTTCCTAGACCGTGAATCCATCTGAAAAATAAATTGTAATTAGACAATGTTTTTATCATTTATATTGCAACATTGTAAGCTTATTGGTGTTAAAAAATTATTCTTTTTTATCAAGAATGTGTTAACTTGAGATAACCAACATTAAGACCAAACATTTTGTACTTTTATTATCAACTGTAACGGAACATCTTAAATTAACCAACAACAAACATTGTTTATTTCAGCAAAAACGATACAATTCTATGTGAACCACAGCATGCGATTACTATTTTAACTACAATAATGACCCATATACAAAATGTCCCATTATAGCTGCAAAACTGAATGACTAAAAAAACAAAAAGCTGTATTTACCTTTCATTAAAACCGTGACACCATGAGCTGTTACGTTTTTGCCGCAATCGGGCAGCACTTTCCGCCTGAAGCGAGCGGCGACAACTGACGTGAACCGATCTTGCATTAAACTTAAGGGCGGAAAGAGATGGCGCTAAACCGATAGTCGCCGACCTTTTCCCTCATTACTCGGTCATTTTTGGCGCTAGAAATATCGCGTTTTAGCAGCAAGTAGAGCGCGATCCGCCGGATTCTACTGTATCATTATTCCATAACGATACATATTTTCGTTAACACGTTCTTGTCGCAAATGAGCGATATAATCTTATACCAACCTCCGGAGCGAGGCCCCAGGTACTAGGCCAAATCCCTCCATTTACCCACAAAGCTATTGTGTTTGCACGGCAATCTCTTGGTATCCCAACTCCAGTAGCTGACTCATACCGGTCTGACTGCTTTTTACACTGATACTAAAAAGTAACATCTATTTTGGTACTACAATAATTTATATCATATTAAGTAGGCCTACGCTTAGTACGTTAGACCTTAACTTAAGGATATTTACTAGGTAAGTAAATATCCTTAAGTTTAAAGCCATCAACATCTTGTAACACCATTACGACATATTCTACTGTTTCACCCACTAAATAAGCAAAGTTCATCTTAAATACTTCCAAAACATCCTTATAAAATACAAAAACACACAGTTTATGTAATAAACAACTTTAAGAAGTACATTATAGAACTTGTTCAAGTTTGACTGGGGTGAGTTCAAGTTTCGTCGAGCAATTTGACTTGGGATACGGAGTTGCATGCACAGTTGTATAATCTGGAATCTGGAGTCTTTTGGTTTAAATTGAATAACTAAAATAAATGCCGCGACTCTTCTACGGTGGCAGACGCTCTATGGAAACGTCAATATTTCGCCAAATCTGGTTAGACGAATACTCAAGCTCCAAGGTGAAAACCTTGGATGCATCGGGATAGTACTAGGACCAATATGATGATAAACTCTGTAACATCGTTTTCCTTTAAAATACTTCTCTCGGACTAGAAAAAAGTCCTATAAAATGGGGGATTTTATAAACATTTAGATAACATACACAAAGACCAAGGGTTATCTGCGTGTGGAGATTAGACCAAAAACACTTGGTGCATTGTTAAACGGTGAGGCTGCCTCACAGTTTATTAAAGAATACCAAAGTGCCACCTCTTTTCTTTCCATAGGTACCTTCGGCACCTATGGTATGAGATGGAAAGAGCTGACTGACTAAGGATTTTTTTTTATGGTAATAGGCGGCAAACGAGCAGACGGATTGCCTGATGGTATGCAATTACCGCCGCCCATGGACACAAGCAACACTATCGGAGTCAAAATTGCATTGCCGCCCCTTTGGGTTGGGAAAAGGGATAGGATGAGGAGTGGGATGAGGGAGGAGGAATAGGGGATAGGGCCTCCGGCACTCTCACTCACCGAATGAAAGGCAACAGTTTATGTACTGTTACTTTTCGTCGATTTTTTGTGAGAGGGTAGTACTTCCCCGGTC
Source organism: Euclidia mi (assembly GCA_944739405.2). Taxonomy (NCBI): domain Eukaryota; kingdom Metazoa; phylum Arthropoda; class Insecta; order Lepidoptera; family Erebidae; genus Euclidia; species Euclidia mi. The sequence continues at coordinate 71,351,204 of OX123193.2, read as the reverse complement.
GAGCCGGCCCATTCATGCTGAAATCAGCAAGGCTCTACTACCTGGAAACACATACATAAAGCAAATTAGTATTTTGCGGAAGAGACGGGCAACCGTCAAACCATGGGGTTTGCCAACTCGTATGACCGACGTGGTACATATTAATAGTAGGCCATATCCTCATATTGCCTCATAATGCTACTGTGACACAAATTAGGAGAGGCCTACATCCAGTAGCCAACTAAATAGGACGTATGATGGTACTTCCGGATTCATTCTCGACCAAATTTTACAAACGTGCATTTATATTTTCAAACTATTTTATATTACCAGCTCCTTAACTCCTCAATAACCTTATTTATATCAAAGCTTTCCAAACAACTGTCCGTTCACTTCAATGAGTCCTCTGCTTCACAATTCAGCTTTCAATTGAACTGAATGCAGCTATACCTGGCTATACGACGGGATTACGAACTTGCATCTGGAGCGACTATCGTCACTAGCCCCGTATTTGTTCTAGGCGACGTGGTAACACCGATCGCTGAATCCTATAAATATTCTATTAAGTACAGCAGTCCTGATGTAAGTAACTTTTTTATTGTATTTAAAAAACGATTAATCCCCTATTGGGTTAAAATATGAAATTGCCGTTTTATTGTAATAGGTACTTTGAATATTGACATAGAATCTTCATGGTTTGAGGTTTTTGAATGAAACTTTTTTCACATGGTTTTTATATATGATGTCCTTCTTTTAAAATTGTGAAAGATTTGAATATCGACTTTCAATTGTTTTTGTTATTCAATTGAAAGTTATTTATTCATTTTCATTGTTATTTACTATAGTGTTCTCCGATCTGGTCAAGCAATAACGGCATAATGAACACCGAACAATGTTGGCAAAACTTGCTAGTTTTGCCAACATTAAAACAGCCCCGACTCATGAATCGAGTTTCACCATTATTGCTCCATGACAACGCGAGACCTCATACAGCACGAGAAACCATTTTGATCATTCAGGAAGCAGCAGTTAGAAATCATTCGTTATCCTCCGTATTTGCTAGACCTTGCTCCAACGGACTACCATTTTTTTCGTGATTTGGACAATTATCTACGTGACAAGAAGTTTTCTTCCCAGGAGGCAACACAAAATGGTTTCACACAGTTTGTGCAGTCTAGAGGAGAGTTCTATCGCAACGGCATAAATGACCTTCCTATTAGATGGCAGCAATGTATAGATAATAATGGTAACTATTTTGATAAATAAATATTTTAAAAATTAAAAAAATAACAATTTTGATTTTCAGTAAAAATCGGAAATTTCATACTTTAACTAATAATGACTTTGCAGTCACGCTATGTATTTTATTAGCGTATGCGATATTCGGATGAATAACCTACATATATTGCACCTGTATTACGCTTAATTTTTTATCTTGATTGGACAATGTGCGTTCAAAAACCGTTACAAATGGATTGATTTAGAATTTTTATCTATCCCTATAGCTTTGATTGACAAGTTTGTCAGATAACTTTTTGGTAAGTTGCTGTTGTCAACAGCGTCGTCGTAGCATAATCTACTCTGCATTTCAAGTGACACGAAGGTTATATATGAAAACCGACTCTCAATTTATTCATAGTCCAAGTAAAGTATAAATTCACTGTATAGATCTTGGCCTTACTCCAGTCGTACCAGTCATACATATACATATACATAAATAAATCACGGTTGCAAACATGCAGAATCCTTACGCAGTATGTGGCTCGAAATGGTAACACGTTGTGGGTGGTGAGACCAACACTTGTATTGGCTGCATCTGATCCAGTATAAAAGCGACGTGCATGTATATTTCAGTATTTAAGTATATTACAAGATGCGCGGTCATTTCGTTTCGAAGTCTTGTGATTTCTTACTACCAGTATTGTACTCTATTTGTGAGGCAATTTACCAGATTTATCAACATTAATTGTGAATTGATAGTATTTATTGACGTGACAACGTCTTATAAATTGGTTTGCCGGGTGACACTTCAAGAAACTGCGTTACGCTCCGCTCACGTTATGCGCTCACAATGAGAGCGAGTGAGAGGCACGCGTCCCGCCTAAGAGCGAGAGAGACAGACATAAAAAGTGAAAGGCACGCGTCTTTCATCCTTCTTCCTACTATACGAATGAATATTCACATTAAAATTATTTTACCACTCAAAGTCGTTGTCACGTAAAACTTTCGCCCGTATACCGACTTTACAGGCAACCAATTTTTTTTTGATATTAATGTTTTAGAAATCTAAAGTTTAGATTCTGTACATAAGTCGTGGTATGGAGAATTTGCCTGTATATATCAAAACTCTTGCGTTACTGAATGACTGATAAACAAACTACAGCCAAAAGCATTAGGCGTAAGAAGCTGAATTTTGGCATGTATATTCCTTAGAGGCAGCAAGAAATAGAAAGGATTTCCCAAAAATTCCCATGGGATCGGATAAAAATGTGCGGGCGTAGCTACGGGCATCCTCAAGTAAATCTTAATTTATTTTGAATAAGCAGGCTTTTGGATGGACGCCCTCCCCTGTGGGATAACCCCCCCACCCCGTGGGATCTCCACCTTGTCGTGGTGGGGGCTCAATAGCTCAGTAACCGTGGTTAGGTCTCCCACGGTGAAGCTAAGCGAGATCCCGGGAGTGGACGCTCCGCGTGGGCTTGACGGAGGCTGCGCAGGTTGCGTCCAATGGTGCGGGTGCGACTTGCAAGGGACAGTTCTTCTATCCTTCGCAGTCGGGCGCGGTCGCGGGAGGAGAGGCGTGTCGGTGTTGCGTTACCGCGCGCCCTATCTCCCGCGACCAAATGGGGCGCCCCATTTGTTACGTCGCGGTGGGGCCGCAGAGGAAGAGGAGATTCGATGTTGCCAGGTTGCCGTCCTCCCTATCCTCTGCGGCCGCTCGGTGTTTTGGCGGCGTAGCCCAACACCTTCATCCGCCGCCAAAGGGGTTTTGGTCGGGGCCCGCCTGACCATCTGGCGGGCCAATACCCGTCAGGAGGTAGCGAGGAATGCTTCGGTGATACCCGACCCTCCGACACACGGGTGCATGAGGAACACGGGTTGGTTTTTAGTCCGTAAGAGTTTGACAGTCACCTTCGGCCTTCTCCCAGGGCGGAGGGGACCAAAAAAAAAGGCTTTTGGATGGAAGAACATTTTTCTGACCAGTACAAAAAATTTACAAAAAGTGCGACTTCATGATAAAAAGTATTACTTACATTCAAACTTAATGGATTGATCAATCAGAACAAAATCGTACATGGTTTCCCATCGTATCATTTGGATTTACTAGTGAATATTATCATCATTTACAGCACTTAATATTTATTAATTAAAATTTAATCACTTGTCATCAATCAAAGCTTCAACATTCAATAAAAATATCAAACAGGCAAACCCTGGCTGCGGTTTCAATATCATAACTCGGTACAATCCTTACTGCGGTTTTATAAAAAAATACTGTGAAGCCAATGGTGGATAGTTTTCAATGCAAAGTATTAGGTATTCTTTCAGAAAATTCTTTTTAAAGCCATCGTTTGTATGTGTTTTGCTCGCGCCACGCAATCAATGGTCTTTGAGGTGTGTGGTTGTGTATGTATTAGTAGTATTTAAGGCTCTATAGCGATTGTTTGTATCAGAAAACCTATTAATTTGGCTTTTCTTCCCCTAGCTCTAAATCTGTGTAAATTTCTTCACAATTAATTACCTATTCTTATGGTTTAGTCTTTAAAAATGTGCTTAAAAAAAGATTTAAATTGATAAAATTCATTTTAAAATTTTGCTTATACCAGGCCTTTTTCTATAGCTTGGCAATTAAATTACCCAATAAATGCCTGGTAGACACTAACTAAATTCGAAAAAAATCACAAAAACATTTTAAACTATTATTTGTTTTTGTACTCTTAAGGTAGAATTCCGTGCATAGCGATCGATCGCAGCCGCACGCGGCCTACGACTGTCGTCGATCGCTCGCGACAATAGTCAAAGTATGAAAATGTATGGCACCGCTGCCGAGGCCCGCGACTGACGCGCGTGGCCGACGAATGTCGTGAGCCGCGCGCGGCAGTGTCTTGAAATTAGTAGTAATGAAAAAAAAAATTCGGAAGTTTTGCCGACTATACAGGGTGTAAAAAGACCCTTAACGAAAACTGAAATCCCATGTTGTACCAATCACTACGAACATTTTCTACTTCGGCACCATACCAGGGAAATTACTGGTTCAGAAGATATTGAAGCTCAAAGTTAGTATGGAATTTTTCTAATTCAGTACAAAATCGATTCATTTACCCCGCCAATATGTTCTTTAGATGCCCTGTAAGCCCATGGATAAGTAGGTTTTTCGAGCATTGCACGCGCGCGCTTTTAATTGTTTAAAAAATGAGAAAACTTTAAAAAAATAAAACGTTTCCCAGGTATTACTTTTGGTTAGTATGACTTGGCATGATGTCCACAACGAGTAGACTTTGGCTTGGTGATGGGTCTTGTGACACTCTGTATAAAAACAATTAAATTTTGTATTATCGTTCCAAACTTCCAACATTTTTTTTCATTAGGTACAATATAATTGCTTTTGAATCAATATTTGCTAGTATCCTTTTTCATTTCTGCTTTTAATGATAGGGTCGATTGGTACTCTAGTTTCATAATATAGCAACAGCAGCTCGTCATTCTCCTCTTCTTCTTCAAGGATGTCAATTAGCATTTCGACCATGATTTTGACTTCGCTAGACACACGTCTAGAGGGAACTGACGAACAACATCTACTAATTTCAAGACACTGCCGCGCGCGGCTCATGACATTCGTCAGCCGCGCGCGTCAGTCGCGGGCCTTGGCAGCGGTGCCATACATTTTCATACTTTAACTATTGTCGCGAGCGATCGACGACAGTCGTAGGCCGCGCGCGGCTGCGATCGATCGCGATGCACGGAATTCTACCTTTAAAAGCTATTTCAGCAAATCGATTTATTTAGCACCGTCTGACTGAAAATTGTTTTGAAAGTGATTTCTATAATTCAACCCTCTGAAGCTCAAAAATACTGGAAAACTACATAGATTGCTCATGTCTTTGGCAGGGTACTAGTACAGTACAGACTAATTGAATCGACGTGTTTCTTTGAAATGTTTTTTCAAAAGCTTTTATGAAAGTCGCTAGAAAGTAAATTCAAGTTTTCAACGCGAAAACGTGGGTAAAATTCGGTTAGGTATTATTACCTAGGGCTAATAGCTTTTACCGCTATTTTCAGGCTTTTAATGTATTGGAAGCTTATTACTCTGACGTTTTTATGCCACGTTTTTACTGGACCGCTGCACCTAATGATCCAGCAGGAAGCTGGCGCTGCAGCAATCCGTCTAGACAAGCTCGGGCTGTGGAGAAAGGATAATCGAATTACCCACGCACGCCTAAAAGAGACCTTAACCAAAGAGATCCCGATGCTAGAGGCCGCTTGCGATCTTATCCCTAAAACTTTTGTCTTTGACAAAAAATATCGCATCCAATTACAGGAGGAACATAAAGACAGCTCTAGTATACACGAAGTCAGAGTATACACAGACGGCTCAAAAATGAAGCATGGGACAGGTGCGGGTGCGGGCATATCCTCCCATGACTTAAATACCAATATCTCAACATCCCTTGGCACTTTTAACACCATATTCCAAGCCGAGTGTGTTGGGATCACAAGAGCCGCAACAAATCGCGGCAAGCCGCTAAAAATCTTCAACTAACTTAATTACATTTTTATTATAAGACAACCTCTTTCAGTAGAGACTGCGTCTTATTCCTTAAGTACTCCAGCTACACTATTCTTCTTTAAAACTGGTCGCAATCTTCTCTCAGTCGTTATACGGCGCTGTAAAGATATTTCTTTAATTCCCTCTTCGGCACGGAAACAATTCTTTAGAAACGATTCCAATGCCTCTGTAAAGTATCCTGTCACAGCTCCTAAGGGAATGTGGAGGAATCCATTGCGTTGCACGTGCGCCAAAACATGCAGAAAGGAAAAGGAAGGAATTCGGATACTACTGTCAAGTGATAGCAAATTTATTTAGCCGGGTTTGAGATTTATGATTCCACAGTTGATTTGGGAATTGAATAAAATAATGTGATGTGTCGTTGATTTTATTTTGATCCGTTGAAATTTATTTGTATCTGTTGTTTGGAAATAAAGGCGAGAGTTTATAGGAATATTAATGTTAAAAATGCCTACTTTTAGGGAATACGATCAAAATTGGCTACGCTTCTATCTATTACATACATACATACATACATAGACTAACGCCTGTTTCCCCGAAGGGGTAGGCAGAGGCAAATTAAACGCCCACTTTTCGTCAGTGTTTGGATCCCACGTAATAGGTGCGAGCCTATTGCCGCTTATCGCGATATTTTGTTTGCCAGAACCTCGTCCGTTGATCGGCAGGTGCACCACTTGCAGATGAGGTTGGCTTGGAACCCTAAGTTCTTGGTGGGAACCCTATGCACCCTGGTCTATCTATTAGGGTCTCAAATTATCATGAAAGCTTATCGGGGTAAGCGTTGGGGTAATAACGACATGTCAGCCTCATAAAACAAACACACAGCAAACTAATAACCAAAAAGGTCACATGGTTCTTGAATTCAACCGCAAATCGCCATAGACGACCAAACTAATCAATCGTGTCTAGGAACGTAAGTGACCTGTCTATACGCATTATCACAGATAGCGTCTCAGCACTACAAGCTCTCGGCAGCAACTGCTTTAACAGCGGCCTCATCATGGAATGCCAGCTAGAGCTGCAAAAGTGCAGAGAAGAATCGGGTTACGCTGCAATGGATTAAAGGCCACAGAAACTCTGCAGGCAATGACGCCGCAGACCAACTGGCACGGCAAGGATTAGACACAATGATAATGGGACCCGAGCCGATTGTACCGATACTGGCAAGCCAACTCAAAACGTGGCTACGCGAGAGAACCGCACATGAACACGAAAAACAGTGGGCAGGCATAAAAGAATGCAGACAAACAAAAGATGCTATCCCCTGCTTGAAGAACAAGCGATTCTCGCACAAGCTGCTGCATTCAAATAGAAAAACACTTAAGCATCTGACAGGCATAATAACTGGCCACTGTCCACTCAACAAGCACCTATTCAACATAGGCGTTACGGACAGCCCACTGTGCAGGACCTGCATGGAAACTGAAGAAACACCCGCTCATGTCATTCTGCACTGCACAAGAGTGAGCGATCAACGGGCAAAGCTGCTGAACAACCCCAGAACCATGTGTGAGGCTTTAAACGACACCAGCCAACTAATGGCTTTCTGGAAGGAGCTAAGGTGGTATGAGTAGTCGGCGTCAATCAAGTCGCCACTTACGCACAATGGCCCAAATAAGTGGCTAAGTGCGGAAGTCAAAGGTCAAAAATCATTTATTCATCTAGGTCACAAGGTGACGCTTATGAACGTCAAATTTTTAAAGTAAATTACTTAATGCTTCTACATTTACATTTACTGCCTCGTTCGCAAAGCAATAGGTAGAACCACGATCAAGAACGGGCAATAAAACTCGTGGCCACTCTTTTTAATCCCAATGGAAAACCCACGACCAACTATAACTATATAAGTATGCCACGTTTTTGTGAGACATATTGCTCAGTAAAACGTTAGTATTATCTTTTATTTTTACGTGAATGATGAACATAGAAAAGAAAATACTATTTACGGATTTTGTGAGGTTTATTCTGAGTTTACAGTCTGGCATCATGGTGATATCTGTCTATTACTCGACGTTTGTACGTAACGGTCGTAGAAAATATACGTCTTTAGACGGTGTTTGTCTTTATGTTTGGAATGTAAAGATATAGCATACAAGCATTGCTTAAATGTTGTTAGTATTTACGCAGAATAAGCTCAATGTATCTTTAAGTCTTACAGACACTTTAGATAACTAGATCTCAATCTGGAGGCAAATTCCTACGGTAACACGCGAGCTTATTTCACCGTCGTTTTCTTCATTACGTAAATACAATAAAGCCACTTTATATTCATACATATAATGGCCTGTCAATCTTCAGGTTTTCTGTACAATAATATACCAAGTTATATTGATGATATACAATTAGAAATACCACCGTGTGTCCCAAGCTAAAGTATGAAAATACTTAGAAGTTGTTTATTTTGACATTCACGAACAGTAAAACGAACGTGAAACGATAATCTGATTTTAGAAAAGGCATAATTAAATAGACTCCATTCAAGTATGATTACTTCGAACAACTATTATTTTGATCGCCGAATTCCAATTGCTGGATGGTGTCGATTTCGTCATTGTGAATTTTATAATTCCAACTAAAGGTTCCATCAAGTAAACAAATACCTAATTAATCATTGTTCTTAATTTAATAAGTCAATCGCCTGCGGCTCTTAGGGCGGTTTCAGATTAGCGAATTTTTTGCGCTTATGCAGTCGTTTTAGCATACGCGCTTACACGCGCGCTACATTACGCGCTTCAAAATACTGGACTCGCGTAAACGGGCATATTTTGGCGTGTTCGCTAGAAACGGTAGTGACATCGTGTCAGTGTCAATATGGATTCTGCCGGCTCGCGCTTATATGAGGTTAGAAGCGTATCGACGGCCGCTCGAGTTGCGCGTGTGCCAAAGTCGCGCCTATACGCGCCTACATGCGCTTCCAAAAACGAGCTTATACACGCGTATAAAACGCTAATCTGAAACCGCCCTTAGGATATGAATTATCAAGAATCGTCTCTAGTACTCATCTTTGTCGCGATTTCTCGCGAGCCATGATGTGTGTTGAAACCTTAAAATCGTCGCCTTCATGCAGCTTACAATATGACTCTACATATAGTATGTCATTATTTTCTTTTTCTTCTACATTGACTATGTGAGACTATCACTGTCATGTCCGCCTTGCCAATAAAGCAACTATTATAAATATGTAATCCGTTTTAATCTACAACAATGAGATAACAAGAACTAAGTATTATGTGATTCCAACTGTGTCTGAGTAGTTAGTGTTGTGAGTCTAAGTATTTTGTGATTCCAACTGTGTCTGAGTGTTTAGTGTTGTGAGTCTAAGTATTTTGTGATTCCAACTGTGTCTGAGTAGTTAGTGTTGAGAGTCGAAGTATTTTGTGATTCCTACTGTTTGTGAGTAGCTAATGTTGTAAAGCTAATTATATGGGATCATATTATTTCTACATATCTAGTGATTCTTAATGTATGGTAATTCTGTATTGTAATATTATAAAGACGTGTTTTGAGCTCAGCTGAGAAAAGGGTAGAGACGTCTACCAGTAAAGTAAATTGAAAGACCTGATATCGGTGAAAGACCCGATTACAGGTATTGGTGTTATTATAAAAACCTGATATTGGTAAAAGATCTGTTTACAGATATTAGGATATTATTATGAAATTATACCCAGAAAGTTCTGGGGGGACCTAGACAGCTGTAGTGCTGTTTAAATCTAGGCCTACCAAAGACCTGGTCACAGGATATTGGACGCTATTATGATTGGCAGAAATTGATAGGACTGCAATGCTAGACTGCCGGACAGTGGAATCATATAACTTTTTAACCTACAGGTCGCACTGAAAGGGTTGTAGATGAACCATACTGACAAATGCTTGGCATCGAGGTCAAACAGAGCTATCCATGATAGAAAGTGATGTCTACGTCTTGATAGGTAAGTTTCTGAACATTACATTTGCCCGCTCATTTCAATATCTATCGGCGTTAGGTTACATTCCCCATACTCATTATCATACCTCGCCGACAATCTTCGCTCTTCAATGGACCTTATGCAAAATTTCAGCTTCTTGCGCACAGCACTTTCAGCTGTGCGTTGTCTAACAGTCAATCACTAACGAAAGGCTTTGAAATATTATACATATATTGATGATGAAGATATGCCTTTACGGACTCAGTTTCTTATATTCAAACTAAGACTGGATACAGTGAACTCAAAATGGATGGCGATTCAACACAGTAAAACCACTAATATGTGTGCCGGTACACATATTAGTGGTTTTGATTTTGATTCGTAATATTTTTTTCTTGGTTTTATACAACAACGTTGAGGTATGATTGCGACGGCCACAGCCCTAAGCTTCACTCATGTCAAGTTTAAAAGAGGTGGTGTAACAAATAAAATCGAAAATCGTATAGGTACATGTTATGAACATTTTAAAAATGTGAAGAGGTAGATTATTTTTTGTGTACATGTTATTGGCAGTTTTTTTGCAAATATGTAAATTTTCAATGACTTTTGATTGTGCAGATATATTGCCTGTTCATGGAAATACTTGCAAACTAACAAATAAATATGAAATAAAAAAAGATAGAGCGAGATTTGTACCAGTAAAATTGTTTGTCGACGATTTGGTACATTTAAAAGCTACTGTTATATATTTTACATGGTTATGTCTAAAATCGTTAAAAATTACCGATTTGTATACATCAAATATCGAGGGTTCACGGGCAAAATGTATTAAGCGACATTTTTTAAACTTTACAGGAGAGCGTTTTAAAGTTTCAATTTTACGAAAAAAAATCGTTATGAAAAAAGTATAAGGCTATTCACGAAAAAGTGACCGAAGTTGAGTTTCCATGACAAAAGCTGCATAATTGAGTGCAGTTTTCATTTATTTTAAGCTACTATTAATAGAAATAAAAGTCGCTTGATACAATATTACCCCAGTTTACTTTTAATTAGAAACAGGCTAAATGATATAAATGCCATAAACTTCACAATACAGGTATAGGAAAAACGATTTAAGCGACACTCTGGTATTATTTTGTGTAAGGCTAAATATATGAACAACCATTGGGATACTAAAATAAAATCAGGCTAATCGGTTTAAGCAATTGAAATATCATAAAATAGTTGCAGATTAAAATGATTTATGTAGCACTTTTCTCTAAAAGTAAATTGTTTGGGTGCATAGGGTTCCCACCAAGAACTTAGGGTCCCAAGCCAACCTCACCTGCAAGTGGTGCACCTGCCGATCAACGGACGAGGCTCTGGCAAACAAAATATCCCGATAAGCGGCAATAGGCTCGCCACCTATTACGTGGGATCAAAACACTGGCGAAAAGTGGGCGTTTTAATATGCCTCTGTCTACCCCTTCGGGGAAACAGGCGTTAGTCTATGTATGTTTGTATGTATGTAACAATTAATTTGTATGTATAATTAGGATTGGCGGTTAGATCAACATTAATTTGGACTATTGTTTATTTCCTACAAATGAAAAATCTTAAGAAATTTTAAAATAAAACAAACACATGTTTAAAATCAGACAAGTGATCGTTTTTATTATAAAAGTGGCACAAGTTCACATTCACATTTTTCGCTAATTGAAAAATATTCAGCTAACAAGCTGGTGATAACAACAAAAAAAGGCTTTTCTAAAAATAATAATAATAATATTCTACCACATACACACATCACCATCTAGTCCCAAACTAAGCAGAGCTTGTACTATGGATACTAGACAATGGATAAACATACATATATCCTTTTTTTTGTAAATACATACATATTATACATAGAAACACCCAGACCAAGACAAACATCCATGTTCATGCACACAAATGTTTGACTTGAGTGGGAATCGAACCCGCGACCATCGGCGTAGCAGTCGCTCACACTCCCGCTGCGCCAACCGGTCGTCAATAATAATAATATTATTTTAACTACTAAACTATTAAATTGCGACCGAAACATAACTGGCGAAAAGTGGGTGTGTAATACACCCTTCGGGGATAAAAGGCTCACGCCATTTACCCCCTTTAGTTATGCTATCAGCATTTATGGCTTGATGTTCTAGCGCAACGAGTCACACAGGCTTGCTGCTTAGGGATTGCAGGACTAAGGACTGTGTTCTAACTCCCTACCCGCCTCATGACTAACTAGCCAATTGCTTGGTTGGATTCGATAGAGCATAAATAATAACGGAATTATCAGTGATTACAAATGATTTATCCGTCTTGATATTGGCTGCGACATGCCAAAATATCAGCGCCTCAATAGACAGATATCTAAGTCTCTAACCTGCGATATCTGCCGATAAAATACCAAATGTGTTCAAGAGGCGGTCGAGCGGAACAAAGGCTCTAATGTATTCTAGAGAGATCTTCCCTGGTATGGTGCCGAAGTAGAAAATGTTCGTAGTGATTGGTACAACATGGGATTTCAGTTTTCGTTAAGGGTCTTTTTACACCCTGTATAGTCGGCAAAACTTCCGATTTTTTTTTTCATTACTACTAATTTCAAGACACTGCCGCGCGCGGCTCATGACATTCGTCGGCCGCGCGCGTCAGTCGCGGGCCTCGGCAGCGGTGCCATACATTTTCATACTTTAACTATTGTCGCGAGCGATCGACGACAGTCGTAGGCCGCGCGCGGCTGCGATCGATCGCGATGCACGGAATTCTACCTTTAAAAGGTATTTCAGCAAATCGATTTATTTAGCACCGTCTGACTGAAAATTGTTTTGAAAGTGATTTCTATAATTCAACCCTCTGACGCTCAAAAATACTGGAAAACTACATTGATTGCTCATGTCTTTGGCAGGGTACTAGTACAGTACAGACTAATTGAATCGACGTGTTTCTTTGAAATGTTTTTTCAAAAGCTTTTATGAAAGTCGCTAGAAAGTAAATTCAAGTTTTCAACGCGAAAACGTGGGTAAAATTCGGTTAGGTATTATTACCTAGGGCTAATAGCTTTTACCGCTATTTTCAGGCTTTTAATGTATTGGAAGCTTATTACTCTGACGTTTTTATGCCACGTTTTTACTGGACCGCTGCACCTAATGATCCAGCAGGAAGCTGGCGCTGCAGCAATCCGTCTAGACAAGCTCGGGCTGTGGAGAAAGGATAATCGAATTACCCACGCACGCCTAAAAGGGACCTTAACCAAAGAGATCCCGATGCTAGAGTTAGATGCTAGAGGCTAAAATTTTTGTCTTTGACAAAAAATATCGCATCCAATTACAGGAGGAACATAAAGACAGCTCTAGTATACACGAAGTCAGAGTATACACAGACGGCTCAAAAATGAAGCATGGGACAGGTGCGGGTGCGGGCATATTCTCCCATGACTTAAATACCAATATCTCAACATCCCTTGGCACTTTTAACACCATATTACAAGCCGAGTGTGTTGGGATCACAAGAGCCGCAACAGCAATCGTGTCTAGGAACGTAAGTGACCTGTCTATACGCATTATCACAGATAGCGTCTCAGCACTACAAGCTCTCGGCAGCAACTGCTTTAACAGCGGCCTCATCATGGAATGCCAGCTAGAGCTGCAAAAGTGCAGAGAAGAATCGGGTTACGCTGCAATGGATTAAAGGCCACAGCAACTCTGCAGGCAATGACGCCGCAGACCAACTGGCACGGCAAGGATCAGACACAATGATAATGGGACCCGAGCCGATTGTACCGATACTGGCAAGCCAACTCAAAACGTGGCTACGCGAGAGAACCGCACATGAACACGAAAAACAGTGGGCAGGCATAAAAGAATGCAGACAAACAAAAGATGCTATCCCCTGCTTGAAGAACAAGCGACTCTCGCACAAGCTGCTGCATTCAAATAGAAAAACACTTAAGCATCTGACAGGCATAATAACTGACCACTGTCCACTCAACAAGCACCTATTCAACATAGGCGTTACGGACAGCCCACTGTGCAGGACCTGCATGGAAACTGAAGAAACAGCCGCTCATGTCATTCTGCACTGCACAAGAGTGAGCGATCAACGGGCAAAGCTGCTGAACAACCCCAGAACCATGTGTGAGGCTTTGAACGACACCAGCCAACTAATGGCTTTCTGGAAGGAGCTAAGGTGGTATGAGTAGTCGGCGTCAATCAAGTCGCCACTTACGCACAATGGCCCAAATAAGTGGCTAAGTGCGGAAGTCAAAGGTCAAAAATCATTTATTCATCTAGGTCACAAGGTGACGCTTATGAACGTCAAATTTTTAAAGTAAATTACTTAATGCTTCTACATTTACATTTACTGCCTCGTTCGCAAAGCAATAGGTAGAACCACGATCAAGAACGGGCAATAAAACTCGTGGCCACTCTTTTTAATCCCAATGGAAAACCCACGACCAACTATAACTATATAAGTATGCCACGTTTTTGTGAGACATATTGCTCAGTAAGACGTTAGTATTATCTTTTATTTTTACGTGAATGATGAACATAGAAAAGAAAATATTATTTACGGATTTTGTGAGGTTTATTCTGAGTTTACAGTCTGGCATCATGGTGATATCTGTCTATTACTCGACGTTTGTACGTAACGGTCGTAGAAAATATACGTCTTTAGACGGTGTTTGTCTTTATGCTTGGAATGTAAAGATATAGCATACAAGCATTGCTTAAATGTTGTTAGTATTTACGCAGAATAAGCTCAATGTATCTTTAAGTCTTACTCGTCTGCTTGTTTTAGATAACTAGATCTCAATCTGGAGGCAAATTCCTACGGTAACACGCGAGCTTATTTCACCGTCGTTTTCTTCATTACGTAAATACAATAAAGCCACTTTATATTCATACATACAATAGCCTGTCAATCTTCAGGTTTTCTGTACAATAATATACCAAGTTATATTGGTGATATACAATTAGAAATACCACCGTGTGTCCCAAGCTAAAGTATGAAAATACTTAGAAGTTGTTTATTTCGACATTCACGAACAGTAAAACGAACGTGAAACGATAATCTGATTTTAGAGAAGGCATAATTAAATAGACTCCATTCAAGTATGATTACTTCGAACAACTATTATTTTGATCGCCGAATTCCAATTGCTGGATGGTGTCAATTTCGTCATTGTGAATTTTATAATTCCAACTAAAGTTTCCATCAAGTAAACAAATACCTAATTAATCATTGTTCTTCATTTAATAAGTCAATCGCCTGCGGCTCTTAGGGCGGTTTCAGATTAGCGAATTTTTTGCGCTTATGCAGTCGTTTTAGCATACGCGCTTACACACGCGCTACATTACGCGCTTCAAAATACTGGACTCGCGTAAACGGGCATATTTCGGCGTGTTCGCTAGAAACGGTAGTGACATCGTGTCAGTGTCGATATGGATTCTGCCGGCTCGCGCTTATATGAGGTTAGAAGCGTATCGACGGCCGCACGAGTTGCGCGTGTGCCAAAGTCGCGCCTATACGCGCCTACATGCGCTTCCAAAAACGAGCTTATACACGCGTATAAAACGCTAATCTGAAACCGCCCTTAGGATATGAATTATCAAGAATCGTCGCTAGTGCTCATCTTTGTCGCGATTTCTCGCGAGCCATGATGTGTGTTGAAACCTTAAAATCGTCGCCTTCATGCAGCTTACAATATGACTCTACATATAGTATGTCATTATTTTCTTTTTCTTCTACATTGACTATGTGAGACTATCACTGTCATGTCCGCCTTGCCAATAAAGCAACTATTATAAATATGTAATCCGTTTTAATCTACAACAATGAGATAACAAGAACTAAGTATTATGTGATTCCAACTGTGTCTGAGTAGTTAGTGTTGTGAGTCTAAGTATTTTGTGATTCCAACTGTGTCTGAGTGTTTAGTGTTGTGAGTCTAAGTATTTTGTGATTCCAACTGTGTCTGAGTAGTTAGTGTTGAGAGTCGAAGTATTTTGTGATTCCTACTGTTTGTGAGTAGCTAATGTTGTAAAGCTAATTATATGGGATCATATTATTTCTACGTATCTAGTGATTCTTAATGTATGGTAATTCTGTATTGTAATATTATAAAGACGTGTTTTGAGCTCAGCTGAGAAAAGGGTAGAGAGGTCTACCAGTAAAGTAAATTGAAAGACCTGATATCGGTGAAAGACCCGATTACAGGTATTGGTGTTATTATAAAAACCTGATATTGGTAAAATACCTGTTTACAGATATTAGGATATTATTATGAAATTATACCCAGAAAGTTCTGGGGGGACCTAGACAGCTGTAGTGCTGTTTAAATCTAGGCCTACCAAAGACCTGGTCACAGGATATTGGACGCTATTATGATTGGCAGAAATTGATAGGACTGCAATGCTAGACTGCCGGACAGTGGAATCATATAACTTTTTAACCTACAGGTCGCACTGAAAGGGTTGTAGATGAACCATACTGACAAATGCTTGGCATTGAGGTCAAACAGAGCTATCCATGATAGAAAGTGATGTCTACGTCTTGATAGGTAAGTTTCTGAACATTACATTTGCCCGCTCATTTCAATATCTATCGGCGTTAGGTTACATTCCCCACACTCATTATCATACCTCGCCGACAATCTTCGCTCTTCAATGGACCTTATGCAAAATTTCAGCTTCTTGCGCACAGCACTTTCAGCTGTGCGTTGTCTAACAGTCAATCACTAACGAAAGGCTTTGAAATATTATACATATATTGATGATGAAGATATGCCTTTACGGACTCAGTTTCTTATATTCAAACTAAGACTGGATACAGTGAACTCAAAATGGATGGCGATTCAACACAGTAAAACCACTAATATGTGTGCCGGTACACATATTAGTGGTTTTGATTTTGATTCGTAATATTTTTTTCTTGGTTTTATACAACAACGTTGAGGTATGATTGCGACGGCTACAGCCCTAAGCTTCACTCATGTCAAGTTTAAAAGAGGTGGTGTAACAAATAAAATCGAAAATCGTATAGGTACATGTTATGAACATTTTAAAAATGTGAAGAGGTAGATTATTTTTTGTGTACATGTTATTGGCAGTTTTTTTGCAAATATGTAAATTTTCAATGACTTTTGATTGTGCAGATATATTGCCTGTTCATGGAAATACTTGCAAACTAACAAATAAATATGAAATAAAAAAAGATAGAGCGAGATTTGTACCAGTAAAATTGTTTGTCGACGATTTGGTACATTTAAAAGCTACTGTTATATATTTTACATGGTTATGTCTAAAATCGTTAAAAATTACCGATTTGTATACATCAAATATCGAGGGTTCACGGGCAAAATGTATTAAGCGACATTTTTTAAACTTTACAGGAGAGCGTTTTAAAGTTTCAATTTTACGAAAAAAAATCGTTATGAAAAAAGTATAAGGCTATTCACGAAAAAGTGACCGAAGTTGAGTTCCATGACAAAAGCTGCATAATTGAGTGCAGTTTTCATTTATTTTAAGCTACTATTAATAGAAATAAAAGTCGCTTGATACAGTATTACCCCAGTTTACTTTTAATTAGAAACAGGCTAAATGATATAAATGCCATAAACTTCACAATACAGGTATAGGAAAAACGATTTAAGCGACACTCTGGTATTATTTTGTGTAAGGCTAAATATATGAACAACCATTGGGATACTAAAATAAAATCAGGCTAATCGGTTTAAGCAATTGAAATATCATAAAATAGTTGCAGATTAAAATGATTTATGTAGCACTTTTCTCTAAAAGTAAATTGTTTGGATGCATAGGGTTCCCACCAAGAACTTAGGGTCCCAAGCCAACCTCACCTGCAAGTGGTGCACCTGCCGATCAACGGACGAGGCTCTGGCAAACAAAATATCCCGATAAGCGGCAATAGGCTCGCCACCTATTACGTGGGATCAAAACACTGGCGAAAAGTGGGCGTTTTAATATGCCTCTGTCTACCCCTTCGGGGAAACAGGCCTGAGTCTATGTATGTTTGTATGTATGTAACAATTAATTTGTATGTATAATTAGGATTGGCGGTTAGATCAACATTAATTTGGACTATTGTTTATTTCCTACAAATGAAAAATCTTAAGAAATTTTAAAATAAAACAAACACGTGTTTAAAATCAGACAAGTGATCGTTTTTATTATAAAAGTGGCACAAGTTCACATTCACATTTTTCACTAATTGAAAAATATTCAGCTAACAAGCTGGTGATAACAACAAAAAAAGGCTTTTCAAAAAATAATAATAATAATATTCTACCACATACACGCATCACCATCTAGTCCCAAACTAAGCAGAGCTTGTACTATGGATACTAGACAATGGATAAACATACATATATACTTTTTTTTTGTAAATACATACATATTATACATAGAAACACCCAGACCAAGACAAACATCCATGTTCATGCACACAAATGTTTGACTTGAGTGGGAATCGAACCCGCGACCATCGGCGTAGCAGTCGCTTACACTCCCGCTGCGCCAACCGGTCGTCAATAATAATAATATTATTTTAACTACTAAACTATTAAATTGCGACCGAAACATAACTGGCGAAAAGTGGGTGTGTAATACACCCTTCGGGGATAAAAGGCTCACGCCATTTACCCCCTTTAGTTATGTTATCAGCATTTATGGCTTGATGTTCTAGCGCAACGAGTCACACAGGCTTGCTGCTTAGGGATTGCAGGACTCAGTGGCGGCGCTAGACCATATATGGACGTCGGCGACATCAAGTTCGCGAGGCCCTATATATCGATGGCGAGGCCCCTTTTACTTCATCGTAAAAAAAAACGTTAAATTAAGTGAGCCAAATTATAAAATAATTTACTTACCTATGAATAAATAAATGACAAAACATATATTTTCACCCAGTACAGATATCGTTTCGGGCAGTGTGTGTGAAAACGCTCAATCGGGCGAAAGTTTCATTTCATAGTATTGCAAGACAGACGATTCTGAATAGGTTGTACCTAACTACTTACCCGTAAAGTATTACTCACTTCACTTCACACCACACGCACGTGTTCGAAAATAATAAAAGTCATTATCATCTGCTTAGCGTTTTCCTGAAATGTTCGGAGTAGGCTACCTAGGCCAGGATGATTGGCGAAACGAAAATAAGTATCTTGTAAAACATTTTTGCGAGGCCCCCTCAGGCGCGAGGCCGTCGGCGGTCGCCGACGTCGCCGACGCCTAGCGCCGCCACTGGCAGGACTGTGTTCTAACTCCCTACCCGCCTCATGACTAACTAGCCAATTGCTTGGTTGGATTCGATAGAGCATAAATAATAACGGAATTATCAGTGATTACAAATGATTTATCCGTCTTGATATTGGCTGCGACATGCCAAAATATCAGCGCCTCAATAGACAGATATCTAAGTCTCTAACCTGCGATATCTGCCGATAAAAAATAAAATACCAAATGTGTTCAAGAGGCGGTCGAGCGGAACAAAGGCTCGATCTTCCTATCGGGCAAAGTCAGCTAACAAAGCTGAAGACGGAGGATGGCAGTGTTGTGTCATCCAGATCTCAATTCTTGGAGGAGATCGAAAGATTCTATGGAATGTTATACACGACCCCGCGACCACACGTGACCCTAGAGCCAGATTGACCTGACACCATACCACCACGTCTCTGCGTAATTGCAGTGACTCAAGAGTTTTAGTGGCCACTGGATCCCCGATGATACGGACAGCACGCCGCTGCAACCTATCGAGGGTGTCCAATAAGTACTGAGCGGAGCCATTCCAAAGGTGAGAGCAGTATTCCACGCAGGAGCGAACCTGGGTCTTGTATAACAGACACAACTGCTCCGGCGCAAAAATCCTCCTCACCTTGTTCAGGACTCCGAGTTCCCGAGATGCGGATTTGATGACACACTTGATGTAGTTATTCTGGTTGAGATTTCTGCGTAAGTCCATACCCAGGATATTGAGGCTGTCTTGAATCGGTAGTGGAGTGTCCAGAAGAGAGGGATGGGGAAGGAATGGAAACCTTGGCTGAGAATGCGCACACCTGTGTTTTCTTGGCGTTGAACTCGACTAGGTTCTCATCACCTCAATGCGAGATGGGTCCTAAAACAGCTCATAAACAACAAGGCACCGGGTGATGACAGATTTACGACAGAGCTTTTGAAAGCTGGCGGCATACCCGCTTTGGAAATGCTTCGTAAGCTTTTTAATTCCTTCATACATGAAGGTAAAACGCCACAGTCGTGGCACAGAAGTGTGCTTGTGCCGTTCTTCAAAAAGTTCGGCAATACCCTTTTAAAGAATTGCAGACCCATCTCTCTGAGCCACGGCTATAAGCTGTTTTCAAGGTTCATCACGAATCATCTCGCTTGCAAGCTACACGACTTCCAGCGTTCTGATTAAGCCACTTTCCGAAAAGGATAATTGTACTATAGACCACATACTGAACACATATAGAAGCCCGAGGAGTATAACGAGTCTCTATGCTTGGCGTTTTTAGACTATGAGAAAGCCTTCGATTCGAAACCTGGGCGGTGGTGCTGCAGTCTCTCCAACGGTGCCAGATCGACTATCGATACGTCAAAGTACTGAAGTGTTTGTACGAAAACGCCACCATGTCAGTCCGCCTCCAGAACCAGAGCTCGAAACCTATTAGACTACAGCAAGGGGTGAGGCAGGGAGATGTTATATTTCCGAAGAAGTTTATTTGAAGAAGTCTTCAAGCTTCTGGACTGGGAAGGACTCGGTATCAACATCAACGGCGAGTACTGCATAACTCACTTTCGACTCACTGACAATATCGTAGTCATGGTTGAGACCATGGTAGACCTCGGCACAATGCTCGGTGGCGTCCGTAGATTCTCCCAACAAGTGGGTCGAACAAGACGAAAATCATGCATAACGTCCGTGCCGTACCAGCTCCTATAGATGTCTTCACGTCTGATATCCCGCAGTGTCTCTAGACGAAAGCCTTTGAACAGTGTGTGTTGCCAGTGTTGTCACTCAAAGGACGATGGAGAGAGCTATGCTTGGCGTTTCCTTGCGAGATCGAATCAGAATTGAGGAGATACCTACGCAGGCGAACCAAAGTCACTGACATGGTTCTCCGAATAGTCATGCTTGAGTGGCAGTTGCAGGGTACATAGCCAGGAGAACCGATGGCCGTTGGAGCAGAATGGTTCTGGAGTGGCGGTTACGCACCAGACGTCGTAGCAGAGCTAGGCCTCCTGCAAGGTGGACTGACAATCTTGTTGGGATCGCCCATAATTTTCCAAGTAAAATGTTGTTTGTTCTTGTGTTGATTTATATTGTCATATCTCGATTTTATATTGGAAAGAAGCATATTATAATGTTACTTTTGTTTTTAAATACGTATATATATGTATTTTTTTAACATACGATATGTTGTTTAAATGAAGCAAATATGTTTTCCTCTAAAGTTGTCAAATTGAGATATTACCGGTTGCCAGTTCACAGTCGATATGTCTTATCCGACAACGGATAAACGATTTATACAAAATTTTGACTATCTTAGCGAATATAGATTTCCTAATTCCAGTAGAGTAAAAATGTTTTAATTTCCACCACTTAGAATACAATATGCCTGATGAGACGAGTCTTTATTAATTCAATTTAAGAAGAAGGATTTAACCGCCGAGTATAAAGACTTTTTATTAAATATGAAAATGATTTAAGCGCCTGTGTGTATAAATATCAGACGCATGGTAAATGGTTTAAGCGACATCAAGTATGAATTTCAGGTGCAAGCAAAATGCTTTAAGCGACGGTATGTATATACACACATCAACAAAGTCTAGGGATATTTTATATTTCATCAAATATCTAAAAATCTATGAAGAATTTTCTGATACAGTAAATAGAAGAATCATAGATTATTTTAAGGTCTTTAATAAAAATAAAAAACATTTCGTGTTTTTTTTTGTTTTAAATAAAAAAATTAATTTTTTTAATCATCATGGAAAATTAGTATGATAACAACAAACATTTCTTCTTAAAAAACTATTAATTTTAATAAAAATGGAAAAAATCTTGTAAAATCTAATCATTAATAATCAGTGTTGCCACCTCTTACATTGATTACACATCGACATCGATTGTTAATACTGTGACGTCGTGCCTCCGCGCTTGCGAGCCCCACTACGATGACGCACTGGAGTGGGGACCCTCACCCGCTTGCCGACGACATATATACCGGCGACACACGTGGTTGGCTTGCTTTTTCTTCTGCTGGGACACGTGAAAGCTGAGTATCCATCCGTGGACCTGTGGAGTGTTAACTTACGACCTACGCCCTGGATAACTATCTAGCCGGTTAACCCCTAGTGTCGGTTCTTTTATTAATCAAAATTGTGAATCTGGAATATAACGCGAGTTTAATCTGTCCTGGTGATATTTTTATTTATTTCCCGTAAGACAACCTAAGCATCTCTTTTTATTGCTCGGCGAGTGATCGATCCCGGCTATCCCGTGAAAATCGATCACCCGTGCGACAATACTTAAAATTAAATTGTCAATGTCTTGCTGCGGTATGAGGTCCCATGTCCTTTGCAAGTGTTCGTAAAGTTGTTGTTCAGTCGTCAAATTTGGTGGAAAATCTCTCAAAGCTTTTCGTTGTAACATGTCCCAGGCATGCTCGATAGGATTTAAGTCGGGCGACTGTGCAGGCCAATCCAAAACTTGAATATCGTGCTCTCGGAGAGCGGTCGATACCAGCCGCGCCGTATGGCAAGGAGCATTATCGTGCATGAGTAGAAATTCATGGCCTATTTGAGTTCTGTGTGGGACAATAACGGGCTCTACTACCTCCTCGTGGTATTTTTGTGCAGTCATGCTGCCTTGGATCCAAACGAGTTGGGTTCGTCCGCCAAGACGAATTCCTGCCCACACCATGATTGTCCCGCCTTGGTATGGGTGGACCTCCTGAGGGTGCCGTAGACGGCTAACTCTCCCTGGAGCTCTCCAAACGCGTGTTCTTCGTGAATCCGGGTGAAACCCAAACCGGGACTCATCGGTGAACAGCACCAAAGACCATTGTTCGTCACTCCATGGTAAATGCTCCCGAGCCCACGAAAGCCGCCGACCGCGATTGCCACGTCGCAATGCTGGAACACGCAATGGTCTTCGAGCATGAAGATCAACTTCATGTAACCTTCTTCGCACGGTTTGGTCGCTTACCAGCAGCTGGTGGTCCTCCTGGAGCCTTTGCACTAGTTGCAGCGCTGTGATATTGGGTTGTCTTCTGGCGGTCATTTGGAGAAATCGATCCTGTCTCTGCGTAGTAACACGATATCTACCTGTGTGCTGTTCGGCCACATCTCCAGTACTGCGATAACGTGACCACAACCTTGATATCACATTTTGACTGGTATGTAGGGCCTCAGCAACGACGCGTTGAATTGCACCATTTTCTAACATGCCCACGGCTCGTAACATTTCATCTCGACTCAAATGACGACGTGACATGACTTTTAAAGTTCGTACGTCACGTTAAATTAAAAAAGAAAAACAATTAAAAACCCTTTTCATTAATAATTATAATAAAACAGTTTTAACTTTCTTTAATGTAACGAATTACTAGCAAATTTGCCGCCATATTTTGTTTATTATTTTGTTTTTTTTCTTTCCATGTTCAAATTTTGAAAATAGAATAAAAGAGGTTTTAATCTGTATATAAACTTTTTGTGGAAACTAACAAGGTTCTAAACTATAAACTCGTAAATAATTTAGGATTAAGATATCCCTAGACTTTGTTGATGTGTGTATTTTAGGCGCAGGCAAGACGATTCAAACACCTTATCTTACCAAACTTATGCCGGGGAAAATAGCTCAAGTCAAAAACACTAAATATTTGGCCTGTATGAAGTCCATTTTTCCTTAAATTGTAAAAAAATGTTGTCGCTTCAATCAAAGCTACTCCGAACTGCGCCTAAATTTACTATTGTTTTAAGCGCCAAAAACTACTATGTATAAGCCCAAAGATTCTATATATGAAACTATATTTCTGTTTTATAATTAAAATATCAATAATAGGTCGTTCCTTTCTACATAGTGATATAACATAAGAGAATATAGTTTCAATAAAAATAATGTTAGTAATGAGACTTTGGTAAATAACCAACAATACTCGAATTAGAGTTCTTTTAGGTAAATCATTATTAGTATTATTAAGGGCAATTACGAGGCCTACAATGTGTGTGGTATGACACACACTTGACCAGTTCTCCTTTTGCAACGACTCTTTTGATCTTTTGCGACAACAAGGTATCGTCATAAATCTAACCGAGAAGCACACAAAACCCATTTTACTAAAACCTTTACATGGTTAGAACCATTTATTTCGTCTAGCAATATTATTCTATAAAGGTCCAAACATTTCAAGCTGTCCAGTTATAAAAAATAAACACGTGTCCCGGCGGAATCCATTCCGTTTTCCCTCTCACCTGTCATTTAAGCCGTGTCAAATGCCTCCAAGACGTCGACAACCTTTTGTGAAGGACGTCAGCAAAATAGTTTTTAGAATACGAGGGAAAATGTTCCGGATACTGACTAATGTTATTTATACAGCATTAAATAGTAGATGTGTTTTGAATGTACAACATATGTAGTTGTTCAAATTGTCATTGTGAATATTCATTTATGATATGTAAAAATGTAGGAAGGTTATGTCTGCTGAATCAGTTGTCATGGTGCAATAGAATGTCTGCTGTAATACTACTATGGACATACATAGATCTGGTATGAGATACAGTGTCTCAATGCATGGTGCAAGATTTTTTGGAGAGGTTGCACATAATCTAGTTATTATATATTATATGGTACATAAAGTGATGACAATCAGAAAATGGCTGGCAGCAGTTAGACACGAAGAGCCAAAATTGGGCAGTGGCGTGCTATTGGAAAGGCTTATGGACTATGGCAGGCTGATGGTAATGATGATGATGATGATATGGCAGGTACAATCCGTACTAAAATTTTATTATAAATGCGAAAATGTGTTTGTTTATTTGTCGTTCTTTCACTTTAAAACGGAGCAGTATTATGGAATTATAATTAGGGTATAATTTTGTATTTAGGAGGCTGGAGAGGGACAGGCTATTTCTTCTAGCCATAACGAAATCTCATGCGAGCAGAGCCGTGGAAGAAGTTTAGTAGGTAATAAAGAATGATAAGACAAGAATTGCTTGCAATGCTAGTAAAACATGCCATGCATTTGGCAGACAGTCGCTATTATTTCTTGCTGAACGTCTATTAAATAAGTAACACTAGCTTCATGCAACCAACATGAACGGTTCGTATTTGCCATCAAACGTTTACGTCAAACAGTATCAACGGAAGCAGCTCTGACTGTATGCAGTTACGGATACGTCTCGTTGATATGGCCTCTTACTATGGGGAAACTCAGTTGAAATAGAAAAAGCATTTCGAGTGCAGAAGAATTTTGTGCGTAAAGGAAAAAAGACAGCTCAATTTCGTCCCGTTTAATGGAAGAATTTATTTATATTATACACCAATGGTGTAGCTGTGTAATACACAGTAACCCATCTAAACTCGTATCCTAGACAAAATCGCTTCACTGCCGCCGATCAATGTGCGCGCGGTCCAAGCTCTCGGGATATGCACGATATGATATTCGGATTATTTGCTTTACTTTGTAAATATCTGTATGTGTACATACAGATATTTACAAAGTAAAGCAATGTACACGGATAAACAAATACTTGGATGTATTGTATCACATGTGTACGTGTGTGTGTGTATGTGTTTTATTTATTGAAACGCACGGAAAGATCTCTATGACAAAGGCACATGGTTCTTTTTCGAACTTTTACGTTGAGAGTGAATGAAGCAAGAGAGTTCAGTCAGGATCGTTGCAAATGATGTTCCGTAGTCTCTGCCTTCCCCTCCGGGAAACAGGCGTGAGTCTATGTTTGATTGTATGTATGTACATTGGACAAACATTGCGTTTTCAACGTCAAATAAAGCTTTATGTCATATGTAGTTCCATTTAAAGTTCAATGAGCCCTTAAACATTTCAAGCAAATTAAATAGGAGAATAATTAGCTGTTGTATTTGAAGGTAACTTCGTGTTTATTTTAAAATTATACTTATATTGTTTAGTATAGTAAATTACTTTTGGAATTCTATTCACTTTGTGCTGCTGACAGTTACCTAGTGGTCTAATCAGCTTGTAATTAATTATGTTTTAGATTTTGCTTCCGTGTTATTTTTTACTGCATCGCATGTGTTCTTCTGGCTACGATAGCCTAGTGGAGATACCAACGGACTGCCATGCAAAGGGTCGGGTTTGAATCCATGGTACGAAGTACACATCATATTATAATTATTTTTAGTCGAACAGCTTTCTTATTGATAGCTCGAAGATCTCATTAATCCATAATACGTTTAGTTTAAAGGGCATCGATTCCCGATAGGAGTAATGAAATTGAAAGTGCTTGGTTCATTAACCTCGTCATTCCCGGGTACGGGTGCTGCGTATCGTCAATGGCGGGCAAAGCGTCGGCCAAAAAACAAATAAGTCAAAACGATCGCAACTAACTGTAGTTATAAGAAAACCTGGGTGAAGTTGTTTAAACAAATGTTCGATGGGGTGTGGTTCAAGGTGAAAGAGAAAGGATGTATTGTTACCTAATCGGTGAAGTTAGTTTATTTCTATTGTAGGTCTATTTAATTTTGTTGTTAATTTAATCTGCTTCTATTATGCTATTTGAACGCCGAAAACTATCAAATATGCTAAAAATAGGATGACAGCATTACGATATCCTGTTTTTCTTAAACCCAAAACATTTTTTTTCTTGTCTGACAGACAATTTATGGCTGTAATTATTTTTTTAGTATTTGTAATTTTTTTGCTAAGATTATTTTCAATATCAATTCTGGCGTATTCCCGCTCCGGGACAATAAGACAATTAGATTATCTGGCATCCGCCATTTTTGAAATTAGCCCACATCTGGCATATTCCCGCTCCGGGACAGAAAATTATTTGGCGCATGTGGCGCCGTCCCGCTCCGGGAATTTGGTTAGCTGTTTTTA
Organism: Euclidia mi; assembly: GCA_944739405.2. NCBI lineage: Eukaryota > Metazoa > Arthropoda > Insecta > Lepidoptera > Erebidae > Euclidia > Euclidia mi. The sequence goes on along the minus strand of OX123193.2, from coordinate 71,324,422 downwards.
AAAACGTGGATTTAGGCACCTTATATGCATTTCGCACTGCTATAACATATACTGACGAAAAAAGATAGAAATACAGTCCAACAGAAACTCAACAAGGCATATAATTCCATGAATTTTCATTGTTACTGCAGTGTTCCGTGTGCGGTTGTGTGCTAGTGTTTGTTTACAACGAACGTCCGCGTATTTTGTGAATTTTAAGTATATTTTGTTGTGTTTCGGCCTAAACATCATTAGGAAAGGATGGGTGGGTAAGTAATATACTTAATATAATTAATTTTTTGTGTGGATTCATGGCTTTTTAACAAAAAAAATGCTTATTTCGTCAACCACTCCCACTTTGCAATCGTGTTAGTCCCGCCAAAAAAACTATTTCTTGTTGGCTATTTACGATACTTTTGTGTAAAAGATTGTGAAAAACTAATTATTGTATAACTATTAACATATTTCTTACTTTAGATTCATCCAAGTAAATCAATATTTAGCGAAATTTGTGATAAAATTACTGCCGGCATTGTGTCGTCCCGGAGCGGGACAAATGCCACACAGGCAACTTTGATCACTGCTACATTAGTGTGGATTATTTCGGAGCATAATATATTGCCATTTTTACTGAAAATGAACATAAGATAACATAAAAATTTACTAAAAATTATCTATATTGCTTTTTTCCTTTTTTTCCTAGAGAATTCATGAAAGTCGGATCCATAATATTGTAGCAGTGAACATGTGTGTCTGGCATTTGTCCCGGAGCGGGACAAATCTCCGTCTGGCATTTGTCCCGCTCCGGGACAAATCCCATACGTTTTGCTTATAAATTCTCAAATATTTTTGTTTGCTAACACGTTTTAATTTTGTAACGTAACTTTAGTATAATAAATCCAGTTTTAGAAAATGTTATTAGTATTAAAAAAAGATAATCTGAAATTGTTTTACAGGTCATTAATTGTGAGTACCTATTTAGAGTCGTTTTTCGAGAGGTTTATGTTTATATCTCAAGCTGCCAAATTTATTACTTTACGAATGTAGTTTTTTTTTTAGGCTTACTATATGAACTGAACTTACGAATAAACAAAAAACATGAGCCACTTGAGCCACGTCTCTCTCAGAACAAATCTTGAAACATGAGTCACTTCATAACACCGGCAGGACGGCGCCTGATAAGGCTTACATTTATTAATGTTCCTACTGCTAAAAAAAATTATGGAGTAAAGTGATTTTATGACTGTATGTTTTAAATTAGGGTATAGTTTTGTAAATAAAACACAAATATTAACGAGAAACAGTATAATTTATGAATTATGGTAGATTATGTATCGAAAAATGGAAAAAATGCCATGACCCTATCTTTACTTTACGATATTGTTTTAATTTCACACTTTATACATATTTACCGTATGCAATATGATAGCGTACTTAATTAAGAATCTGAAATGCTATATTTTATTACACATATAATACAGAAAAGCAGTAAAATTTTAGTTTTTCTAAACATCGAAGACTAGTTTAAATTGTCATTCCTAGGCTTTGCCAGATGTGGTATAATTAGCAAAATGGCTTCCGCCATATTAGCTCTTTTTTTTTCTGTCCCGGAGCGGGACGGCGCCAGATCTGCGTAAATGATCAAAATGGCGGCGCCAGACGAAGGGTTATAAGAAAACCTGGGTGAAGTTGTTTAAACAAATGTTCGATGGGGTGTGGTTCAAGGTGAAAGAGAAAGGATGTATTGTTACCTAATCGGTGAAGTTAGTTTATTTCTATTGTAGGTCTATTTAATTTTGTTGTTAATTTAATCTGCTTCTATTATGCTATTTGAACGCCGAAAACTATCAAATATGCTAAAAATAGGATGACAGCATTACGATATCCTGTTTTTCTTAAACCCAAAACATTTTTTTTCTTGTCTGACAGACAATTTATGGCTGTAATTATTTTTTTAGTATTTGTAATTTTTTTGCTAAGATTATTTTCAATATCAATTTACACAATAATGTTTAAAAGCGCCTTATTTTAAATTCATGTTGTAGTTTTTAAAATGAACTTTTAGAAATATATTAAAAAAATGCTCACCTAGGGTTTTAAAATCGCTTATTCCTACGCCCTTCCCCATACCACAAAGCATTGTTTACATAAGTGACCCCCGGCATCGCTCGTGAATACATTACCGGAATTGTGAATGGACAATTTCAATGTTTATATTGACATTAAAATAATTATGTTTACACTCGGAGATTTCTTTCAGTTTTAGGGACATCGACTTTATTTACATCACGTAAAATTAGAAATATTCCGGTTATATTCATGTATACACTTGGATATTACATTGTTTGTTTGCTTGTTTTTCGTGTGAGTGTGTGGCCAACTCTAGTGTCGGAGTTTTTCAGACCGCCCGAAGGCCTCTGACGTGGCCTAACGAGTCTTATCCTAAGACGAAAACCGGGACCGACAGGTTTACGTGCCCTCCGAAGCACGGTAGCGCTCTGATGTAAATGCCACACTTGGTCACTTGGACACCCATCCAAGTGGCGACCTGTGCAAGCGTTGCTTAACTTTGCCAATCTATTACGAACGACAAGCTAAGTCTCGCTATGAGCGCTACGGATATTACATTGATGTATGGAGATGCGCAAAATCGTGTATTTCGATGTTCCATGTTTAGATTTGCAAACTGTATACTTGTGTGTCAATGTGTATTTGCGTTTGATGTATATGTTGATGTGTATTTATTTTGTGTGTATGTATTTTTGTGCGAATAATTCTCTGTTTATTTTTTACTTCCACTTTTTTTGTATCCTTTGGTTCGTGTTGTTACGTGATCGTTATTGGTAACTGGATAAAGAATTCGTGTAAAATTTCCTACATGTTTATTTATTCGCTGTGTATTCACAGGATCCCTGTAAAATTAATACGTTATTAAAAAAATCGGAAAATGACAAATATTTTCGTAAGATATTTCCGGATTAATACATTTGAGAAGTATGAAGTTATTTGTCACTTAAATCTCAAACGTAATAATAATCAAATATCTTACCATATACAGGATGATTTGTAATTGCTCGTATTCCCTTCTGAGGTGATTCTAGGACCAAAATGGAGTATTTTTACCCTCTACATATGGAGGTCCAAAATGCACCGTTTTGGAATAAAACGGTTTTTAAGATTTTTTGAGCAAATCCCAAAGAACAAAGCCCATTTTTCTTAGAGACGCCGGCCCAGATGTGGACAGTCAAAAATCGTAGTAGTTGTTATTGCATTCGATAAAAGAGTGTTAAACTAGAATTTTGAGATTGATTAGAGGTCCATCACATTCATAGATTTATTACAAGAAGTACTTTTATGTGCTCACAAAACATTAGGTGTGTACCCACTTTCATTAGGATAGTTAAAGTATTTCGTAGCTTTGCGTAGAAAAGAATGAGTTCATCATTTGGTAAGGGTAGAAATCCGAAATAAAAAGCCAAAAGTCGTAAAAGATCCAAAAACATAAAAAGCATTCACAATGTGCACGAGCAAAACAAATAGGTAACCGTAACAAACAAAACAAACTGAATATGACATTATTGACATTTACTTAAGAGTCAAAAAAGTGTTGCCATTTTACAGTTTTAAATGATATTGATTAATCGATATGGAATTCGGACATAGGTTATCTATATATTTGGTTCAAAATCGAACTTATTTGTAGTTAATCGCATACTTACCTTAAAAATACACACATTTTAAATGTTTAAGGACCAAGTAGAGATTTGCTATTAACTCAAATCATTTTGAATAGAGAAAACTTAAAATCGATAAAGAAGAAATGATAATCGATTAAATATTATGATTTCTTTACTGGCAATTTCAGATCTATTACGTGTTGGCTATTTAGACGTTAACTCATCTTTTTAAAACTATTTATTGAATAAGTTTCTCGGCACACCTTTAGTAATGCCTATAAATTAAGTTATGAATAAAAAGGATTATTCAACAACTAATTGAAACTTTATTGTGCTGTTCATGAGTTCCAAACTGGGCCAGAAATGGGCATTGTTCTTTTTGTTATAAACATCTTCTAAAAAAATATTTTGACCATTCTTGGTGGCAAATTGGCTCTTATTTAATAGACAACTAAATGGCCCATCTTTTAAAATAAAATAAACTTACTAGCTCAACGTGGAATTTGAAAATAGAGCCAAAAACACACAAAAAGAAGGGAATACGAGCAATTACAAACCACCCTGTATAGCAAAAAAAAAAACAATGGCGATATATAATGTTTCCGACAATATTACAAATTTTTCGTCTATTATTTGTTTTTGTAAAAACATCTGGTACTAAATGAATCTGGTAATAAATACTTTTTCGCCAATTAATGGAATTCATGCCGATGGGAGACAGTCAGTGGAATTCTATAGTGAAGGGCATCATCCCAATAATATAATATGACATGTTGGCCCTCACGTTATTGGCCTAGAGAAAATTAATCTTTTTCGCCACAGACCTTAAAAGAGCCCATACCTTTAAAATATGGTGAAGTTTTCTACATTATATAATTTTGAACTTTTCATTAAAAAGTGTCTCTTAAGGAAAGTACTTTGTGGTAGTTAGGAATACAATAATATTAGCAAAGATATATATTTCTTCCAAAACTAGGACACGGATAACAAAAAGAAGTCTGCAAAACAAACTTGTTGTTCTGAGAAACAATATATTTTAAACATTTTCATATCAAACTTAAAGTAACCGAGAATAAATTCGACACAGCTTCAACTTCTCAGAATTGATCGTAACATTTGCGTTGAAATACTTTATCCAACGAAAACATTATCCTTAAAAATAATAGCCAAGTTCATTCATTTATTATTATAGACTCAATGTTTATACTTCGGCACGGGTAGCTCAGTGGTTTTAGCAGCTGACGCGTAATAATGCATCAAGTACAGTGGGTTTGATCTACACACAAGACGAAGAATTTCCAGACCGAGTGTATTTTGTCTCTGTTGTTTGATTGTTTCCAAAGACTCTCGTGATGTAAGATTTATTACTAGTGCTAAAATAATCTCTTGTAAAAAAACTGTTAAGTAAGAAGGTGTAAGGAAACAAGAAATAATATTTACTTACTAGAGGACGCCAGCAGCTACGCCTGCATTTTTTTTAATTTACCCGTTTTGGCCGATCCCGTGGGAATTTCGGGAAATCCCTTCTTAGTGCACCCCTACGGTCCCCAAGGAACATACATGCAAAATTTCAGCTTCCTGCGCCCAATAGTTTTGGCTGTAGCATGTCTGTCAGTCAGTCGCAAGGATTTTATATATTAAGATTTTGCTTTTTGGTGGGTAGGTATAAAATATATTTTAAGAAATATTATTATAACTTTTCCTACTTTCTGTTTAGAATTATTCTAGAGTCGCATTTTTATGTATTTAAACTACCATGTAGGAAACGAATAAGAGCCTTTTTAATATGTTAACTTTTTAGACTTATCTTGTTGAAAATAATATATATATCAACACAAAAATCATAGCAACAACGACATCGTAAAAATCGTTTCCCGATACTTTCAGCTATTTCGCGAACTTGGCTTGTATTTGCCACGCACTTCGATTAGGAAGACGGAGATTCTCCCTAGTAGGCTTATCTTAGGTACTTAATTTGTTAGCAAGAGTTGAACACTCCTATCTATATATGTGAAAGCCGTAAGATCCTCCGCACAGAAGTGGGTGCGAAGTCTGAACCACGGGACATCAAATGATATCTAGTAAATTATAATTTTGCATAAATTAGCTGGAACTGAGAATTTCTACTTATTGAGCGGAGAAAATGATACCAAGTTTAGTATGTATTCTTCTTTATTCCCTCTACATTGTTTGAAGCTTTCAGGGAATTTTCTGCTTTTTGAGCACCGACACCAAGTTAATTTAGTTGTCCTTTTTCGTTTCCCCTTTTAATAACTCTTGTATATTTCACCTGTTGATTTTTTGTTGTTAAAATGCGGGCGGACGGGAATGTTCCCAAGGGGTTTTTTTTTTCTTTCTTTAAGAGTTTTACATACATACATACATACATAGACTCACGCCTGTTTCCCGGAGGGGTAGGCAGAGACTACGGAGCGCCATTTGCAACGATCTTGACATATCTCTCTTGCCTCACTCACTCCCATCAGATTCCTCATGCATGCTCTTCTGTTCAGGGTGCTTCTAACCTGTCCTGTTTTTAGGATGTCTCCAATCTGGTCAGAGAACGTCCGCCTAGGTCTTCCCCTTCGTCCTGTCCCTTCCACACTTGCCTTATATATCTGCTTGGTCAGTCTTTCGTCATCCATCCTCTCCACGTGTCCAAACCATCTTAGCATACCTTTCTCGATGCTTGTAAGAGTTTTAACAGATTGAAAACTTACCAGAGTCAAACTTAATGAGTTGTATTGTGAAAGATTTATTCATTGCGATTTTATCGGTTCTGTGAGAAGTTCTTGACAAGGTGGCAACCGCTCGAATCGTTGGTTGTCTTCGTTTTTTAATGTTATATAAAATTGCTAAACTGGACACAAAAAGGCAGTGCTAAGGATGAGCCTAAGAGAGTAGTTGACGGAGACTTAATATCCTAAAATATAATGTCAGTAGACTGCACCACGGAATATGCATGTCGCTCCAGACTGCGACTGTCTGTTGTCAATTGCTCGTTAGAAAAACGAACTTTATCTAAAAAGACGTCAGATTCAATGAAAGGCAAGTCCTGGATGTAAAAGTTTATTTTATTTATTGAATTTGAATTTAAAAAGTACTGAATGATAATACGCCTAAGTATCTATATGCTAAAGTACCAATAGCTTTGAAGAAACTAATATTTAAATTAAAGAGCTTAATGAAGGAGCTTATCACACATACAAACTACATGTCACAACCAGTGGTCACCGATCCAAATAATGACCTCTGTCTACTTTGATTTACGCGTGTACTGGAACTTTTATGATCGGTCGATTGAAAAAGAAGCCACTGGAATATAATATTATATTCATTGTTTATAGAGTAGGGCTGACCTCACAAAACCTAACCTAGTAAAATAAGCTTTGAATAGCTTTTAAAGCGTTTACGCGTATAAACTTTCAAGTTAATTTAAGAGGTATAAGCAGGCTATTTTTGGGTAGGCTGAGGAATAAATTGCTTAAAAGTGCAAATAAATAAATTCTTATAAAAACTAAAACACTTGTTTTTAGGGTTTCGTACCTAAAAGCTCCGCTCCGCTGTCTGTCTGTCTGTCCGTCTGTCTGTCTGTCATCAGGCTGTATCTTATAAACCGTAGTAGCTAGAAAGCTGAAATTTTCACAAATTATGTATTTTGGTTGCCGCTATAACAACAAATACTAAAAATAAAAAATAAAAAAATATTAAGGTGGGGTCCCATACAAAAAACGTGTTTTTTTCGTATTTTTGCTCAAAATTACTAACTGTAACAGGTAGACGCTTTAAATATTCACAGAAAATGTAGTTGCATATTACCTTTCAAAATAAATAATAAAATTAAAAAAAGTAAATAATAAAGGGGGGCTCCCATTCAACAAACGTAATTTGTTACTCGATCTTAATAAACAGGTAGAAACTTAAAAAGTATTTAAGTATACATACAACGAACGTGATTTTGTTTTATAGATGATGGTACGGAACCCTTCGTGCGCGAGTCCGACTCGCACTTGCCCATTTTTTATAATAAGGTAATGTTTAAAAATAATGTTTCATAGAATTTACCATCTCTATTTAATATTTATCCAATTCGTTCTAAGTTTAAATTAATCTGCTTATTTGCCAAAATGTTGAGTGTAGGTATGTTCCTTAGGGCGCGTAAGGGTGCACTAAGAAGGGATTTCCCACACTTCAAATGGAATCGGGAATAAAAAAAACTTGCGGGCGTAAACTTCGTGAACTTCGAGCAGTCTCTAGTCTATGTACTTAGAGTATACTACACATAATGACATTTCCACGCAGAGATGACTTCATCCTTGCGCCTGACAGGATCGAGTCACTTCGGCGATTGATTGATATGTGATGTCACAGATCAGACACCGAAACATTTTTGGTACACATGCTGACGCAGGGTTGATACTTTGATTATTATCAATGGATGGATTAGTTTGGTTCGTTATGTATTATTATTTGTTCGTTTATTATTATTTATTAGTTATGTAGACGCATCTAGTAACGAATCTATCTATAATTTTTGATAATCATTCTGATTCACATTCTGAATTTATATAGGAAATAGTTTGTGCATATCATTTTATATTTTCGATAAAAAGGGCAGAATGTGGGTGATCTACATCTAAGGAGATATTGAGATGTATGCATTCTGCAAAAGTATATCAATGATTTAAATAGAATACGAAATAAATTGAATAGATCCTTTTTTAAGATCATAAATGATTCGCGTGATCACCGTTAGCCAATATCCTATAAAGTATACTACTAGCACACAACATAATAATATGCGGTTTTGTTTAATATTTAGTCAAATTATTTATGTCAGGATTTGAACCTAACTTTTGCATATTACAACTTCTTTAATGGTTTCTATACCGATTTTAGGCAACGTTCACAAAGGTCACCATTTCGACGGGTATCCATTCATGTGTCATTTATATCAGTGCACTATCGTGCTTCGGAGGGCACTTAAAACCGTCCGCCCTGGTTCTGGACATAACCCTTAGATCATGTCGGAAGCCTTCAGGCATCCTATGAATTCCGATACAAGAATTGGTCACACACTCATAAAAAGAAATGTATCCCGACTTTAGGCATAGGATCTTAATCATCTGCGGCACCATCAATATCCATCAAACTATAAATAAGTGATTATCGTTCTAATTCACCAAAGCCATATTTAGTTTCGCCATAACGCCACTCAACAAACATTTTAATTACCATTTAAACGTTACAGCGCCGTTAACTATTATCTGGTTAACTAACTGAACTGGGTTTAACTGTGACTTTGGATACTAAATTTACTATTACAACTGTATAAGGTCCCATTCCAACCGGATTACTTTTTGGCAAATTGCGGCTGAGTTTTCTTTATATTCGACTATTTGGATATTTATTACCTTTTCCCTCTCTTGAGTACAAATAAATAATGTAATAATATTCTACCACATAGAAATGGTCACCCACGTGCTATTCTGTTGTACAAGCCATATCAGTGCAAAGTTTAATCAAAAGCTTTAGGCAAATATTTTTTTATTTAATAACGACCACAAAATTAAATTAATTTTAACATAAAACAATTATAACTACTTATATACTACTTACTACTAAAATTAAAGGGCGTCGTAAAAGTCTTCCACATCGCCGTCTATTGGGAACGTGCCCAGAAGACTGGCAGCGTTGCCACGCTGTATGACAATGCTAATTTTTTGAGCTAGATACATACCAGCCTTCTGGTCACGCGAGGCATCGACAAGTCTCTTCGCAAGTTCTCTATATAGAGATCTGGCACTTGGGCCCCATGAACCCAACGTTTCAACTCCAAACGGCTCAAATACTTAATCTCCTACGAGATTTACGTATTTGCGCCATTTTAGAGTCTCCTGTGGCAGCAGCAGCGCCCGCACAACCCGCTGTGCTAAGAAGATGAGATGGCGCAAGGGTATCGACACACGTTGCGTCCCACACCAAAGGCCTATCCAACTTCCAAGGCAGTAGACACATTCCATCTGGTCTTTTACCATCGTTGCGTGCCAAACCCTGAGGTTCAAGTTGGGCTGGAACGCCAGCGGTGACAAGAGCCCAACGGAGAATGTCATTCAGGTTGCTGTGTCGTGAAATACGACCTGCGCTCCTGCTGCATGATAGGCCATGGTGACCAAGGCTGTCGACAGCCTCCCGACAGTGACAACGATGTGGAGCGACACATGGCGCACCTAACCGGAGGCAAGAAGCGATGCGAAAGATCGTGTCGTCCAACATGGTACCTATGTTGGACGATGGCAGTGCTTGAAGCCAGAGCCCCGACTCCCACAGCCAGCAAACGAGCACGCTCTGCAGCATATGTACGATGTACGGAGGAGATTTTCTCGTACTGCGCTGCAAAGCGGCCCGTCCCACTGCCTCTGAGAGGATAAATTTCGGGGCAACTCAGTGCTTGGACAAGCCATTTTCCAAGCATTAATGGCATCGATCTTACACGGCACCTCAGAATCGACCAGTGTGGGTGCTAAGATTTTCCTGGTTAATTCTGCAGTGCTGTGGACTGATGACAGAAATGCTGGTAAGCTCACGTCGGAAATTTTGCGTACGCCAAGCCCACCCAGGCGAACAGGTAATGTCGCCTGTAGCCATGCTCGGTCGTTCAGAGCCACATTTAAAATGTTGCTTAGGGTGTTTTGAAATTTTTTTGTCAATATTGACTAGTGGGCTTGGGTTTTTCCAAAAAGGCGAAGAACGTAAAGCGTGTGTGAACTTAGGCACAAAAAGACAGTATCGAATAATAGTGAAAGCCGAATGTATATTAATTTTGAGCAGGCGGTCCGAAATTTCACAAAAATTTTGAATTTTTTCATGAATAAAAGAATCAAAACCTTCGTCTAGTATTGGAGACCCAAGAAGGCGAAGAGAACTTTTTTGGATATGGGTTATACTGGGTGCGAGGGTTTGAAATTTGGAAAGAGTTGCGGAATGGTCTAAACTATCATTGATAAAAATTTCACACTTACTTGGATTAAGATCTAGGCCGATAGATGAAAATTTTGTCTTCAGGAGTGCCAGGTCCTGATAGACAGTGGCTACGTCGCCTTCTAGGGTTCCGTTATCTAGGTACCAGATATTAAATTTAGAATTTAGCTGGTTAATAACTCGATGAATGGCTAAACTAAAAATGAGTGGTCCAAGAGGGTCGCCATGTTGACAGCCAACGGCAGACTCCAAAAGATTTTCCTTGTATATTAATTTTGATGGATGCCTGTAGCACTGCCAAAGGAAGTTGTAAATTTGGTAGATTTAGTAGTAGTAGCAAAGCTTTAGTAGTTTTTACGTGAAAGAGTAACAAACATTCCAATTAGCTGAACCGAGCTTGAAGGAGCTTTCAGACAAAATTTACGTTTGCACAAGCGATGATCATAATTATTAAGCAGCCGTCAAATCAATTGAATTTTCTATACCCGACGCCAGGGCTGTATTTAGTAAAATAAATAATAAGCTAAAAGCATTCAGACTAAATATTTGAACAAGCTTTTACTGCACATCTTCGAAGAGTTTAGATAAGGTTGCAAACACTTTGCACACAAGTAATAACACATAAAACCAAAAGCACGGCGCCCACTTTAATTTCATTGACAGCTGATGCAGTAGCTCTCCAATAGTAAAGCATATACAAGCAGTTTTAATGCAAGTGGCATACAAGAACATTAGGACATTGACAGCTTTGATGTGCACTCAAGAACTGACACGAGACAGCGTAACGCAAATATTTTATCGACGTCCTAAAAATATCACCTTGTACCACATTTTTTTATATTGAATGATGGATCGTTTTCTTTCTCATAAGTGATAGTTGTGAAGTTTTGGTTTAGGTTGCATCAATATACTGATGGCTACATACAGCAAATATTAAGCAAATGTCATGACGTTTCTGTGTTATTAATGTTATTAGACAAATACGGCGATGTGCTTGTTTATACATAGCAAAACTACGTTTAAGAAATCGGCTACAAAAGCTCCTCAAAATAGGTAAACTAAAAATGCATAAAAAATAACTCATTAACTATAAATCAGACTTTGATCTCGATCAAATTTAACTGAAACCACACGTGAACTATAAGCTTTAAAAAAAAAAGTAATTATCAAAATCGGTTAAGTTCTGAAGTACTGCCTACCTATTTCCTTTTGAAGACGGTTAAAAAGTAAAAGAAATGCACTTTACCCAACCACCATAAAAAACAAGAGACGTAACTGTCAACTTACGGAACATAGAGCTAAAAAGTCTGATTTTCCATGGTTGGTAACTTATTCAGCCAATCAGACAGGTAAAATAGCATTACAAACCGTTGAAAAAAAGATTCGTATAATTTTATATTGGCTCAGCATCAGGCTGGCCAAAATCTAGGCCGCCATTTTGGTCAAGCCACAACAAACTTTGATGGCAGATGCTGATACAATTCTATAATTGCAAAGGATTTCGCAGAAGACTTCTCAGAATACAAATACAGTCAAACCTGAATTGTCAACATAATATGAACTTGCCCTGCATTTGCACCGCATACAGCGCTCTGTCTAGTTCACCTAAAACTGCGTATCCATCGGAGCTGCGAGGCATTTGATCGATGGATGGAATAAATTTTCACCTTTAATAATATCATATTAGTATATGACGTGTCCTAATGCTGGGCATGAGAGCAACAGGCCATGGGCACACATGACAAAGATGAACTGGTCAATTGCAGAGCTGACAGTATTCATAATTATTATATTTCAGAACGTTACGGTGAAATCAAAGATGTTTTATACGATACGTGCTAATCAATGCGATGTAAAAAAAATACGCAGATTTTGTAAAGTGCACGCCATGGGTTTAACTCGAGACTCTATGCATAGCAGTCCGTCAGTCGCTCCATTAGGCTATCGCTGATTCCTCTAATACCATCATTTTACTTTTACGGGCGCTCACTCTTTGATGGCTCTTTTTCAACACCGCTCAGCTCACACATATTTCATGTACCTACACGCGCAGTCGAGGAGCTTACCGCCGGCCAGACCCACCCACTTCAAACTATCGAAGCTATTGAGAGCCTAATTGTCCAATTATCCCAATCGACTACTTAATAGTTAACTATTTGGGACATTTTAATAGGCACCGCCTAAATTGAGCTAAATTAAACGTTCAATAATGTAGATATAGAATTACTGTGAACCGTTTTATATGCAATTATAAGAACATCATTGGCAGACTTTGAAATTTACAGATGGGAAAAACTGAATGTCTTTTTGATTCATACGCACGTAATGTGCAATCCGACCGCTCTTATCTATCGAGATTTTAGCAGTCGATGCCTTTAATATTGTAAGCACTTGCTAATGAAAAGCTTTTGAGAAATTAATCCCTAAGAGAGAAAAATTGAGATGAGCACTCGTATGGAAGGCCATCATTATCAAAGTAAGAGGCACTATATTTGTCCTGAATCTGGTTAAAAATAGATCTGCAGTTTTTACAGTATATATTAAAATGATGACGATTCTACTGTCACGTTTTTGAAAACTTTATATGCGTAAAGGGCATAGGGACTAGTTATAAAGTCAGCCTCTAATTTTATTTTGGTCCTGTAGTAGTTCACTTTCCAAAACTTAAAGTTGAATTTAAGACCTGGTGGAGAAGCGTAAGGGATAGGGCTAGTAATGGCAGAAGGGGGCTTGTAGCCTTTCCTGGGTCGGGTTGGACTAGGCGCAGTGGGAGGAAGACCGATCTCCTGTACCTCGTCTTCTCCCCGTAGGGCGTCTTTGGTCGACAGTCAGGGTGGTTTTTAGTGTTAATACCTCATAATCTGGTTCGAATTTTCCCTAGAGACGGAGAGCTATAGGGATTTTTAACGCAGTTTTATTCGTAACAACGTAGTGTTTGGCTTTCGCTACTCTTAATTGGACCTCGTCGAACCTGACAAGTTTTAGTCGATCTACAATCACTTTTCATATTCATAGTCACCCGAAGAGTTTTGTGTTCCTCTGTACCGGGTACCTATTTTTATTTCATAATTCTGCTGTACGTTGTATTCATAAGCTTTAATTACTTTCTTTATACATATTAAGTATTTCTCCGTATTTAATTTGTTTGTGAGTACTCACAGTGTAATCATCTGCCCACGTAATGGAAACTAATTTACCAGGACATTGCTAGCCTCGGAAAATAAAATTTTATAGACATGGCTGCTGCAATTTAACGAAAATAGAGAAATGTTTTTCTCATTTTTATTCGTAAAAGATTGGCTATAGATAGCCAATGCTTCAATACTTGTTTGCACTCCGTGAACGGGTGATCGCTTGCGTTATTTACACCAAAGCGTGTTAACGGTCCCGGGTTTTGTCTCACACACAGCAACTTCGTAAAATGTCTAATGCACCTCGTGGGTGCATAACGTGATGGCTATCATTGGTCGTTAATATTACACGGTTTTTGCACTTGTAACACGACCAAAGGCCCAATTCTCCTTATTTTATAATGCAGTTTCGATTTATTTTAATGTCAGTGTCATACTCATGTCAAAAATGGTATTCGCCTAAATTAACTGATATTTGAACTTTATTGTGAAATGATCATAAATTTAACAATGTGTCAACGTTGAACTGTAGAAGTCAAATTAGATGATAATGACATTTAATTAGCAGAATCAATTAGCAAAATAAATTCAAAATATAATCTCATTTCGTTTAAACTATAATTTTAATGTCATAATATTATAAAATACGGGAATTGGCCTTCTGTTTTATCATTCGATTTATCGATTTCCGCTTGAACAATTATGAGACAAAAACACCTGTACTTTTTGAGAAAAAATCATCAAAGAGTCTTTGATGACCTTTTTCCATTAATTAGGATCTCTTTAAAGTTCTAAAAAACTTATGAGGCATACTAACACACTCTTGGCCAGTATGGTGGAGTATAAGTAGACAATATCGTTGACAGTGAGTCAGTTTGACGACGCAATATGCGAACGTTCCAATTTGCTATTTTATGGGATTGTTAAAATGTAATAGCTTCAGTCGTATTATATTACTATGTGACAAAATGAGATAATATTATTTGTATAATTTATATTATGTAACAAAATTGTTTTATAGTGCTGTAATTATGAGTGCTGTGTGCTTATTTCATTTTAGGATAAGTTAGTAAAAGTATTGACAACAAGTCAAAATTTACTCACTTAGGTCGCATTGTGACGCATATTATGAACGTCTCTAAAAATTTGGGATACGTAAGTACAAAGATGGCCTTTTTAGACAAGTTTTATATTCTTAACCCGACGTAAATGGACCAGGATTTTTGAGACCCTCTAGTGTGTAAAATTATACGTACAAGTCTTAGTTTGCACTACCTCGTCCCCTCCGCCTCAGTAGCTGGATTCTAGGAATTAGTGCGTCGTCGATTAGTTTATGCAAATCAGTGCCACGTGCGACGTTGTCGGTGACAGGTGAGTTCAAAGTGCGCGCGGGCGTTTAGTACCCGGGTTCATAGTTCACGTTTCAATATTTTTGATCAGTCTCCTTTTATCCTGTTTTTTTTTAGATTTTAGGTACATTACAATAATCTGGCACTTTTATGGATATCGAACAGATTAGGGAGTTTTTGGAGAAATATTCTTCGGATGAAAGCTGTTCATCAGGGTCGGACATTGACGAAGAGGAGTTAATCAGCCAGCGTAGTAACTAAAGCGACATAGAAGAGGAATTCAGTCAGCTGTTAGAGCCAGAGACGACATCAAGTTCAGCACCAGTCACATGTCCTGAGGCAGAAAATAAAAGCTCCGTTGATCGACCTTATGCAAGGCATGTTTATGGCAAAGATCATACCAAATGGAGTAGAGGTTGTTACCAAACTAACATGAGAACTCGTTCTGAAAATATAATTACTGTCATTCCTGGTGTCAAAGGTCAAAAGGCAAAGAAAATTGCTCACTACTGAGTCAAAAACGACGAGAGTTTCTTCGGGTTTTGGGATTGAAATTGGTAGAAAATCATTTACGCACACAAAGAGATGCTACTGGTCTGCATACTAGTCTACGCAAGCGAATAAGTGATTCTTCGGGTGAACCATCCCCTGCTCCGCCACCTAAAATAGTAGGTATTACTAGAAGATTTCAAGATTGTGCCTATAAAAAGATAGGAAGACCGAACATACTTGCTGCAAATGCAATAAGTTCATTTGCATGGAACATGCTGAGACAATTTGTAAAAATTGTGCAGCATATTCACAAGACTCAAACTGATTTTTTTTACTAGGTAGCCTACTGTGGTTTCTCTTTTTTTTATTAACATACAAGTGATGTTATTTTAGAAAAAATGTTTTTCACTTTTTTTTAGCGTAATGTATATGTTTTTTTCTGTTCGAGTTTTTGGATAATTTGCTAAACTTTAATAAATAAATTAATTAATTGAATATTACATAAGTTGTTTCAATTATTCTACTCTTCATATGATTCATTATTAGGTTATCACCTTAAAATATTACAAAAACCTGTTGAAAATAAAACAAACGATATTTCAACCAGGGTAAAATTCACCCTGGTTCATTGATGATATTATTGAAAATAGGTTCATTCACGCCGGGTTAATATATAAACATTTGGTTGGGATACTTATATGGCTACACCATACAAAATTATTATTATAATTTATTAAACGAATTTGCCATCAAAGACAAAGTCATCGCTGGATGACTATGTATTATTAGGTAGCAAAATTAATTACATAAGATTTGAAAAAAAAAATTTTTTTCCATTAAGCAGTAGCCATTTATCTTTTAGTTTTATTCATATCTTTCCTAACTTGGCTAATCCCTTAATCCCATAAGCGAAACCACTTAAGCAGGAAAAATCCTATTCAAATGATAAACAGTAAGTCCAGAGGTATTTTTAAGGAAAAGATCCAGTTTTACTTGGCTTTGGGATTTAAATCTTAAAACTGTTAGTGCTTTGAAGTGGTCCTTGGACTTTTAAGCTGAAATTCTCCACAGATTTTGCCGTTTTTTAACGTTTGTTGTGTAGACGTGTTTACGATTAGGAATTTCAGTATCAGAAACGTATTTATTGTCCTTCCTTTGTGTTTATAACAACTTCGGAGGAAAACCAAAGTCAATCAATAGGGATCATAATAGGTACATGTGTATGATAGGAACTTTTTTATGGTTTCAAATTACGTTGGTATTTCAAAATTAGACCGAGCATTATTTGGTCCTTTCGTGTCACCAGTAATGTGACCTATTTCGGCAGCCTAAAGCACTTATCTGAACTGTACCTAATGGATTTTAAACTTTCGCGATTTGTATACATCATACAAAATAATTTAGCGGGTCTTGATCGCGTTAACTTAACTTATTCAAGGTATAAATACCTATTTGTTTCTGACGTTTCGCTCGTCTTGCACCGAGCGTGGTGGCGGAGAGACTCGCAATTTATACCTTGAATAAGTTAAGTTAACGCGATTAAGACCCGCTAAATTATTTTGTATGATGAACTGTACCTAGTCAACTTTGTTCACGTGCTGTAAACGTGCTATTCAAGATTTATTGGGATATTCATGGCATGGGTTTTTGCTTATTTATAAGACTGTTGTAAGTTCTTTGTTGATAGCGATCGTGTCTTATTGACCTTAATTTTGCAGGCGGGCTTACACAAATCGTTTCGTACTGTTCTTGAAATTTCGTTTAGACTTCAATGAGAAAGGTTTCCGCACATATAAATCTGCTGCAGATGGTGTTGATAGCTGATTTCTGAAATATTTATGTAATCATTCGTGTGAAGTGAGTCCATGCCAAAGACATATTCGATGACCAACCTGTTGCTATACAAGATTTTAAAGTGCTTCCCAAAGCCTGGCTGCGATATCCTGGTGCTCGTGGTTGAACAATTTTTTGTCCATTGTCGAATAGCTTATACAGTCTAATTCGAAGCAAGATTTATGTTTGAAAAGAAAATAAAATATATAGTCACGGGCATGTTGATTACATGGCCAAACAGATTTAGATAATTTAGACACCCAAATAGTTCATAAACAGAATGCATTATCGACATATCACGCAGACGAGGTTACATAATTCGCAAAACTAGTACAATACAATACGCTATATCATTATGTAGCTTGTCGAAATCGCGAAATTAAAGATAAAATATCTTATATTTGCCTCGGACTTTCCAGTACAATATATTTATAAAATCTCAAACACTATCATTAAAATATATTGGCAATGCAACGTAAACAAAGACATTTTGCACTTATACATCCTAACGTGACAAAGTGGTACTTAATGGGTCATCTGTTACCGGTATAACAAGCGATCCGCAACCACGGACGTAACGCGGTAAGACTACGTGTTTAAGAAAGATGTGCCAGGGAGATGAGATAGGGAGGAGGATGAACAATGTGTGACAACTTCCTAGGTTAGCTCAGGTCGAGTGGTGGTACTGATTGTTTGCCACAGATTAAGGAACAAATATAGATAGCGAGTGAAGCTAAACAGAAAGGAGACCTCAAATGAATACACGCGTTAATGTGCGATCAAGTAAAATAATAAAAATAGATAACGCATGTTAAAAAAAAGTGGGGCCACATTTACTTTATGTTTGTGTAAGTAAATAAAGTTGCCATACGGTATCGTGCTGTAAGTTTATTGCTTATTTCAAAACGACACACTGAAGGGGAAAGGCGTCCTCAATCTCCTTCAATAATTTATGTTTTCAGGATTTAGGAACCTTCAGGGACCTAGAAAGGAGCAAAGGCTGTTCCACCATTCCGTCGTGATTTCGTTTGCCATTTAAAGTCTATTTGTCAGTTAGCTTGTATTTATTGGGCACCTTTTTTGGCTATTTTTCAAGTTAACTTGCGTTTTATTTACGCCTTTAGGCGATATATACAGGGTGTCACAAAACCCATCACCAAACCGAAGTCTACTCGATGTGGACATCATGCCAAGTCATACGAACCAAAAAGACTACCTGGGAAACGATTTTTTTTAAGTTTTCACATTTTTAAACCACAATTAAAAGCTCGCGCGTGCAATGCTCGTAATGCCTACATCTCCATGGGGTCATAGGACATATAAAGAATATATTGGCGGTGTAAATGCATCGATTTTGTACTTAGTTGGAAAAAGTCCATACTAACTTTGAGCCTCAATATCTCCTGAACCAATTATTTCCCAGGTATGGTGCCGAAGTAAAAAATGTTTGTAGTGATTGGTACAACATGGCATTTCAGTTTTCGGTAAGGGTCTTTTTACACCCTGTATATATTTTTCTGGTTGACAATAAAAACATTCTATGTACATAGAATGTTTTTATTGTCAACCAGAAAAAAATATAAAAATAAATAACTTAAAACTAGTAATACAAGGGCGGTCTAATCGCTAAATGCGATTTCTTCCAGACAACCAAGGTACACGATATAATAAAATATGTACATTTGCGAATTGATCTTTTATATTTTGCTCGCACACTTCTTAGTTCGTTCATCCCTTGTGTATACACAGCCTTCAAAAGTATAAAATGTATCACAATTCACGGCAGATTTATGTCCTGCAATGTACTGCGATTGTTTGATTGATTGCGTACGAAATACGCGAACATACATCATTTTGTGTACTCACATAAATCAACTACTCTAAAAACGTATCGATGAAATTGTAACGAACATTTCTTGTGAACATAAATAATGATTTGGCAAATGTATCAATAAAAGATTACTTTAGTGTAATAGCATTTAGTAGACTAATTACATAGATTTTGATTTGTTTTTAGCCTACGATAGGATTTAAATTGGCATCATTTAATATTGTAAATATGTTACAAATTATTATAACTATTAAAGAAAGAGACATAATAAATAATCGAACAGCCTTTAGCCTTCTTTTTAGAAAAGAGCTGTAAGGGGAATTTATAACCTCGGTCCAAGAGTTACTCTAAGAGAAAAATTCAAAGAAATAAACATTCTAACTGTTGTATCACAATATATTTATGAAAATCTGTTATATGTACATAAAAATATTGACAAATTTTGTAAAAAATGTGATATACATTCTGTAAATACGAGACACAAGAATAATCTGGTAGTATATAGCACTCGTCTCCACAAAATAAGTAGCTGTTTTATGGGGCAATGTATACGCTTTTATAACAAGCTCCCTCATAATTTAAGAAACTTGTCTATAAATAAGTTCAAAATTATTGTTAAAGCGAAATTATGTTCTAAAGCATACTATAAAATATCTGAATACAAAGATGACCAAAACGCTTGGGATTGAGCTGTTCTAATTCGGCACACAAAAATAATTGTATAAAATGCTCTTTTTAAATGACGTTTCGTAAGTACTTGCAAAGTTTATACGAAATAAAGAACTATTTCATTTCATTTCATTTCATTTCTTACACTGCTGGCCATGGGCCTCACCTATTTTGCATGTCTATTGCATTATGAGTCAAAGAATTGGGCCTACTATACCATGCTGGCCGGACGGGTTGGTATATGGTTTGATATCGAGTTTTCCCTGACTTCGCAAAGATACTTTTTGCTTCGAGTAATTTCCTGAGTCACCTACCTCTTCGGAGATATAGGCGTGAGACTATGTATGTAATCTAGTTAGCACATTCTGTAACTGTTATTATGCGCTCAGCCCAGAAACTAGCATCTCTTTTGAACTACGTCATACATTCCTAAACTAAGCTTGGGTCTTAATTTTTTTAATTATGACTTTTTAATTGTCGCCTTCAGTTGAATGGAGCGTAGAAGTTCCAAGGGACGAAGCGATTCTCAAGTCCCTTCCTATTTTTGGATACAAAAGTCCTAATTAGAGAGCTCAGCAGTTAATTAAGAAGGGACCGCGGGAGGGGTGATCAAATTTTAATAAAACTCTAATTGTTTGCCCTGCAAATACACTGTGCTGTTACAGTATTAGCTGTTATCGTTATAATTAAGAACGTGTAAAGGGCACACGATATTATGTAACTGAATTACTTGGAGACATTTTGGCGAATTGTTTTATGTTCAGATACCTTTTAGGTTTGAGATGAAGATTACATTGGCTCATTCCTAGTCTCGGTTTGGCCAAGCTTCAATTACTTACACGGGTTAATGCTTTTAATTGATTGGTTGGAAGGTCTGCAACGCGGCCCAGACTACATTATAACAATGATGTAGATATTGTAGATAATGAACTAACTACTGACTACTCCATTTCACTTAAGATTAATTGTTTACATTATATTTTGTTAAAACTTTACTGCACTGCAAAAAATAGGTACCTCAAAATACACGATTCCAAGTCATAAGATTTCAAATTAAGATATAATACATCTCTTTCCAAATAAATCTTGTCTGCACATTCAGCCTTGACATTCGGATCAACTGAATCTGATAGCAGGTGAATCTATTTACCGTATCTCGGCCATAGCCGACAAATCCCGTAATAGGAAAATTCCAATTTAACTTTCGGCTTTCAATCGGGCACTACACTTGTTCTCATTCCGAAGGTTTTTGTGCCGTGACAAAAATGTGAAGGTACTTGATGATTCATCCACCTTTGATCTCGGAACGTCATCAATCATGAACGAGGCACAAGACAGAGTACTTTACCCACGTCAATAACTTTAATAAGGAACTCGAGGCAGTAATTTAGCCCCTAACAAGTTATTAGTTAGCAAGTAAAATGAGCTCCTAAGTATCTGCATAATATATTAAATTCTTCTTCCGTTACAGACTGACCGAAACACAATAAGAAGCTGAAATTGGCATGTATGTTCTTTGGGGACTGTAGATGTGTATTAAGAAGGGATTTTCCGAAATTCTCACGGGATCGGGCAGAAACAGTTAAATTTAAAAATAAATGCGCGTGTGGCTACGGGCTTCCTCTATTTAAATATATTTAAAGCTTCTTAATTGTGTTCGACCGAGTTTAAAAGTTAGTGTTAGTTAAGCTAGTTCATATGTAGTAAAATTGCTTTCAACAAAATATACATTTTCTCTTGTATTTTGGGTGACAGTCAAAAATGCGTTCCGCTTAGCGCGCCAAATAAAAAAATAAACCAATGAATTACTATAACACTGGTATTAGCCATACAGCTCCGTTTTCACTCATAGCATTGCATTTTTGGTTCGCGATCCGTTCACAAAGCCTTTGGTTAAATACCTACGATTTGAACGGGAAATTCTCATTAAATTTTTGCTATAGGTTTTGCTAAAAAATCTGTATAGTTTCAAATCATACACTGACTCATTCCACAGAAAGTTAATCAACTTTTTCGTTTTATAAACCAAAGTTACGTTCTCTATACAAGTTTAATTTTGATGATGGTCTATCTATACAATAATACCTATCCAGACTGTCTAAGTGTATGCACATTTAAAAAGTATACACTGGTACCTACGCGCTACGTCTTGAAAATAGACAAAAACTTATTAACTTTACGCCGCAGCATAAACTGAAAATTATTACTTATAATAAGAGCATCGATATAGGTTCCTTGTAATCTGGGTCGAGCCTATTAACATCGACAAGTTACTAAAACAGTTTCTGTATTAAGAATGTCTTACTACCAAGACCCGAGAGACTAAGCTCAGACCAAATATCTAAGAATTAACGAAAAAATCTAGCCTAACAGAACCAAGAGCTAGAACAGTATATTAAAAAAAAAAACATTTTATTTTATACAATTTTAACATAATCCTCCTTAAATACGTACTTGTATACAAATACATAGATTATTATTTATTTATTTATTTATTTATTTATAACTTCATACACAAAACATGTATAGGCGGACTTAATGCCTGAGGCATTCTCTGCCAGTCTACCTTAGGGTGATGCAGAGATAGAACAAGGTAGGTGCAAATTGAAGTAATAAGAAACATGACAATCCTAATAAATACTTAAAAATGAAAAACATAAATGTCCATACATAAATACTATTTAAAATAAAAACAAATAGTTATACTATATACATAGAATATGCATACTATAAGTACCTACATAAATATATAATATTAAAAATACGTATACATAATATATATAAATACATATATGTTATATATATTTAAATAAATTACTTCTGAGATGATCCTGCCAGTTGGTTCAGTAAGAACTGCCGTACTTTTATTTTAAAAGTGAAGCGACTGGTGGCCATCCTGATTTCCAGAGGAAGAGCATTCCACAGAAGGATAGATTGGATAGGAAAAGATGCATGAAGGAAATCGGAGTTGTGTGAAGGGCAGAGAATTATTATGTTTTAAGATGTTCTCGTTCACTTCTTTTTCCTTTGTTTCTCTTTGTTTTTTTTTTAACAAAATGTAAGTGCATGCATCGTTATGCTAACAAAATACATTATATTTTTATCGTTCAGTGGCTGAGTTCATTCTGTTGTATGCGGTGGTTTGGTTGCAACACTTAATACCCTTTTTTTTTTGGTGTCGGGTTGGAAAATCCTCATGGAGTCCCTCCGCCCTGGGGGAAGGACGAAGGGGACTGTCAGACTCTTACTGACTAAAAACCAACCCGTGTTCCTCTCGTACCCGTGTGTGGGAGGGTCGGGTATCGCTGAAGCATTCCTCGCTACCCTCCGACGGGTATTGGCCCGCCAGATAGTCAGGCGGGCCCCGAACAAAACACCCTTGGCGGCGGATGAAGGTGTTGGGCTCCGTCGACAAAACACTCAGCGGCCGCAGAGGATAGGGAGGACGGCAACGCAACACCACATATCCTCTTCCTCTGCGGCCCCACCGCGACGCAACGATGATGCGCCCCCATTTGGTCGCGGGAGATAGGGTGCGCGGCAACGCAACACCGACACGCCTCTCCTCCCGCGACCGCATCCGACTGCGAGGGACAGAAGAACTGTCCCTCGCACCCGCCCCTTTGGACGCATCCTGCGCAGGCCTCCGTCAAGCCCACGCGGAGCGTCCCCTCCTGGATCCCTCTTAGCTTCACCGCGGGTGACCAATCCACGGTTACTGAGCCCCCCCACCACGACAAGGTGGAGATCCCACGGGGGGGAACACTTTATACCCTACAAACTGTGAAATGTGAACCAACATGTTACAGCGGCTTGCTTTGTTTCACTACGTATTATTTTAGCTCATACTAAATTAATTTGATTATATAAAAAAATTTAACACTCGAAGCTGATGCTTGATGTAAATTATTTTTTACTAACTCAGACATGCCGCCTTTGAGCCAGTTTTGTCCTGTTTACTCTATCCATAATGCAATTACGTCTACGCTGTTTAAATAATAAATTCATGTTTTATAGAAAATGTGATATTTGTTTAGAAGGCGTTCGAGACCAACCCACTAAAACCACCATATTTTATAGAATTATATTTACAGTTACTCATCAACACTCATATCTCGGAATGGCGACCACGTACCGGACGCCGCACAGGGTGGACCGACGATCTGGTTAAGTTTGCGGGAAGCGACTCAAGACCGGTCTGTGTGGAGAATCTTGGGAGAGGCCTATGACCAACAGTGGATGTCTCTAGGCTGCGATGATGATGATAAGTCAAGAATTTACAGATGTTATAAGTCGTCGACGGTTGTAGTAGTAGAGAAAAATTATCTTTATATAAATGGCAGAAAAGTTTTTTTTAACAGCCTTTCGCCGTCCACTGCTGGACTCTCGTTATTTGCTTCACAGTAACACAGTGAGATAATAGGAGGATTTGGTTTACAATACCATGCTGACTATTTCGTTTGGTACAGGGTGAGATGTCAAGATTTCTTTATAGCCACGGAATGAAATAGGGTAGTGACAATTTGTATCCTTAATCCGTCACCCGAAGTCACAACACGGACTACAAGCAGAGTTTAAATTAATAATATCCTCCGACCGATTTGACGACCGGTTGGTGCAGCAGGAGTGTAAGCGACTGCCACACACGAAGGTCGGGGGTTCTATTCCCGCTCAAGTCAAACATTTGTGTGCGTGAACATTGATGTTTGGCTTGGTCTGGGTGTTTCTATGAATAATATGTATGTGTTTACAAAAAAAAGTATATACCTATGTATGTTTATCCTGTATAATTGTTTAGTACCCATAGCATAGATAAATATAATACTTTACAGTACAGATGCCGCAAGTCCTCCATAAAAATTGGCCACGTTAGATCCTTAATATTAGACCTTTATTTTTATAAGTACTTGTTAATACCGTAAATAATACAACAGATGGCGCTAGCGATGAAAAAATGGGAGTCGATGGTAGCGACATCTTACGTCTCATTTTGTAAGCAATGTTATTTTAAATTAAAAAGAAGAGATGGCGCTATAATAAAAAAGCATTCTGTCTAAAATGTAGAAATATTATGATATTTCACCTTGTCACCCAAGTGTGCCTCATTTCAAGGTTATAACACGATCAACCGATCTAGTAGGTACCTATTTTACGTGAGATTTTACGTATGTACCGGTGGCGTTAAAACATCTAGCGATATTTTTATGACTTCGTGTCTTTCCGTTCAAAATTTGGAATGCACTTTGTACACTGTTCCATAAAGCTGATATTTGACATACTTACGTAAGTTTGGTGGCTATGTTACGGTAACATTGAAATGGTGCAGTGAGTGATGAATGACCTTGTGAATGCACCTTGGTCTGATGATGAAGCCGGGAAGATGGTTACAGGAACTTCTAAACTACATATATGATAAACTACTCGTGTTTGGGCTCGTTTGAATTGACTTGACAAAACCTATGACCTTGTGAGGTTGCCTTGGTCTGATGATGAAGCTGGAAGATGGTCACAGGAACTCCTAACCTACACGTGATAAACTAGTAGTGTTTGGGCTCGTTTGAATAGACTTGACAAACCTATGACCTTGTGAGGTTGCCTTGGTCTGATGATGAAACCGGAAGGTAGTCACAGGAACTCCTAAACTACACATGATAAACTAGTAGTGTTTGGGCTCGTTTGAATAGACTTGACAAAACCTTTGACCTTGTGAGGTTGCCTTGGTCTGATGATGAAGCCGGAAGGTGCTATTGCTAGTGTAGACAACACTAAAGTGAACAGCTGGTTTGATTTACTCTTAAAATTTTAAGTGTTAATTTAATATAATTATTGCTTTTAAGTTATCCCTTGGCTGATAAATCAATTACTAATATTATAAATATCGTGTAGGAAACATAACTTGTTAATTTAAAGTGTAATTATTGTGTTTTTTCGTACAAATAAAATCGGTGACAGTTAACCGGCGTAAAGTTTGTATTTGAAAGTCATCCAACAAAAGGTAAATTATAATTAAATACTTTAAAGTGATGAGAATCACAGAAATAATTATTCTGTTTTTCGTTAAACATTTAACTGATAGTGCATTTGGATATCGCATCTTGTAGGTAAACTAGGTACTTAACCTCTAACGTCGTTGACACAACTTCTGACAGGTCATAGTTTCAAAGTTTACTTTTATTATTTCTCTTTTATAGAATCTCACATTTCTTCATTCATCTCTCTATTATCTTGCTTTCTTCGTTAATTTATCTTCTCGTGTTAAATAATCAGCATGATGACCCGCAGTAAAGCCCTTGCTCGCCAGGATGAGTCTAAGCTCCAACTGGCTTTAAATAAATTAAAGGAGTCAAAGGAGTTGTGTGATCGACTGATGAGGGAGAGAGATGAAAGTGAGGATGAATTATTAGTTATAATAAATCAAAACAAAACTTTAAAATTAGAAATGGCTCAGTTGCATAATCAACTCACTGAGACCACCAGTGACCGTGATGGGCTCCGACTCATTGTAGATAGATTTGATGAATGTAGGGCAGAGTATGACCTTGCCTTGGACCGTATCAATCATTTACAACTACAGTTACATGAGGCAAAGAATGAAATTTCATTGAGAGATAATATTCAACATAACATCACTGCCACGTTGAATCATAGTCTGTTTGATGAATTAGTGTCCAAGGCTCCAGAGATAGTTCCTGTTGTACATAACATAAATCCCACCATGTGTATGACTCTCTTTCCAACTCTGTCAGGGTAGTTAAGTCCAGCAGAAACAAACTCAAAAAGTATATAAAAATCAATAAATTTATTAAAAAAACTCAAAAACTAGTTAAAAGGCAAAAAATCTTTATTAAAAATGTTAAATTAAATCGTGAAAGACTAAACTTACTTGACAAACTAGATTCATATTCAATGAAGTGCAAAAACAATGCTTTAAATTATAACTTGCATACCGAAAGCTTAGAATTGGAAATAAATAAACTACAAGAAAAATTAAACTGTATGTCTAATAAATATAAAAGTTCAGAGCTACAAATGAAGGAATACATTTTGGCGATGAATGAGCTTGTGGATTCTAATACATGTAACTGTCAACATGCTAAGACTTTGACCACTAATACCCAAGGCAACAATATGGTTTCACCAGCTCCTTCTGTGCCAACTTCTATCTTGCGACAACTGGAAACTAATAGTTCTCCAGTCAAATCAAATGAACATTCGCCTATTGTTCACCATGTATACCCTAATTTAAAAAATAAGCTTATAATATTTAGTGATGAATTAGGTAAAGGTTTAGGAGAATTATTGTCAGACAGCTGTAGGTGCTATTCAGTTGTAAATCACTGTATGCCAGGATTAACATATATAGATATTATTAATAGAATCAAGTATTTTGATTTAACCCAAGATACTACAATATTAATATTAATTGGAAATAGAGGTTGTATGAATAAGCAGGCAATTAAAGAAGTATATGACACCCTCTCATACTTAAATGTGAACCATATTGTAATGTTCACATTGCCCTACTCACACAGTTTGCCACAGGCGGAAAATAATTATAGGCATAAATTAAATACTGTATTACATTCCTTACAATATTATAATGCTAAATTTCAATTAATTGACACTAGTGGTTATGTTAGTAAACATTTTTATTTGACAAAAGGTAACTACTACCTTTCAAGTTTCTATACAAGACAAATAGCTATGTCGGTATCTTATTATTTAGATACTTTAGCTAAGAATCTGGCTAATAGACATATTGTTGGTTTTTATTAACTGAATATAATAAATTAAATACAATATTAATTTATTTACGATCACAATGTTTTTCTTTTGACAATAGAAATTATGACAGAACATTTGAAAAATGTTCTTTATAAAAATATTGTTGAATTTCGTGTCCAAAGAGTTTCACATCTTCAAACTCTTTTCAACACTCCGCCTCACGAAATTAGACGATATTCAACTTTGTCCTAAGTTGGATAAATTTTGGGGCTGGCAAAGCTTTTGTTAGAATGTCTGCCTCCATGTCTTCTGTAGGACGATATTTGACATCTACATGTCCATTTTTGACTGCATCTCTTATAAAATGTTCCCTGATGCTAATATGTTTCGACTTAGTACTTATAATTGGATTATAGGCCAATTTTTGAGCGGCTTGGTTATCATTATAAATATCTATTATGTCTGTTTTTATGTTAAGTTCATTTAGCAAGTTTTTCTGGTAAATGGCTTCTTTTGATGCTTCTGTTAAGGCCATGTACTCCGCTTCTGCTGTACTAAGTGCAACTGTTCTTTGCTTTTTAGATTCCCAACTTATTGGCGTCCGGCCATACGTAAAAATGTATCCAGTCACTGACCGACGATCAATAGAGCATGATGCCCAATCAGCATCCGCTGCTCCTTCCAATTTTATTTTATTTTCTTTTATATAAGTAAGGCCTAAGTCCTTGGTTCCTTGTAAATAACGTAAAACTCTTTTTGCCGCATCAAAATGTTCATGAGTGTAGCTGTTATTGAATTGACTTAGATGGCATACAGCAAACATTATATCTGGTCGTGTGGCAACTGCTAAGTACATAAGAGAACCTATGAGATTCTGGTAAGGCAACTCTTTTTCTTTCATTGGACTTGTACTCCTTACTAGCTTTAGTCCTGTTTCCATTGGAGTGGATGCAGGTTTGCAATCTTTGCATCCAAATTTTTCCAATATGGACTCAATGTAATTTTTTTGTTTCAGTACTATTTGTGTTTCCTCTCTTTCAAAAGTTATACCAAGACAGTGTTTTATTTCACCCAAGTCTCGCATTTCAAATTTCTTCAGAATTAAATTCTTGATTTTGTTTATCTTTTCTTGAGATTTGCATGCTATTATTATGTCATCAACATATATGCTAACAATAATACACTCTCCGCCTTTCGCATATATGTACATACATGGGTCTACTTTCGTAGGTGTAAAACCTATCGATTTTAATTCGGCATCTAGCTTCATGTACCACTGCCTTCCCGACTGTTTCAAACCATATACTGCCTTATTCAGTTTGCATACAGCATTTTCTTTGTCTAAGGTTAAGTCGCGCAACATTTTATTAGCCTTTTGCTTAATTTCTAAGTCTTTTGTAGTTTTTATAATCTTTTCAAGGTACAGTTCTAAATTCTTAGGCTTTTTCATGAAAATTTCTTCTTGAATATCTCCATTTAGAAATGCTGTACAGATATCTATCTGATTCAAATGCATATCTTCTTGTACAGCCAAAGCCACTAACATCCTTATTGAACTTAGGCGAGTTACAGGTGCAAATACTTCCTGGTAATCAATACCTGGTATTTGTGAAAATCCTCGGGCTACTAATCTTGCTTTTTTGCGTTCGATGTTACCGTCTGGTCCTAATTTATTTTTTAAGATCATTTTACTGTCTATGACATTACGACAAGGTGGCTTCTTCACTATTGACCACGTTTCATTTTTTAAGTGTGCCGTAATTTCGGAAATGATTGCATCGTTCCATTCTGGGTTTTCCTCTTCGCTAATACATACGTAGTCTTTGGTCCAAACTGGCTGTTTTTTAGCTCTTTGAGGTCTTTCATTTATTGTTACGTCATTATTTTGTATTACCTCAGTTTCTGTTATTCGATCATCATTTACGTGATTTTCTTCCATTTCTGGTTCGCCGTGACCATCATCTATATCAAAAAATATTTCGTTTTCTTCGGTCCGATGCCTTTCATTGCCAGTTTCCACGAATATTTCGACCAATTTGTCTTCATTCCCTTTTTTTAGTTTCTCATTCTCAATTTTTGTATTGTCTTCATAATATAATCTATTCATTACTTTTACATCTCTGCTTACAATTACATGTTTTGTTTCTGGTATGAATATTCTGTAAGCTTTGCTATTTTCTGAATATCCAAGAAATATTCCTTCAGTTACTTTTGAAGTAAATTTTTTCTTTCTTTTATTATTCTTATTCAGTACGAATGCTTTCGATCCGAAAACTTGAAAATGTTTTACAGATGGTTTTCTTCCCACCCACAGTTCAAATGGAGTTTTATTTTGAATAACTCTTGATGGAATTCGATTCAGAATATAATTTGCTGTTGAAACAGCTTCTGCCCAGAATTTTTCAGGCATTTTACCATCTAGTAGTAGACATCTAGCTTTTTCTAGAATACTTCTATTTTTTCTTTCTGCAGTACCGTTTTGTTGCGGCGTATACGCGCAGCTAAGTCTTCTACTTATACCAGACTTCTTTAAATATTCATCGAAATCCTTATTTATATATTCTGTTCCGTTGTCTGTTTGTAAAAATTTTATTTTATTTTCGGTAAATCTTTCCATTTCTTCTTTATAATCTTTGAACTTTTCAAATACTTCATTTTTATTGCGAATAATGTAAACTCTTGAATATCGAGTCTGTTCGTCAATGAATGTCACAAAATATTTTGCTCCACCAACTGATTCTACATTCATTGGTCCACAGACATCTGAATGAACTATTTCAAGACGCTGTGATGTTCTTGAATGGTTTTCGTTGGTTGGAAATGGTAGTCGACTCATTTTTCCTTTTACACAGACTTCGCATTCATTTAGTTTTTCATTAATATTAAATTCAAGTCCATTCATTGTTTCATTTTTTAATGCGTGTTTTAAACTTGTTTCATTAATATGTCCAAGTTTGCGATGCCATTGGTAAATTTCAGCATTAAAAGTGGTTTCCTCTTGTAATGGGAAATCGTTTTCATTTTTTCTGTCTGTTAAGTGGTACAAACCATTAATCTTTTTTGCTGTAAGTTCAATTTTATTTGTTTTAGAATCTCTGACAGTAGCTATATCTTCTTTAAATAATACTGTTTTCCCTTTCTCTGTTATTTTTGAAACAGACAATAGATTCATGGCAAGATTTGGAACATACAACGAATCTTCTAGTTTGACATTTATGCCATCCACTTTGATTTTAACATCTCCTCTACCTTCAATTTTAGCGCTACTATCTTGTGCTGCTAATTTTAGTGTCCCATCATATTTTTTTATCGAAGAGAAATCATTTAAATTATTGCACATGTGTGATGTGCATCCACTGTCAATACACCATTGTTTTCTTTTTTTATTTAATTCCGTTGCTAAACACATGTTTATCGCTGTGTTAGATGTTTCCTGTCTTTTAGCATTCCGGAAATAACAATTTTGTGTTTTATGGCCCTTCTTCTTACAGATTTGACAAAAACTTGTTTCTCTTTATAAGTTATTTTATTATTTTTTGTAAACATTGCATTGGTTTCCAATTTAGTATCTTCGGTATAAATACGAGCTTCTGTTTCTTCTAAAATTTTTATTTTTAGCTCCTCCGGTGAAGGCAACGTGTCTCGTGATTCTATAGCAATGCGGAAATTTTCAAATTTTGATGATAAGGAGTAAAGCATAATTATGGATAAAAGATCTTTATTTATGTCAACATCCATGTTATGAAGTTTGTCTACGGTGTCCATTAAATTATCCAAGTGCTCTCTCAAATCATCGCCTTCCTTATACTTCAGTACAATTAGTTTTTTAAGTAGTGAAGCTTTCCTGGTGGGTCGCTTACTTTCATAGGTATCCTCAAGCTTTTTCCATATATCATAAGCAGTTTTACAATTTTTAACATTTTTTATTTCTTGAGATGATATAATTAAAATAAGTTCTGACCTGGCAAGAAGTCCACCCTCATCGTACTGTGTATCACTATTAGAATCTTCTTTTGTGGTTGACTTAGGTTTACTTACATATTTCCACAAGCCAGCTTTAATCAGTACTGCTTGAGCCTGAATTTTCCACGTGTCATAATTGTTTTTATTTAGTGATTCAATGCGATACGATGTACCAGCCATTTCAGTAGTGTTTATTTTTTACTCAGTTACTATTATGTCCTGGGCCCATAACCTGTTGGTTTTTATTAACTGAATATAATAAATTAAATACAATATTAATTTATTTACGATCACAATGTTTTTCTTTTGACAATAGAAATTATGACAGAACATTTGAAAAATGTTCTTTATAAAAATATTGTTGAATTTCGTGTCCAAAGAGTTTCACATCTTCAAACTCTTTTCAACACATATTCATTCAGATAAGCATTCCAACAAGTTGCCTACATTGATTACAACTTGTGATACTAATTTAAACTGAATCAAGAGACAATAGAGACAACCTCTTGCAATGAACTATATGTAGTTACTAGTTTAAACAATAGACTAAGTATGCACACATCTAGTCCTGAGAGAAATATTATTAATGATGAAACTAATATTACAATTGTGCATCAAAATATTCAGGGTTTATTGAGTAAAGAGTTAGAGGTAGAATTATTTATGAATAGCAATAATATTGATATTTTATGTTTAACTGAGCATTGGTTACAAAACCACCAACTCATATTTAATTTTAATAATCACCTGTTAGGTAGCTCATTCTGCAGAGTCAATATGATACATGGTGGCTCCTTAATATTAATTAATAAGGCTATTAAATTTAGAGAAAAAGTGGATATTGTGAGCCTCTCTGTTGAACGAGTTATAGAGTTGTCTTGCATTGAGTTTGAGCAATATATTGTAATAAGTGTGTATAGACCCCCATGTGCTCAATATGATCATTTTGAGAGAATTTTAGAGGATGTTTTATTTAAAAGCTCCAAAACTAATAAAACAGTTGTTGTCTGTGGTGACTTTAACATTAATGTACTAGAAAAATCATGTTCCACCAATAAGTTAATAACACTATTTAAATCGTTTAATTTGTACCATATTTTTATGGAACCTACAAGAATAACTAACTTGAGTGCTACTTGCATTGATAATATTTTTTGTAACCAGATACCAAAGCTAAATAAAATTATTAATGAGCTAAGCTCTGACCACTGTGGGCAGTTGGTAAAGTTTCACAGAAAAAATAACATTAATAAAATAAATATTAAATTTGTTCCAGTCAATGCAAG
The DNA here is from genome assembly GCA_944739405.2 of Euclidia mi. Lineage (NCBI taxonomy): Eukaryota > Metazoa > Arthropoda > Insecta > Lepidoptera > Erebidae > Euclidia > Euclidia mi. The sequence goes on along the minus strand of OX123193.2, from coordinate 71,291,506 downwards.
CCGTCTAAAGCATTTTAAAAGTAGATTGGAGTGTAAATTACCAGAGTTGTCATTTCACAAATATCCTAACCAGTTATATAGTTCACTACATAATTTGATCAATGCTGAATTTAAAGGGCCCAGTACACAATGGTCCATGATGGGCCACTGCAGGCCATCGCCTGCCATTGTGTGAACATGCATCGCCATTACCGTACGCAATGGCGATGGCCTGCAGTGGTCCATGATGGGCCACTGCAGGCCATCGAAACGATCACTTGGTGTTCACACAACGGCACACACATGGCTCATTGCTGCCTGGCGAATCAGTTGCGATGGACGTGGAAGTAATTGCGGCCACGGCTATCTAATCTTGCGATTAATCTCAAAAAAATCTTTCTCTATTAGATAGCCGCCCTCGATAAATGGGCTATCTAATAGAGAACGATTTTTTTGACTATATAACATCACGCTATGAGCCACGAGAGCGGACAAAGACTTAAATAACGCGGGTGTAACCGCGGGCTAATCTAGTATATTTATACATATTATACACTGCCTCCGTGATCCAGTGCCGTATGTGACTACTGATCGGAGGTCCCGGGTTCGATTCCTGGATGGGGCAAAAGCGTTACTGGGTTTTTCCGAATACTCAGTAGCAGGCTAGCAGCCCGGAGTCTGGTGATGTGCCCGGTAACGGCAATAGGCTCGCCCTCTATTACGTAGGACCTAAAAATTCATGACGAAATGTGGGTGTAATATTTACACCTCTGCCTACACCTTCGGGGATACAGGCGTGAGACAATAAATAAAAATATACATATATTAGCTGTCGCCCGTGGCTCGGCCCGCGTGGATGTAAGTTATCGCGATAAAAACTATCATGTGTCATTCCCCGGGTCTTGGATTGATCGAATAATTAGTTATAAATATTGATCTTTCAACAGAAAATCCTTGTCATAGTGGACAACTACTGCTAAGCCTTCAAGTCTGTATGGAATAGTGCAGATGGATTTATATAGTTCATCATCAGATGTTTCAGATCTTGGATAAGTCAACAAATAATGCTCATCAGACTGAACAAGTTTTGCTAAAAAGGCAAGCCTGTATGTTATAGTGTAGCTGGGCTCTTAAATTTCCACATCAGATGTTCGAGATCTTCAAATTTTAATCGCTTATCAAAAAATGCTCATCATGTGAAATGTTTTTTGCCACACCGCAATTGTTATGTCTTATAGTTACGCTGGGCTGTTGTGGTTCTGCATTAGATGTTCCACAATCCACTTTCCAAAATCAATTTTAGCCTTTATGTCGCCTGACCTAATAGCAATATAATAAAAAAAAGTTTCATTCAAATCCGTCCAGTAACTTCCGAGATTAGCGTGTACAAACAGACAGAATTATTTTTTTAGATTTTTGCTCCATTGCTGATTCATAGCATAACTGTATAATTATTTTGTAAATATATTCAATATACAGTTTATTTTACTGCCTTCTATACACATAAAACAAAAAGTGCACTATCCCGGTCTGCGGTCGGTGACGAACTAAACAATGGGCCATTGTGTGAACACCACAGGCCACGCTACGCCACGATTCCTTTGAAGTGTGCCCAAAAAACCGACAACATCCCGATTGCGCGCCACGATTGACAATTGCCCGCCACTGTATACCATCACCCCGTGTACACAATGGTCCATGATGGGCCACTGCAGACCATCGCCGTACCCCGTGTACACACGGCTACACATCAAGTTAAACAAAACCAGTTTATCATGGTCTCGCTTTGTGTTATCTTTCCGCACATTAAACGATCAGTTTATACTGGTTTAGCATAGTTTGATGTGTAGGCGTGTGTATACAACGGCGATGGCCTGCAGTGGCCCATCATGGACCATTGTGTACTGGAGCCTTAATAAAATATTTACACCCAAGACAGTATCAGTCAGTGACTGCTTCACATTTAGTGAATGGGCAACACCTGGGATTTACAAGAGTAGATTAAAATTATTTCAATTATACAATGAAAGAACCTTTAATAATAGTGAAGTGTTCATAAACTATGTTAGAAGTTATTCAAAAATTTTCAAACGAGCATGTTCCACAGCTAAATCAAACTTCTTAAAAAATAAAATAAAAACGTCTAATAATAAAATTAAAACAACTTGGAATATAATTAATAGTGAAACTAGAAGAGTCACAGTACGTAGTCGTGAGTTCCATTTAAAAATAAATGATGTCGATATTAAAACTGATCTGAAGGTGGCAGAGGAGTTCGAACATTTTTTTACTAATATTCCTAAAATAACAACAAAAGCTCTACAGTCATCTCCCGCTCATGCTGAAAATATTATAAAACACTGTGTACCTGAACCTAAATGTGGCGCACCTTTTGAATTCACTTTTGTTAATGAAAGAGATATTATATCCGTTTTTAAAACATTAAATCTTAAAAATACCATGGATCTTTGGGGACTTTCTGTCAAGACCATCTCGTCAGTTATTACTGTTATTGCACCCCACTTAACAGAGGTGTTTAATTGTTGCGTTGCAAATGGTGAATTTCCTGATCTAATGAAGCATAGTAAAGTGATACCGCTATTCAAATCTGGCAGTACTTTAGATCCAACAAACTTTCGGCCTATTTCAGTACTACCTACAATGAGTAAAATATTCGAAAAGTTAATTTTAAAGCAAATGTTGGCACACTTTAATAAATACAATATTTTGCATAACAAGCAATTTGGTTTCACAAAAGGTCGCTCTACTATCGATGCTGCGGTAGAATTAATAAAAAGCATTTTTGAGGCTTGGGAGGATTCGCATGACGCTTTAGGTATTTTTTGCGACCTATCCAAGGCATTTGACTGTGTTCATCATAAGATCCTGATCGGGAAATTACATCATTACGGAATTAGAGGCAAGGCTCTTGATCTTTTGAAATCGTACTTAAGTGATAGAGTCCAGAGAGTAGACGTCAATGGTGAGAGATCACCTGGATCTGCATTAACCATGGGCGTCCCGCAAGGTTCAATTCTGGGTCCTTTTCTATTTCTTATTTACATTAACGACTTACCCTACTTTATAGGCCATAACCATGATGTTGTACTATTTGCTGATGACACTTCTTTAATATTTAAAATTAAAAGGAAATTATTAGATTTTCACGAAGTCAATATTGCACTTGCAAAAGTTGTACGCTGGTTCAACGCAAATAATCTTCTCCTTAACGAGAAAAAAACTAAATGTCTAAAGTTTTCAACACCTAATGTCAGACACGTTAGGACCAACGTCCAACTGAATAACGCAGAATTGGATCTTGTTGATACAACAGTGTTTTTAGGTATTACCATAGATTCGAAACTTCAATGGAGCCCACACAATGAAAAGCTATCGGGCAAGCTCAGTTCAGCAGCATATGCAGTTAAAAAAATAAGACATTTTACTGATGTAGATACGGCTAGGATAGTTTATTTTAGTTACTTCCATAGCATTATGTCTTACGGAATTCTTCTGTGGGGGACAGCTGCAGACATCAACACCATCTTTATCTTACAGAAAAGAGCCATTCGTGCTATTTACAATCTCGGTCCCAAAGTGTCCCTCAGAGAAAAATTCAAGGAAATAAATATTCTGACTGTAGCATCTCAATATATTTTTGAAAACTTAAAGTACGTTTATAGAAATATTAGTTATTTTAAAAAGAAATCTGACATACATTCTGTGAATACCAGGAACAAACACAATCTTACTGTGCATGCCACTCGTCTTCACAGAATCAGCAATTCGTTCGTGGGGCAAAGTATACGCTTCTACAATAAACTACCTATTGGTATAAGAAATCTACCATATAATACGTTCAAAAGCGTTGTTAAAGCAAAATTATATAGACATGGATACTATACAATTCTAGATTATATGAATGATAAAAACGCATGGGATTGACCAGCTCAATGTATACACTGGACATACTTAAATTATTTAGAGATTAATTATTTTGACTCTGGACATTATACATCCAGTACATATTATTATATAGTATTTATTGTTTTTATTATAAATTTGACATTTCATTACTTTTATATGACCGTATGTTAGTCTTATTATCATATACATAAATTATTTATATATTGATTATTTTGACTCTGGACATTATACATCCAGTACATATTATTATATAGATGACTTTTTTAATTTTTCATGATTAAATTTGACATTTGATTAAGTACTTTTATATGACTGTATGTTAATCTTGCTATCATACTGAATTTGTTTTTATACATGACATCCAAATTTAATATTATTTTTACTGACAATTGTAATTCTCTTTTTTTACCCTGCTGTATTTATGCTTTTGAGTCATAATGCCATTATTATGGATGTTTTATTGTTATTATGCTATTATTCATTCATTTGTTAATTTAGATTATGCTATTGACTGTAAAATTATTATTATTGTAATACCATTATAGATCATGATGATATTCCTATAGATAACTTAAAATTGTCAATATGTGAGCACCATGTAGTCGCTTTCTCTTTTTTTCTAATTGACGTGATGATTGTCATGCAGTTCTGGGTCGTCATGCTCACTAAAAAGTCTTGCTTACGGTGGCGTTGTGGGTCGGGTGGTTTGGTTCCCTAAAAAATGGTTGAGCTAAGCTATGGCTGAGTCTCACGTCATACTCGTGAACGGGTGCCGTCTGCCGGGACTGGTCGGCTCTGAACTGCTGCTGCAATTCTATCAAAATATAACTATTTTTTAGTCTCTCACTCGTATAGTCGTCTCACATTGTACTCACATATTTATACTTTATGTTGTATACTTATTATTATTTTTATTTTTTTTAAATAATTATCTGGACTTTAAAAGAGACTATGACCTCTGAGTTTGTTTCGGATGTTTCTTCTCAGGGCAGTCAGTTAGGAAACACCGGCCTCATCTAGCTTAATTTAAAAAAAAGTATGACTTTGTTTAAGTGTTTATTATAATGAACCTATGAACAAATAAATGATTTGAATTTGAATTTGAATTTGGTGGTCACAGGAACTCCTAAGCTACACGTGATAAACTAGTAGTGTTTGGGCTCGTTTGAATAGACTTGACAAACCTATGACCTTGTGAGGTTGCCTTGGTCTGATGATGAAACCGGAAGGTAGTCACAGGAACTCCTAAACTACACATGATAAACTAGTAGTGTTTGGGCTCGTTTGAATAGACTTGACAAAACCTTTGACCTTGTGAGGTTGCCTTGGTCTGATGATGAAGCCGGAAGGTGGTCACAGGAACTCCTAAACTACACATGATAAACTAGTAGTGTTTGGGCTCGTTTGAATAGACTTGACAAAACCTTTGACCTTGTGAGGTTGCCTTGGTCTGATGATGAAGCCGGAAGGTGGTCACAGGAACTCCTAAACTACACATGATAAACTAGTAGTGTTTGGGCTCGTTTGAATAGACTTGACAAAACCTTTGACCTTGTGAGGTTGCCTTGGTCTGATGATGAAGCCGGAAGGTGGTCACAGGAACTCCTAAACTACACATGATAAACTAGTCGTGTTTGGGCTCGTTTGAATAGACTTGACAAAACCTTTGACCTTGTGAGGTTGCCTTGGTCTGATGATGAAGCCGGAAGGTGGTCACAGGAACTCCTAAGCTACACGTGATAAACTAGTAGTGTTTGGGCTCGTTTGAATAGACTTGACAAACCTTTGACCTTGTGAGGTTGCCTTGGTCTGATGATGAAACCGGAAGGTAGTCACAGGAACTCCTAAACTACACATGATAAACTAGTAGTGTTTGGGCTCGTTTGAATAGACTTGACAAAACCTTTGACCTTGTGAGGTTGCCTTGGTCTGATGATGAAGCCGGAAGGTGGTCACAGGAACTCCTAAACTACACATGATAAACTAGTAGTGTTTGGGCTCGTTTGAATAGACTTGACAAAACCTTTGACCTTGTGAGGTTGCCTTGGTCTGATGATGAAGCCGGAAGGTGGTCACAGGAACTCCTAAACTACACATGATAAACTAGTCGTGTTTGGGCTCGTTTGACAAGACTTGACAAAACCTATGACCTTGTGTGGTTGCCTTGGTCTGATGATGAAGCCGGAAGGTGGTCACAGGAACTCCTAAACTACACATGTCATGATAAACTAGTAGTGTTCGGGCTCGTTTGAATAGATTTGACAAAACCTATGACCTTGTGAGGTTGCCTTGGTCTGATGATGAAGCCGGAAGGTGGTCACAGGAACTCCTAAACTACACATGATAAACTAGTCGTGTTTGGGCTCGTTTGAATAGATTTGACAAAACCTATGACCTTGTGAGGTTGCCTTGGTCTGATGATGAAGCCGGAAGGTGGTCACAGGAACTCCTAAACTACACATGATAAACTAGTAGTGTTTGGGCTCGTTTGAATAGATTTGACAAAACCTATGACCTTGTGAGGCTGCCTTGGTCTGATGATGAAGCCGGAAGGTGGTCACAGGAACTCCTAAACTACTCATGATAAACTAGTCGTGTTTGGGCTCGTTTGACAAGACTTGACAAAACCTATAACCTTGTGTGGTTGCCTTGGTCTGATGATGAAGCCGGAAGGTGGTCACAGGAACTCCTAAACTACACATGATAAACTAGTAGTGTTTTGGCTCGTTTGACAAGACTTGACAAAACCTATGACCTTGTGTGGTTGCCTTGGTCTAATGATGAAGCCGGAAGGTGGTCACAGGAACTCCTAAACTACACATGATAAACTAGTAGTGTTTGGGCTCGTTTGAATAGATTTGACAAAACCTTTGACCTTGTGAGGCTGCCTTGGTCTGATGATGAAGCCGGAAGGTGGTCACAGGAACTCCTAAACTACACATGATAAACTAGTCGTGTTTGGGCTCGTTTGACAAGACTTGATAAAACCGACAAAACCTATGACCTTGTGAGGTTGCCTTGGTCTGATGATGAAGCCGGAAGGTGGTCACAGAAACTCCTAAACTACACATGATAAACTATTAGTGTTTGGGCTCGTTTGAATAGATTTGACAAAATCTATGGACCTTGTGAGGTTGCCTTGGTCTGATGATGAAGCCGGCAGGTGGTCACTGAAACTCCTAAACTACACATGAGAAACTAGTAGTGTTTGGGCTAGTTTGAATAGACTTGACAAAACCTATGACCTTGTGAGGTTGCCTTGGTCTGATGGTCGGTGGTCCCAGGGTCTGTGGTGCATGCTACAGATAATATAATAGGTACATTACTATACTAGGTGGTGCTTTCCTTTGAGTTCTGCTTCGTGAAAATTGTTATTCTTTATTTGTATTATTATATTCTTAATTAAATTGGTATTCAGGCGAAATTAATGTAACCTAAATGGCGAACCCCTGGCGAAGCGAACGTCGAGATTGTAAAAGGGGAATAGGTAACTATTAAAATGTAGAAAATAGAAATGAAACAACAGTTCACTTTATTTTTTTATTTATGAAACCATGATACCTCAACAACTAACAAAAAATCTTGCAAAAACGTTGGAATTTTTTCTCTTCAACTTTCACGGGAACGAGGTCGCGCGCAAAAGCTAGTCATTACAATTGGTTTATTAATTCGGCCTTACAAGCAAGTTATGCAAACGTGCAAGTTAGTTATTTACATAATTAACTCAAATGCAGATGTTGGCAAATTAATATTTTTAAATTGATAAATTAGGTAGTTTTTTATTCCTCCATTAAAGTGGATAAACAGAATTAGATAAAAAACTAAATTTAACTATTATAAAATCATTTGTTTTGTAGGATTCGTAATTTTGAAGCTGATTGTAACGATTCTTTTTTTAAATACTTGCAACACTTTCAAAGTATTTCTTACTTGAATTGAACGTACGCGATCGCGTCTCGCGTTTTGCCGATCCACGATCGTAACGGAGTACTTTTACTTTCATGGGATATTATTCCTTACCGCCATACATTTACGGAACTTTGTCGCGCAAAACACTAATTGCAACACTTTCAAAGTATTTTTTACTTGAACGTACGCGAACACGTTTCGCGTATTACCGACTCCCGACCGTAACGTAGTAGGGTAAATACGCTAAATGTCGGCATCCTTACGGTTTTTCTGTTTTGAAATCGGTCTGGCACCATCAATTTGCAACGAAAGGATAGCTTCCGATGCGGTTTTGGATAGTTTGATAAATCTATTTCATGTTTATGGGCATAAGGTTGACATTTCTACTACAAGGAAAAAGTACTAAGGTTTATATGCGTCGAGAACGAAAAATCCCTAAAGTCGGCCATTCACGGGCCATGGTCGGTCGCGTTTTTCCCAAATATCGGCCGGGTATAGGATGTTTTAAATTAAGACGGATAAATATTATTAATATGATTTATTTTGGCAGGAGTCTCACTAAGTATACGTTATTAATCGTATTTGTTTAATAGTAGGTAAAGTATTTTTTTATTTGCACTTAAATAACGTTAGGTAAGTATTACAATTTATAACAAAGTAAACATCAAAATAATTATAATTAGTTCTGGATATCTTTTCAAAAATAATTCATACCAGTTTTGGCCCAGAGTATCATTATTGAATATATTTATATTTTTAAGCTACGTAATTAACATGGGTTAAGGTAGCAAGTTCCAAAGAGCAATTTATATCTTATATTTCCATACCATAATAAGCTAATATAAATGTTTTCAATAATATCAACTCCTACATTTAAACTTAACTTTTTATATTATAAATAAATAAACGTATAATAAATATTTAATTTTGAGAAAATAAGAAAAGTAATCAGCCTGTATAGTTGGGCTCGAATTCGAGGCTGGTCGACATTACGATCTTTAATGTTTCTAAAGCCAGCCTCTATTTTGTGTACATTATTTCTCGAGATTCAACTAATATCACCCCGGCCGGTATTTGGCGATTAAACGTAAAATAGATTTATTTGCCTATATGCGTTGCAAATTCTCTTATTAAGGCAATGGAATTAGTACAATTGGAAATTATAAAACAGACTGCATTTACTTTTAGTCGGCCACGGCCGAGAATCCGGTTTTAATTCAAAATTGGTATTCTATTGGCGGCCTCCTATTTTCCCTTAAAGCAATACGTTAAACATTGAAAAATCTATCTCAAAATATAGTAAAAATCACTAATTACTAATAATAATGCTTAAAACAATAAAAAAGGAATGTCTGACCGTTCTAATATCAATCCCCGAAGTGTGGGTATTCACAGCAAGTAAGTTACTTTAAATATGAAATTGACGCTTCGACGGCGCAATCGCTACTGACGCTCAGTGTGCGAAGAATGTGTAACGTAATCGGAAAGTAACGGTTGTACATTATAGATTATGAACTAAGATTGTAATTCGAGTGGCAAATTTGTAACTTCAATACGTTTTAAATGAACGCAAGCCGAAAATGTGCAGACGGCAGAAGTTTGGGGAGGGGCCGACGTATGGCGTATTTACCCTACAGATACTTTTATGAAATAATATTCCCTACTGTCATACATTTACGGAACTTTATCGCACAAAACACTAAAATACTTGAAAGTATTTTGAGTACTCAGGAATATATAATAATGAAACAGGAAGAGCACGACCACGGGAAAACCAATTTGAACTTAAAGAAAACAATTTATTAGTCACCAATAAAACTCAAGTAGCACATATGTTCAATAGCTTCTTTGCGAGCATACCTTTAACAACTACTAGCTGTTTACAATCATCATCTTTAGACGCTGGAAATTTTTTGCTTAGCAGTGTACCTGAATGCAAGAGCGTGTTTAGATTCGAACACGTTACCCCGCGAGATATATTGATCGCATATAATTCAATCAATATTAAAAATACACACAAGTGACTTTTGGGGCATTTCAATTAAAATTTTAGGTACTATAGTTGAGACTGTTGCGCCTTACCTATCTATAATTTTTAATCAATGCTTTGACCTAGGCGTATTTCCGGATTTGATGAAATTAAGTAAAATTATACCCTTATTCAAATCTGGCAGTAAAAATGAAATTAATAATTTTAGGCCCATATCTATCTTGCCGGCATTTAGTAAAATATTTGAAAAGATTCTTTTAAAGCAGCTACTAAACCACTTTAATTTAAATAGTCTGCTTCACAAGGATCAATACGGATTTACTAAAGGTAGATCCACTACTGATGCGGGTGTTGCTCTCATAAAACACGTTTATAGTGCTTGGGAGTCATCAAAGAATGCTATTGGAGTGTTCTGTGACCTATCTAAAGCATTTGACTGCGTTCAGCACGACACGCTACTGCGTAAGCTCCGCCACTATGGCGTAGAGAAAACCGCACTTAGTGTTGTCGATTCGTACCTGCGGCAGAGATTTCAGTGTGTCGATGTAAATGGGACTACATCCTCTAAATTACCTATACAGCTAGGCGTTCCACAAGGCTCAATTTTAGGTCCTTTTCTATTTCTTGTATATATTAATGACTTACCTTTTTATTTAAAAAACATCTGTGATGTTGTACTTTTTGCAGATGATACGTCACTTATTTTTAAAGTAGATAGGAATAGAAATCAATTTGATGATGTAAATAATGCACTATTACAAGTTACACAATGGTTTACAGCAAATAACCTAGTACTTAATTCTAGGAAAACTAAATGCGTTAAATTTGCTTTACCTAATGTAAGACAACTGGGACCTAATATTATGCTAGATAGGGAGGAACTTGACACAGTAGACTCTACAGTGTTCCTAGGTATTACACTAGATAATAAGTTACAATGGGGTGCACATATAGCATGTCTTGCAGGAAAGCTAAGCTCTGCTGCGTATGCCGTCAGAAAAGTTAGGCAACTTACTGACATCGACACGGCTCGTTTAGTTTATTTTAGCTATTTTCACAGTGTTATGTCCTACGGCATTTTGTTATGGGGTAAAGCTGCGGATATTCAGAATATCTTCGTTCTACAAAAACGAGCGGTAAGAGCAATATACATGTTAGGTGCAAAATATACTCTTAGGGAACGCTTTAAGTCTATAGGAATTCTTACAGTAGCCTCGCAATTTTTATTTGCTAATATTTTGTACATTAGGCAAAATATAGGTTTATTTACCACAAAAAACGATATACATAACATAAATACTCGAAACAGGCATAGGTTATGTGCCCCTTATCATCGTTTACATAAAGTTTATAATTCTTTTGTAGGGCTAGGTATTCGTATATACAATAAAATACCAATTAGTCTTTTAGAATTACCATTTAGTACATTTAAAACTAAAATAAAAGACTGCCTTATTAAGAAGGGTTATTATACAATAATGATTATTTCAGTGATAAGGATAGCTGGTCACTTACGCTAGACAACTCATGATCTTTATACCTAATTAGAATTATATAGATACGTTGCATTTTTCAGTTAATCTTTATATAATATTTCTAGTTCTTTTAAATTACTGTTCATGTATTATTAGGTCATTCAACTTAGGTACTACATTTACATTTGCATTGTTGTTCCACTAATTTTATTAAAGTTTTACTGCACTGTAAGATGAAGATAACTCGTGATTATGGGCTGTAAACTAATGTTTTAGTAATTTTGTGTATTCATATACAGTCACTTCTGTAACATATATTTCCACCATATAGTTATGAACATGGTCGGGAGTTGCCTACATTATAAGACGTAAGTGGATGCTCCTGTTACATAATATTCACACTGGAAGGCTACTACAGCAGTTAAATTGGTAACTGCATTAATTATTTAAGTATTATGTATGTTCCTAATTACTATTTACAAGTAATTAATTACAATGTGAAACAGTTGCAGCTCCTTACAAAAACAAAATATGTAACATAACACTGGCGATTAAAAAGAGTGGCCACGAATTTTATTGCCCGTTCTTTCTCGTGGTTCTACCTATTGCTTTGCGAATGGGCAGTAAATGTAAATGTAGAAGCATTAAGTAATGTACATTAAAATTTGACGTTCATAAGCGTCACTTTGTGACCTAGATGAATAAATGATTTTTGACTTTGACTTTATAAAAATTGCAAGGTTTTGCGCGACAAAGTTCCTTAAATATATGGTAGTAAGGAATAAATTTCCATGAAAGTATTTAGAAAAGTCCATTACCAAATTTTGCGATAAACATCCTTACTCATATTAAGATAAGGTTTATTTTTCAATACAAACTTGCATTACCAGGGCGTCACACGAAGTTTTCTATACTCGAGTGCCCAAAAACTTGCAAGTATATTGATACCTGGTTTTCGACCCTGGTATTTTTATAGAGACGCACTTGGTGTACTTGGTACGCGATTTCGCAATTGTGCGACTCATGAAGTCATGACTATCGGCATAGATAAATTTAATACTATACCTATCGGGAACCAAGCGAATGAGTTCTAGATAGACTTCTAGAGAAGTCGGCTATCAAAGTTTAAAAATGCGTTTTGTTTTTTTTCATTAGCTTGATTTACAACATTCTCAACATCAACTGTTTATTAGTTGCTATTGTCTGTTCAAGATACCTACGAAAAAAATAAAAGGTAAAAAATATACAGTATAATTTATGAATTGAAGGGACAGGCGTATTTTTGTAAAACTAACTGCATCTTTCGCTTGGAGTATTTAACTTAAATCTACTTTTGTTGCGAAGGCGACATTAAAAGAACCATTTTATGGTTTGTTTACATTTTATTTTTTCGTATCTTGAACAGACTATAGGTAGGTACCTATAAATGTAAGACGCGTATTGATTAACATAATTTATGAAAATTTATTATATAATACTACTACAAACACAGTAAGTTTTTATTATGTATAAAATTTAAATTACACTACTTTTCGTACTTAAATGTAAAAACAAAACGCAATCGCTCGACTAGGTACCTATACAGGTACTTTTTAAAATAAATGCTCATGGCCGTTCATTGGTTAACATAATATCTTACTTTTTCAAATATTTGATGTTTATTTAATAAATATTTATTTATTTTACCATCTACAGATTAATACCAAATTAAATAAAAATAAATATATACATACGTAAAAGCGCCATCTATGAATGCCGAGTGAAAGTTAACTCATTGTAACGTTTTACTACAAGCTAGTACGTATTTTGGCCACCAGAGCAACGAAGTGCACATCATATTTTTCAAAAATATTCATATTCAATTAAATGTTTCATTTTTTTATTTATTCGTAATAAAGGGATTTTTTAATTAATAAATATCATATTTTAGAACTTTATTTTCTTATTTATCATTTATGCATAAAAGTCATCGATAACAATCGATACTAGTAAAGCCATCTGTTGAGAGAGTTAAGAATGACGGAAAACGTTCTAAGGAATGAGACCCCATGCCCATAGTAAAAGCTCAGCTTAGTTTGGGACTAGATGATGATGAGTGAATGTGGTAGAATATATTATTATATAATTTCGGTCACGGCGGCCAGTATCATATTAGATGAGCCAACTGCGCGGGACATATTATTATAGTGCGCAAGTGTGTGCACAAAATAAATACAAGTACTCTCTCTCTATTCCCTCGCTCTTATACTCTGATGGAACGCCACATGCAACATGACCGGAGAGAGATTGGGCGCAGGACCAACGGCTTAACGTACTTTTCGAGGCTCGGGGATGTAACACCGACAGCTCCCTGACTCCGACATTCTATTGGACAATTCTTAAAATAAAAATGCTTTACCACTTTTTGTTCAACCCCGGAATCATACCCGAGACTATATAATCTGCAGTCACTTACAATACCGCAGGACCGTAGAGCCAGTTCACATTATAATATTGACAAAACAAAAATAACGCTTGAGTTCATTATTATGTAACTGCATATTTTATGCGATATCCAGGGATTATACGATGTTGTCGTGTGACTGCTCCATATAACCGTCATAAAATGACAGCCGTTGGCCATAACATAGTGAACCAGAATGTTATTATTACCGTATGGTATTCCAATTATAGTCTGGTTAGGATGTGCTCTCGACTGACCAAAAGAAGGAAGACACAGAATTTTGTGCTGTTTATATCTTAGGCGTACCTCCAACCTCACTTAGAATAAATCGTTTTAAAGCTTGTAACTTTCTTGTTAATTTGAGCTTGATCGTAACTGAATATTCTGAATAAGTAGGTGAGATAGGAAATACCTACGTCTAGCATTGGACTGATTATACAGGCTGATGATGATGATGATACCTTTTAGCGTAAATAGCACAGCTCAACCGGGGCAGTACACCTATAACAATAGGTAGTAGTATTTAAAATTAGTGATAAGGCAGCCATAGCCTAGTGGAGTTACCAACAGACTGCCATGCACAAGGTATCGGGTTCGAAACCACGGCGCGCACCAATGACTTTTCGGAGTTATGTGCGTATTGAATTGTTAATTATCGCTTGTCCCGTGCCATGGAGAGCACTTTAAGCCGTCGGTCCCGGTTGTCAATCGTTACAGGGCGTCAGTACCTTCTAAAATAAACTGACACTAGTGTAAACCATGGAATATCGCTATCCCTTCGGGTTGCGGAGGTCAGACAGGCAGTCGCTCCGTGGAAAAGCTAATATTCAGTCAAAGCCGATTAGACTAGTAAGCGGACCCCAGATTGAATCTGGGATAACGCTAAGAGGATGATGATGATTTACAATTAGTGATCACGGCTAAGTAGTAGGTCTTACGAATATTGTGGCCTATAATAATTTCATGTTTGAGTTATGTTATAGTAGAACTAGGTAGGTACGTAGGTACTAGAATAGGAGCACTCCTTACTAGGTAAGGGTTACTACGATACCCTACATAATTCGTGATCCGGAACACACTTTTCCGCTATTTTGCAAATATAACACAAACCGAAATCATAAAGCAGTGACATTTCCATTTAAAAATCACGAAACTGAATGAATAACACAATCAGAATATTCGCAATAAGTAATTCAATAAAATATCGATGTCAGTCATGTAATATCATAGATACAGGATATTGTTTTAAGTACGATGCACCAAAAATTTTAATACTTATTGGCAAACATTTTTATTTTCTGTCTCGTAGACATTTTTTATTTTGAGTAAAACTAAACAGCCCTAGTTAATCAAATTAGACATTTCCTTTCGTTTTTCGCATGTATAATTAATTTTACTTTTACATAAATTTCAATATATTTTTATGTTGAATATTGAATGAATGTATTTATGCTAAAGTACCTAGCAATTATGTTGCCAAATTTGGTGTATCAATAAATATTTTTGTAAATAAACATCTTTATTCTTCTGCGCTGCTCGCAAAATAAGTAAGCTTAAAGTGGCAGTGGCTGGTCATATCTAGGGAAGGGCTTTTATTATGACCACGAAAGTTTAACATTATACATTAAAGAATCTGCATTTAACAAGTAACTTATTTCTTTTCGTAGGTATCATTTAAGAACAAAAAATAAATATAATCGCAAACACTATTCAAGAGCTGTGTCTAAATTAAATATTAACTGGGAGCTTATGAAAGCGTTTCTCATCCGGGTTATTCAAAACACCGGATAATTCAAGAGCGGAAATATTATACGAATATTTTTATGAAAAAGTTGACCAAGGTAAGGTATTTTTAAGCTCATGTTTGTAGCATGTACACATTAATTCATTTAAGGTTGTGACTGCTGAAAAGAGTGGCATGAGTTTCTTTCAGGTTCTTTACACTACCATACAGAACATGGTTCACAAGGTTTGCTTTGTACGTAACCTATATGAATAAAATAAAATTAATTTGAATATATAATATTTATTAACATGTAAGACTATATCCCAGATTGGGCCAAAAAGTTAACTGTAATTTCTGAAAAGGATTGGCTTTACCACATATTGATCGAACATTGTTTACCAATATACCAATAATTGTGTATTTGTCACATGCATATTTCAATGTCATATTTCAATTAATCTTTGTAATCAGGTTTCACAGTATTACGCAGACTGGGGAATTGATATCCCTCCATTGATTTAGCAAATCGGATTTTATTAGGAATTGAAGTTGCTTCATCAACCGCTACGTTAATACTATCTATTCTGTGGCATTAGTCCCTAGTCTACTTGTTAGGTAAACTTTCAAAACTTTTCAAACTTTCAATTTCAATTTTTATTTTTATTTATCAAAAAAAAACACAGATACATTAAAATATTATTTTTACTTAAAATCAAACTTAAGGCTAAGTGGTTTATTAATAAATTAGAAGGAACACCACTCCTGTACTGGTTAGAAAACTGTATCACGGTAAGTGGGTTCTCCCTTTATAAATTCTTGTTATGTATTTTAAAAATACCAAAAAATAATTATAATATTCGTAAACAAAAATAAAAAGGTAAAGCATTAAAATCAGTTTCTAATTAATAGGTACATACATATAACAGTGACGCATTTATTATTAAAATTGCGTGTTGTGCATTTTGTAGAAAACTTCAGTGTAACATATAAAACTACGGGTCAGCTGAATCGTGAACAGTGTCAGTGTGTTAGTAATAGTTGTGTTTAGCATTTATTTATAATAATTACATAATTTGCGTTTATCCAAACTCGATGAAATTACAATATAATGTTAGTAGGTCACTATTCTAATGAGGTTCTGTTAAGTTTATAACTAATATTGAATGATATAATTATGATAACCAAATGTCATGAAAGTTAGTTAAAGCGAGTTTAGTATGTAGCAAGTGGAGTGAAGCCTAAGTATCTCCATAATCAACGGTGTTGATATATCTCCTCTCTGCCATAATTTTCGCCGGACAGTCAATAGAGCCTGTGTTGTGTTTGCTTGGCTTTTTGTAGTGTAAGCAGGTAGCGCATGTTGGTTCGTCTGCCTTTTTCGTGCATTCCTTTATTGAATGTCCACGATCACCACAATGTCCACAGGTGTATGTTGTCTCCCGGCAAGTCTTAGCTGCATGGCCATATTGCTGACACTTGAAACACCGAGTCACTAAGGTAAAGTCTCTAACAGGGCACGAAGACCAGTTTATAAAAACTCGATCTTTTTTGATGAGGGCTTTCCTTAACACTGCAGAGACTTCTATGATAAAGTTGCAGGTCTCACCGTCCTTCTTGCCTGACTGATGGCTTAGTTTGACGCTATTGAGGAAAGTTTCAAGGTCGCAATCTGGCATTACTTCGGCAACATTTTGGTGGTATAGGCAGGAAAAAATTTCCCTTTCTTGCATACAAGTGGGCACACCTATTATCACCACCCTCGGTCGTCGCTTATGAGGCTCATCTATCTTAAGACCTGAGCTCGTGAGCTGCACTGATTTCTTGAGCTTCTCAATGTCATCTCTGGAATCAGTACTAATTATGACACCGCCATTTTTAATTTTGTGTAGGCCCCGTACGTGCAGTTGCATTTGCTCAGGGCTAATAATCTTTTGGACAAGGGATTTTGTGTCCTCACTCGACTTCAATTTATCACCGGGATAAATGGCTACTGAGTTCATTTTCTTTGGCTGTATAAAATTATTAGGTCCTTTTTTTACCATGTCCGCAAATGAAGTGGTCTCGGGAGGTTTTGATGTTTCTTCAATGGTCCGGGTGAGGTCTTGTAGCCGCTGTGATAGGTCTAACTGATCTTGAAGTGACTGTACAAATGTTTGGGCTTGGACGAGTCTAATCTTCAGGGCCTGGTACCGTACTGCCATATGCGATGTGGCAGTACCCACAGTACGGCACAAATTGTTGATGCGCAACTTCTGCTCCGAGTTCATTTTGCCCTCAGCTACGATAGCGCACACCCTATTGAGACTTTCTTCGATCATGGTCATCCACGAGTGTATCTCCGGTGTTTGCATCACTTCGCGAACATCTTCTCCTTGGCTCGGCGCATTAGGTCTCATTGCGGGTGCAGGTGCAAGATCTGCCGACGGTGTAGGAGGCGGGGAGTGCAGGGTCCTGCTACTCCGGTTGTAGGTAAGTGAGGATCCTAGAGATCTACTTTACTTTTTTTTACTGCACTGCCTAATTCTGTGCCGATTTTTGTGGGCTCGTGTGAAACAACTATCGACCAGTCACGGAATAATCTAAAGTAAAAATATTTTTTATTCATGTGACTGCCTGGCCTTCTCTGGAGTTCGAGTTTAATAATAATTCAAATAATAGCATATTATTATTGTAGAATACTTAGTACAATAAAAAATAAGATCATAATTCCCCACATATTATTTTCCTAGAATAAATAGCAAGAAGAAACCTGGTCCAGAGTGTAATACCATTTATCTGCGGTATGGACGAAGATAGTATTAGAATAAACCTTATATTATGTATGTGTATCCTCTAACCAGATTTAATTAAACCCATGTTCTATCGCCTGCCCATAGACCACGTCATCAAATTAATGGTGCACGATATTTTATAGGCGACTCCGTAAAACTTAGACATTAATGGATTGTAAAAGAAAAATTAAAATAGAACTAAGTATTTTTCACATAAAATGTTAAAAGCAGTTGCGACATCGCTATACTTTAATAAAATAGATTTAGTTATACGAATATATTTTTGTTGCTATATATTTTGTAAGCAACATAATGGCGCTGATACACCTGAGCATTCACTTATAACAGAACAACGAGCTTTGTTTGTACATTGCTACGAACATATGCACGACCACGATCTTTCTAGCGAACGCTCAAATCAGACCGAAGCAAATTTACCGTCTATTCGCTTGAATGCTCTCCAAAACGCTCGATAAAATGCTCATTGCAAGTGAATGCTCAAGTGTACCAGCACCATAAGAGTATCAAAAACAGATGCGTACTTGTCAACGCATACATTTTATTATAGCACATATTATGACAAAAAGTGAATGAACCTTAAAATAAATTGCATTTTTTTTATTTCGCAAGCTATAATATGTTATAGAGAATGATTGCATCCCATAACGCATATTTATGCTAGTTTTATCCACTGAAATCATGAATACAAATAACTACGTTGACGTCGAACATGAAAAATTCATCTATACATATAATAAAATGGTAGGAAAGTCAAAACTGTACATTGAATATTTTTTTTAAAGAATAATTGGGGTGTGATCTACTATCGATACCGAGGCCAACAATATAGTTTTTAGAATTTTTGTCTGTTTGTCTGTTTGTCTGTTTGTCTGTTTGTCTGTTTATCTGTTTATCTGTTTGTCCTTATATCCGGGCTAAAGTAAAAAAGTACTGCATGGATTTACTTCAAATTTGGCACAAATATTACTAAAAAGTCGGGTCACCACATAGACTACATATTATCACGCTATGACCTACAGGGAACGAGCAGAGAACCTTTATTTCTTCAACGCATTCTGTAACAACGTGTAATGTAACAATGCATATTTGAATGTTGTTATTATGTTAACTATGCTATAAGCTAGCTTCACACTATAAAATCACGCAATATAAGTAACTTAGGCTGATAAATATAATTAATTGAATATATAGAATCAAGACAATTTTAATGCAGCGCCATCTAAGAGAGTTCAAAAATATCAAGTCGAATTACATGTGTAAGCCCTTTTTGGATATAAATAATTTAAATTTGAACATGTTGGCGACGTTAATAGTTGTTTTCAAAAGTCATAGATGGAGTTGTACATATTCTTCTTAAAAATTGTATTTTTAATTCGTTTCAGAGATGAGCAAGACTATTAGTTGAAGTTATTTAATTAATTAACTACACCATCGCCAAACTTGATTGTTTACATCATTTCTGTCAGAATAAATAGTAATAGAGTTAGTACAAAATAAACATTTTGGTCACATTGGTGTAATTATTGCTTCTTAATTAATATATTTTCAGGTCGCATGTAAACTTGCTTTAAATTGTCTTCCGGGATATACATATAGCACGTACCTTTGTTTGGATTAACTGTATATAAATATTAGTGAAATGTGGAACTAGCTAGATTATTTTGACTCACACACAGCCATTTATTTATTGTTACGTCTGAAGCGGTTTGGCGGATACTGGTGTTCTCTAGATACATGAGAAGCATCCTACCGTAATGCATTTACACGACCACCTAGAGAACGGCCAGCGCATATAATTTGATCCCGACAGCGTTGCTGAGCTCTTGGAAAATCCGCGTCAAACAACTCTCTTGGCATTTTTCAGGCTCTGTAAAATCGATCAGTTTGGGAGGTCCCTTACGTATGACGAGATGCCTTCATATTACACGTACGACAAGCAAAAGGGTGTATTCAACCGACGTTGACAAGCAGGTGCTGTGGAAGGTTTTCCGGGAAGTTTCATCTGTTTGACGTCATCTTGGTGTTTTGTGGAGTCGCGAGCGCGGTAGCTTTTTGGGAGAAGTATCGCCATCATCTGTCTGAAGATTGCTTTGAGGCGTGTTACTAGAGATGAAGTCGAAGTAACTGATGACCGCGTGCTGAACACCTGTCTCAGTTCACTTCAAGACGTGGTCATTTCTATCAGCGGCAATCCACTGGTCAAATATTTGTTACCAGCTTCCCAATCATCACCGCATCAAGACCGTGAAAATTGGGAGTATAACGCTGAGACAATTTGAAATGACACCTTACGAATTTTACGACACCGTCCTTGAAAGCGTTGGGCAAAGCCAAGCTAAAATTTTTTTCTTGGATGCTCTTGGTGGAACAGGAAAAACATTTGTTACTACTGGCATACTTGCAGAGGTCAGGAGGCAAGGCCAAATTGTCATTGCTGTAGCGTCGCCGGCAATCGCTGCCACACTGCTTCTGGGTGGCAAGACAACACATACCATGTTGAAATTTCCCATCGATTTAGAGAGCGCCGTAACACCCGTTTGTGGTGTGTCACGTAACAGTGATAAGGAACACGTGCTCAAGGATTGCTCTCTGATCGTATGGGATGAGCGTACGATGGCCAATAGGAAGGCAGTTCAGGTCATGGACAGAACCCTGCAGGACATCCGCAGGGACGAGCATTTAATGGGTGGTCAAAGTTCTGTTCAGTGACGATTCCCGACAAACGCTTCCCGTGGTGACACGGGGTTCGAGGGCTGACGAGGTGAGTCATCATCATCATCATCATCATCAGCCTTTAACAGTCCACTGCTGGCCGCTGCTGGCTGACTGAGGAATTGGCCTACTATACCACGCTGGCCAAACCGGTTGGTATAGGGTTTGTATCAAGTTTTCCTTCTCTTACAGTGCTGTTCTCTGCATAATATGCTCCCTCTGTCGGCTCTTACGACACCCATGGGATGATATGGGGTGGTAACATTCCGTATTCTTAATCCGTCACCACACGGACAAGGTGAGTGCTTCGTTGAAATTATCTTTGTTGTGGTCACGAGTTCGTATGCTGCGCTTGACCATTAATATGAGAGCTCAGCTTGGCGTCAATGCACGTGCTCAAAAATTCTAAGATGTCTTTCTAAGTCTTGGCGAAGACACTCTACCAGAGGAGAGAGGTGGACAGGTGGTGCTTCCAGAGTCTCTCAGTAGAGTTGTGTCCAGCTTAGAATTAGGTATACCTACCTATAGCTGTATACCGTAATAGCAGAATTCGTGAGTGTGTGAGTGGCCTACTTTGACGCCCAAAAATGATCAGGCTGTAGCTATTACCGAATGCATTCTTTCGGAAATTGAGAGGAATGAAGTAGTCTACACCTCTATAAACACTGTCGTCGAGCAAGAAAACGCCACACATTATCCTGTGGAATTTCTGAACTCCCAGTCAGCAAGTGAACTTCCAGCGCATAGCATCAAGCTGAAGGTCGGTGTCCCGATTATGCTTCTTCGGAACCTATCTCCTCCGAAGTTGTGTAACGTGACCCGCCTGAAAGTCATCTCGCTCCACAGAAACACCATTTAGGAAATTCTTACGGGTTGTGGCGTCAGCTAGGCAGTATTTATACCACGCATTCCTCCCATACCTCATAATTCAAGCGCATACAGTTCCCCGTGAGTGTTTGCTTCGCGATGACCATCAATAAGTCGCAGAGGCAGACATTGAGGGCAGCGGGTGTCCTGTATGTCGCTTGCTCCTGCGTCACCAGTCCTGACTCTCTTTACATTTTGGCTGCGGAGAGCCAAACCATTAATGTTGTATATCGAGAAGGCCTATAAGTATGTATTTTACCCTGTTATGTATTCCTTATTTTCTCCATCTGCTTCAGTCACAACTTATGACTTAATTCAGCAGAATCGCCATAAAGTCATTTATTCAAAGCAGGCTGAAAATCAGCACTTTTTGAAGGTCAATTTTACAAAAGAAAGTCTCCCTCTGTTACTACACTTTCTGCAGGTATGAAATAAAAAGAAGAAACGGGTAAATAAATGTTATTTTAAAAGGTATATCTTCTCTTATCTTCACGCCTTTTATCCCCGAAGGGGTAGGCAGAGGTGTATTACACACCCACACTTCGCCAGATCGCCGCCGCGTATTTTTTAAAAGGTATAATCGTAGGTATTTATTTAATAGTTAGGTGCTGTATAGCGTTCACGCAGACGACGTCGCGGGCAGCAGCTAGTTCTAAATAACAAACAGATTTCCACAAAAGTTTTGGCGCCTATTCAGCACTGCGAACTACATACGTTTTAACACTCTCATGAATATAAAACCACATTGGTCAGGATATCCAATAAACTGGTTAATTAAATAAATAAAATTGTTATTTTGTTATTTAACTTCGGTTGGGAAACCTCGCAAATTTAAACAATACTAATAATAATAATTTATATGTCTATTTGTATATTTAAAATATACAAATAGACATATTGCCTGACATATCACCCCAGAGCCTTCGTCACTGATCAACTTAAAAGGTCACATTTGGATAGTGCTTTCCTTTTGTGACAAAAGCAATTAAAGCCCCCTCTTCTCCTAAAGAGGGCTCAATAGGGTTGATGGTTTGGTTCAAAATCCGCAGATTTAAGCATTCACTATAAAAGTGACGACAATAGGTAATTTTCAATATGATATATCTGATGGAAGGCATTTGTCATTTTTCTAAGGAAAGAACACCGTAGGTATAGGCCACAATATGTACAAAGTTCATTCTTTGTAGTCTGGCCCGTTATATTATAGATACACCTAGCAACGCTTCACAAGCTTTAAATTGTATAACTACGTACAAAGTCCAGCGCGTAATCTATTTTAGAACACGTGCGTTGCTATACTTCGGATATTTTCCTAGACATATTTAAGACAACACGTGTCAATTAATATTGTATTTATGTTTATACACTAGGCTCAGCGTCGTGCCATTGGAGAGGCCTATATGCAGTAGTGAACTATGGCAGGCTGATGATGATGATGATTGCATAACAGATAGAATAAGATACTAAACTATTCTACAATGTTAAGTTTGGTATAGTTCAATCCTTTCTAAATAACTTTTACTGGAACTTTGCCGAAATAGCTAAATAAATATCAACCGTACTATAGCACATTTATTTAAGGATTAATGTGTTATGGTACGGCTGATATTTGACTATACTGAACTTAACTAAATTAATTGAACGGCTGAAATATTTATCGCATTTTTGTTTTATATAAACATAATAAACATTTTGTCATAATATAAGGTTGCTATTGGTCATGAAAGGAATTTTATCGGTGAATTAATTAAGGTTATTTTATCAAGGATATTGCGATATCCTTGTCTGAGTAAGATCCCAAGCACTGGCGCGTAATCCCTTACCCGACCTATAAATGACCGTAATTTATATTAAAAAGGTTATACGAAAATACTTCTAAAACAAACTCAAACGTTACATACAACAAAACGCGAGCATATTACCCCTGAGTTCTTTGGTATCCACAAAAAAAACCGTAGAGATCGGAATGGGAATGGGAATGTTGAGTGAATGAACCTTTGTTCGATCGTGACCGAATATTTTGTGAAACACAACTTTTAACGTGGCTCTACTCTTGGTGCAGACGAAAAACTATGCTTTGTGTCTGAAACTATCTCTTAGATCCGACGTCCAATGGATTCGTGAAAATACTTTATATGTAATACAAACTCGTGTTGGTGGAGCTACAGAAAGTAGTATAAAATATAATTAATTCAAACTCAAATGTTTTATTGCTCTCCATATGCATTACAAGTTGTACAAAGATCGATCGATAGACCAAATATGGACCCTGTCGGGCACGGAAAAATAGATAGGAGAAAGGAGGAAGCCACTGTTATTATTAAAATATTGAAAAGATATTGAACATAATTATTTTTATTTTTAATTAAGTAATTTTGCTTAAATAATAATAATTAATAATAGTTATAATATGGTAATCATTGTATAAATGAATAAATTATGGATACTCAAATGCCAGCACTTATTAGTCACTGTATTAATTAAATAATTTGAGTTTAAATTATAGTTCGTCATTTACTAATTTAAATTATAATAGCTTTTCTTGAGCAGAAATTGTCTTAATTTAGTAATAAATCTATTGTATTTATTGGTCTCTTATGATAGCTGGTAGTTTATTGTATATTTTTATACACATCACAAATGTACTGGTTGAGTGTAACAGAATAGGCATAATAGTTGGTTTCAAATGATTTGCGAACGAAAGATATAGGAAATCAAAATAGTTAATTCTCAGATTCACCAAATCTTGGGATGTATGAATAATTTAGAAGCATTTACTTCTGAATTATTCATATATTTGTTTTAATTATTTTTAGTATCTATATCACCATACTTGATAATTATATAGCCACAATGGGTTTATACTAAACAGAAGTGGTGATATTGTAATTTTATTCTGATATTATTTTTATATAACAATATTCTTAGATTACGTATTAATGATTTAAGTAATAAATACAAAACCTTGTTCGCTTCTATTTAGCCGATAAGCTTTATGTAAACCCAAATTTGGTTGATCAGTTGACTACAGTAATTGGGTAAAAAAGTAGGTAGCATTGTGCCAATGAACATTGAACATTCAATATTTCTGAAGTAATAATTCTGACGCGATTCTGTTACAACGACTGTCTGCACTGTTTAAGTAATGCTGAGTATTCCTGATGTGATTCTGTTACAACGACTGCCTACACTGTACACGTAGTTCTGAGTATGCCGAGGTGATTCTGCTAAGACTTCTGTGCAGGTAACACGTAAGTTAAGTACCGTTACTTGTACCTTTTTGGGTTAAGGGTCAAAAGAAAACCTAACATAACCTATTTAGTTACTTGAATTACATACAGTCGCACCTAACCAACCAAAACTAGGCACTAGGCACATTGTGGTCCTCAACCTAGTCCTAGATTATATGATATGGTCCTTTTTATATTTAAATGAAATTCGAATTTGTGAAGTAGACGTTTTGGGTGTAGACTGGAGAATGGATTAGGGAGCTAATGTAACAGGTTATTCTTAAAAGGCAATAATTGCTGCTTGTACTTGTTATAGTACCCACATTATTGTAATTAGTTATCTTCGTAAATACCGTTTCATGAAATATAAAGTGATTATTACATTCTCAAACGTTTGTTTTACTATTACTCACTATAGATGATAGTTTCAACCTACACCGACAATAAATATCATTCTTACCTTTTCTTACCACCTGCGCTTAGATATTAAATTTAGATGAAGCTCAAATCCGTGCTGACTTGCTTAGGTTGAATTTACTAGACGAATGGACGTCTGCTCTATGCTAAATCTGAAAAGTACATGTTTAGTCGCAAGGTGCGTAGGTTTAGTCGGCTGCCGTGTCTTAATGTAATTTTCTTTTGTATGTCTTTTAATAATACTAGCTTTCGCTCGAGGCATCGCCCGCGTGGGTCGGTTATCGAAACAAAAGCTCATGTGCTGTTGTGATGTTTATGCTACATTACTGCAAAGTTTAATCATAATCTGTTAAGTAATTAATATTTGCAAGAGTAATAAACATCCATATATCCATAAGCATCTTTCCCCACAACGTTCACGTTTATAATTAAATAGTAGTAAGAAAACTTTCGCCTTGGAGCCCAGGGTTCTTCTTTTTGTCAAACACGATTTGATAGAATGCAGGTAATATCTTTTCCACAAAACAACTGCAGTCCTCCGCAGCCAAAAGGATAGTGATATTCTCTGGCTTCGACCAGTGACAGTATATTCAAAGATACTGATTCCGTATAACGACTGTCAAAGATTTTCATATCTCTACCTATAATTTTCAAGGCGTAGTAAATATCTTTATGACTCTAACTTTAATGAATACGGAGGTGACCTGAACAAAGAAGCGTTTCTATTACAGAAAAGTCTACACTTTACGATATATAAAAAAATCATAAAACAATACCATGGAAATTTAACGCGCAATTCATTCGTGAAAAGTTTATTATCATTCTGTTAAAAGTATCTGTATAAAAGTAGAGATGAATTCGCTTGAAATCATAGACATAATATGTATAACATACGCTGCGCTATAAAATACAATATCAACTATCTTTATACGTTCTCAGAAACTCAGAAATGAATAAGTAAATGCTATCTCAAATTCCAATAAAACATGAATGTAAATTAATTTTGCACATTCCAGTTTTAGCTTTGTGCATAATAATTCTATTGCATGTGTGTATGTTGCAAAACTTCTCCAAATGGCTTGACTGATTTAGATGTTATTTTTTGTTAGTATTTGAGTCAGTCCCGGAACTCCTTGTTATCATATTCAGTTGAAAATATAGAAATAGATATGATATGCTACGCTGCTCCGTGGTATTATAGTGGACGTTTCAGAAACAAGACGGAGTCCAGTACTGCCGTCGTAATTAGAAAAGGCACAACTAACATTTTACAAATGTTGAGAAAATCGAGATTAAAATATTTTTTGAATTTTGTTAAAAAAAACACGTTTAAAATGTGTTTTTCGAAATTAAGTAAATGTAAAAAATTGTGTTTTTTTAGTATGTATACAACGACAGCATTATTATATTTTTAAGTTTAATGGAAATATTTAATAATTAGCATATTTCTTTTTAACTTAACATAAAAAATAACATGAAAAGAGCAGTATTATGTTTAAAAGGCACATATAACCAAATATGCCTTTTCAATGTAAAATTTTGAGTAAAAATTTTAAATGTTACGATAAAAAGGCATATTTACTCAGTTGTGCCTTTTCACTGTAAATTATTAAAATAAATACATAGGAACAGTAAATATTAAAATTAATTCCTAATATATATATTTTATACTTTGTGAGTGTATTTTATTGTGTCTCCACAGTGGGATTATATATTTTAAAAGAGGCTGATAAATGTCATTATATAAGAAATAAAATAACGCAGTTGTAAGAAAATAAAACATTTATTTCAAAAAGTTTACCCAAACAAATTTTCAAAAGTACTATCAATTATTATTTATATCAATAATTGAAGGACTCAACAAAACAAAAACAGAATTGTTTACTAAAAATGACACTTCAAAATCTCTCTTAGTTAAAAATTAGGTAACACAACCAGTTAGGAACTTCAATGGTAAAGAAATGCTATCTGTATATCTATTAAAAAAACATGTAATTATCCAGCCTTTAGAGACAAAGAAAATCACGTTAATGTTTTTAAACTTTCACGACTTTTTTTATTAAACATGATTGTTTATACCAATGTTGCCGAAACCCGCTCTTCACGAAGGCGCTGCTAAGCTGACATCAGT